>JAJHUQ010000053.1:2435000-2495000 GCA_035773235.1 Eospalax fontanierii | reverse complement strand
GGTTATGGTTAGGATTAGGGTTAGAATTAGGGTTAGGGTTAGGTTTAGTGTTAGTGTTAGGTTTAGTGTTTGGGTTAAGGTTATGTTTAGGGTTAGGGATACGATTAGGATTAGGGTTATGGTTTGGGTTAGGGTTAGGGATAGGATTAGGTTTAGGGTTAGGGTTAGGTTTAGTGTTTGGGTTAAGGTTAGGTTTAGGGTTAGGGATACGATTAGGATTAGGGTTATGGTTTGGGTTAGGGTTAGGGGTAGGATTAGGTTTAGGGTTAGGGTTAGGGTTTGAGTTAGGGTTAGGGTTAGGTTTAGGGTTTCCGTTTGGGTTAGGGTGAGTGTTAGTGTTAGGGTTAGGGTTCGTGTTAGGGTTAGGGTTAGGGTTAAGGTTAGGTTTTGGGATAGGGTTAGGGTTAGGATTAGGGTTATGGTTTGGGTTAGGGTTAGGGTTAGGGTTTGGGTTTGGGTTTGGGTTAGGGTTAGGGTTAGTGTTAGGGTTTGGGTTATTGTTTGGATTAGGGTTAGGTTAGGGTTTGCGTTTGGGTTAGGGTTAGGTTTTGTGTGACGTTTAGTGTTAGGGTTTGGTTTTTTTTGAGGGTTAGGGTTAGGGTTTGTGTTAGGGTTAAGGTTAGGGTTAGGGTTTGTGTTAGTGTTAGGTTTAGGGTTAGGGTTAGGTTTAGGGTGTGGGTTAGGGTTCGGGTTAAGGTTAGGATTAGGGTTATGGTTTGAATTAGGGTAAGGGTTAGCGTTTGGATTAGGGTTAAGTTTTGGTTAAGGCTAGGGTTAGGGTTTGGGTTAGAGTTAGGGTTAGGGTGTGCGTTTGGGTTAGGGTTAGGTTTAGGGTTAGGGTTAGGTTTAGGGATAGAGTTACGGTTTGTATTCTGGTTATGGTTAGGGTTTGGTTTAGAGTTAGGGTTAGGATTAGGGATTGAGTTTGAGTTAGGGTTAGGTTTAGGGTTAGGGTTAGGGTTAGGGTAACGATTAGAGTTTGGGTTAGGGTTAGGTTTAGGGTTTGGTTTGGGTTAGGGTTAGGGTTAGGGTTAGGGCTTGTGTTAGGGTTAGGTTTAGGGTTAGGGTTTGGTTTAGGGTTAGGTTTAGGGTTAATATTTCGGTTAGGGGTATGTTTAGGGGTAGGGTTTGGGTTAGGGTTAGTGTTAGCTTTTGGGTTAGGTTTAAGTTCAGGTTTAGTCTTAGGATTTAGGGTTAGGGTTAGGGTTAGGTTTACGGTTAAGGTTTGGGTTAGGGTTAGGTTTAGGGTTAATGTTTGGGTTAGGGTTAGGGTTAGGTATAGGGTTAAGGTTTGTGTTAGTGTTAGGTTTAGGGTTAGGGTTAGGGTTAGGGTTAGGGTTAGTGTTACGGTTAGAATTTGGGTTAGGGTTAGGGTTAGGTTTAGGGTTTGGTTTGGGTTACGGTTAGGGTTAAGGTTACGGTTTGTGTTAGGGTTAGGTTTAGGTTAGTCTTTAGGCAAGGGTTAGGTTTAGGGTTAGGATTTGGGTTAGGGTTAGGGTTTGGGTTTGTGTTAGGGTTAGGTTTAGGGTTAGGATTTGGTTTTGGATTAGGGTTAGGGTTAGGGTTTGGGTTAGGGTGAGGGTTAGGTTTTGGGTTATTGTTAGGGTTAGGGTTAGGGTTAGGGTTAGGGTTAGGTTTAGGATTAAAATTTGGGTTAGGGTTAGAGTTAGGGTTAGGATTAGGGTTTGGGTTAGAGTTAGGGTTAGGGTTAGGGTTAGGGTTAGGGTTAGGGTTAGGATTATGGTTAGGGTTAGGGTTTGGGTTAGAGTTAGCGTTAGGGTTAGGGTTTGGGTTAGGTTTATGGTTAGGTTTAGGGTTTGCGTTTGTGTTAGGGTGAGGGTTAGGTTTAGGGCTAGGGTTAGTGTTAGGATTAGGGTTTGGGTTTGGGTTAGGGTTACTGTTAGGTTTAGGGTTAGGGTTTAGGTAAGGGTTAGGGTTAGGGTTTCGGTTTGGGTTTGGTTTAGGGTTAGAGTTGGGGTTAGTGTTAGCATTTGGGTTAGGCTTAGGTTTAGGGTTAGGGTCTGCGATAGGGTTAGGGTTTGGGTTAGGGTTAGGGTTAGGGTTAGCGTTTGGGTTATGGTTAAGTTTAGTTTAAGGTTAGGGTTAGGGTTTGGGTTAGGGTTAGGGTTAGGGTTAGGGTTAGGGTTAGGGTGTCCGTTTGGGTGAGGGTTAGGTTTAGGGTAAGGGTTATGTTTAGGGATAAAGTTATGGTTTGGGTTCTGGTTATGGTTAGGGTTTGGGTTAGGGTTAGGTTTAGGGTTTGGATTTGTATTAGGGTTAGTGTTAGGGTTAGGGTTAGGGTTAGGGTTAGGGTTAGGGTTAGGGTTAGGGTGTCCGTTTGGGTTAGGGTTAGGTTTAGGATTTGGATTTGGATTAGGTTTAGGGTTAGGGTTAGGGTTAGGGTTAGGGTTAGGGTTAGGGTTAGTGTTAGGGTTTGGTTTGGGTTACTGTTAGGGTTTTTGTTAGGTTTAGGGTTAGGGTTAGGGTTTGTGTTAGGGTTAGGTTTAGGGTTAAGGTTAGGGTTTGGGTTAGGGTTAGGGTTAGGATTAGGGTTATGTTCTGGTTTAGGGTTAGTGTTAGGGTTTGGGTTTGGGTTAGGTTTAGGATTAGGGTTAGTGTTAGGGTTTGGGTTATTGTTAAGGTTAGGGTTAGTTTAGGGTTTAGGTTTTTGTTAGGGTTAGGGTTAGTGTTAGGGTATGTGTTAGGTTTAGGGTTAAGGTTAGGGTTTGTGTTAGGTTTAGGGTTAGGGTTAAGGTTAGGTTTTGGGTTAGGGTTAGGGTTAGGATTAGAGTTATGGTTTGGGTTAGGGTTAGGGTTAGGGTTAGGGTTAGTGTTAGCTTTTGGGTTAGGTTTAAGTTCAGGTTTAGTCTTAGGATTTAGGGTTAGGGTTAGGGTTAGGTTTACGGTTAAGGTTTGGGTTAGGGTTAGGTTTAGGGTTAATGTTTGGGTTAGGGTTAGGGTTAGGTATAGGGTTAAGGTTTGTGTTAGTGTTAGGTTTAGGGTTAGGGTTAGGGTTAGGGTTAGGGTTAGTGTTACGGTTAGAATTTGGGTTAGGGTTAGGGTTAGGTTTAGGGTTTGGGTTGGGTTACGGTTAGGGTTAAGGTTACGGTTTGTGTTAGGGTTAGGTTTAGGTTAGTCTTTGGGCAAGGGTTAGGTTTAGGGTTAGGATTTGGGTTAGGGTTAGGGTTTGGGTTTGTGTTAGGGTTAGGTTTAGGGTTAGGATTTGGTTTTGGATTAGGGTTAGGGTTAGGGTTTGGGTTAGGGTGAGGGTTAGGTTTTGGGTTATTGTTAGGGTTAGGGTTAGGGTTAGGGTTAGGGTTAGGTTTAGGATTAAAATTTGGGTTAGGGTTAGAGTTAGGGTTAGGATTAGGGTTTGGGTTAGGGTTAGGGTTAGGGTTAGTGTTAGGGTTAGGGTTAGGATTATGGTTAGGGTTAGGGTTTGGGTTAGAGTTAGCGTTAGGGTTAGGGTTTGGGTTAGGTTTATGGTTAGGTTTAGGGTTTGCGTTTGTGTTAGGGTGAGGGTTAGGTTTAGGGCTAGGGTTAGTGTTAGGATTAGGGTTTGGGTTTGGGTTAGGGTTACTGTTAGGTTTAGGGTTAGGGTTTAGGTAAGGGTTAGGGTTAGGGTTTCGGTTTGGGTTTGGTTTAGGGTTAGAGTTGGGGTTAGTGTTAGGATTTGGGTTAGGCTTAGGTTTAGGGTTAGGGTCTGCGATAGGGTTAGGGTTTGGGTTAGGGTTAGGGTTAGGGTTAGCGTTTGGGTTATGGTTAAGTTTAGTTTAAGGTTAGGGTTAGGGTTTGGGTTAGGGTTAGGGTTAGGGTTAGGGTTAGGGTTAGGGTGTCCGTTTGGGTGAGGGTTAGGTTTAGGGTAAGGGTTATGTTTAGGGATAAAGTTATGGTTTGGGTTCTGGTTATGGTTAGGGTTTGGGTTAGGGTTAGGTTTAGGGTTTGGATTTGTATTAGGGTTAGTGTTAGGGTTAGGGTTAGGGTTAGGGTTAGGGTTAGGGTTAGGGTTAGGGTTAGGGTGTCCGTTTGGGTTAGGGTTAGGTTTAGGATTTGGATTTGGATTAGGTTTAGGGTTAGGGTTAGGGTTAGGGTTAGGGTTAGGGTTAGGGTTAGGGTTAGGGTTAGGGTTAGTGTTAGGGTTTGGTTTGGGTTACTGTTAGGGTTTTTGTTAGGTTTAGGGTTAGGGTTAGGGTTTGTGTTAGGGTTAGGTTTAGGGTTAAGGTTAGGGTTTGGGTTAGGGTTAGGGTTAGGATTAGGGTTATGTTCTGGTTTAGGGTTAGTGTTAGGGTTTGGGTTTGGGTTAGGTTTAGGATTAGGGTTAGTGTTAGGGTTTGGGTTATTGTTAAGGTTAGGGTTAGTTTAGGGTTTAGGTTTGGGTTAGGGTTAGGGTTAGTGTTAGGGTATGTGTTAGGTTTAGGGTTAAGGTTAGGGTTTGTGTTAGGTTTAGGGTTAGGGTTAAGGTTAGGTTTTGGGTTAGGGTTAGGGTTAGGATTAGAGTTATGGTTTGGGTTAGGGTTAGGGTTAGGGTTAGGGTTTGGCTTAGGGTTAGGGTTAGGGTTAGGGTGTGCGTTTGGGTGAGGGTTAGGTTTAGGGTAAGGGTTATGCTTAGTGCTAGAGTTCGGGCTAGAGCGCTGGTTGTGGTTAGGGTTTGGGTTAGGTTTAGGTTTAGGGTTTGGAACCGGATTAGGGTTAGGTTAGGGTTAGGGTTGGGGTTAGTGTTAGGGTTTGGTTTGGGTTAGGATTAGTGTTAGGGTTAGGGTTTGGGTTTGGGTTAGGGTTAGTGTTTCTGTTAGGGTTAGGTTTAGGTTTAGGGTTTGGGTTAGGGTTAGGGTTATGGTTATGGTTAGGGTTAGGGTTAGGATTAGGTTTAGGGTTAGACTTTGGGTTAGGGTTAGGATTAGGGTTAATGTTTGGGTTAGGGTTAGGGTTAGGTATAGGGTTATGGATTGGTTTAGTGTTAGGTTTAGTGTTAGGTTTAGGGTTAGTGTTAGGGTTACGGTTAGAGTTTTGGTTAGGTTTAGGGTTAGGGTTAGGGTTTGTGTTAGGGTTAGGTTTAGGGTTAGGGTTTGGGTAGGGTTAGGGTTTGGTTTAGGGTTAATGTTTGGGTTAGTGTTAGGATTAGGTTAGGTGTTAGGGTTTCGTTTAGGGTTAGGTTTTGGGTTATGGGTAGGTTTAGGCTTAGGGTTTGGGTTAGGGTTAGGTTTCGGTTTAATGCTTGGGTTAGGCTTAGGTTTAGGGTTAGGGTTAGGGTTAGTAGAGGTAGGCGTTGCAGTAGAGGTCCTGTATGTGGAGGTCCTGTGCAGGGCCAGCAGGCCACACCATCTTCTCCCCTCCTCCTCCCATCTTCTCCTGGCTGCTTCTTTTTGTCAAACACTAGAACTTTGACCTAAAGTCTATTATAATCTCTCCAAACTGGTCACCCAAACATTAGAGCCTACCACCAAGAAACCTCTGTGTTTCAGCAACTCATCTGAGAGGGCTTTGTCACCTAGCAACACCCTAAACAATGCTTTGCCAGGTCACTGCCTCTTGGAGTTCCAGAATCTTAGTCCAAGATTCTGTGACCTAAGCACTCCTGCCCACATCAGACACCAATGACAGGAGACTGACCAATAGCACTCTGGACTCACTTGCAAAGCTCTGCCTGTCTATCATAGCTTCAGAGCAGGTGCTCCTCCCATGGTCAAGTCATACCAAGGTTGCTTCCCAGTCCTGCATCTCTTGCCAGGATTGCACGTCTTTACCTAAATAAACAACCTCTTTCTTTCTAAAATTTACCATATTATTGATATTTGATTCTTAAGTACTATAAGCTACATTTGAATCAGAAAACTACTTTGGACATCGTTTTCTATGAGGGAAAATATTTTCCTTTATCATTGTTGCTGAATCCAATCTTTGCTCTTAAAAAAGTACAACTCAACTCTTGGGGGTGAGGCAGGAGAATTATCAGTTCAAGGCTACACTCCGGTTAGGGTATGGGTTATGGTTATGGTTATGGTTAGGATTAGGGTTAGAATTAGGTTTAGGGTTAGGTTTAGGGTTAGTGTTAGGTTTAGTGTTTGGGTTAAGGTTATGTTTAGGGTTAGGGATACGATTAGGATTAGGGTTATGGTTTGGGTTAAGGTTAGGGGTAGGATTAGGTTTAGGGTTAGGGTTAGGGTTTGAGTTAGGGTTAGGGTTAGGTTTAGGGTTTCCGTTTGGGTTAGGGTGAGTGTTAGGGTTAGGGTTAGGGTTCGTGTTAGGGTTAGTGTTAGGGTAAAGTTTAGGTTTTGGGATAGGGTTAGGGTTAGGATTAGGGTTATGGTTTGGGTTAGGGTTAGTGTTAGGGTTTGGGTTTGGGTTAGGGTTAGGATTAGGGTTCGTGTTAGGGTTTGGGTTATTGTTAGGATTAGGGTTATGGTTTGAATTAGGGTTAGGGTTAGCGTTTGGATTAGGGTTAAGTTTTGGTTAAGGCTAGGGTTAGGGTTTGGGTTAGAGTTAGTGTTAGGGTGTGCGTTTGGGTTAGGGTTAGGTTTAGGGTTAGGGTTCGCTTTAGGGATAGAGTTACGATTTGTATTCTGGTTATGGTTAGGGTTTGGTTTAGAGTTAGGGTTAGGATTAGGGATTGAGTTTGAGTTAGGGTTAGGTTTAGGGTTAGGGTTAGGGTTAGGGTAACGATTAGAGTTTGGGTTAGGGTTAGGTTTAGGGTTTGGTTTGGGTTAGGGTTAGGGTTAGGGTTAGGGTTTGTGTTAGGGTTAGGTTTAGGGTTAGGGTTTGGTTTGGGGTTAGGTTTTGGGTTAATGTTTGGGTTAGGGTTATGTTTAGGGTTAGGGTTTGGGTTAGGGTTAGGGTTAGCTTTTGGGTTAGGTTTAAGTTCAGGTTTAGTCTTAGGATTTAGGGTTAGGGTTAGGGTTAGGTTTACGGTTAAGTTTTGGGTTAGGGTTAGGTTTAGGGTTAATGTTTGTGTTGGGGTTAGGGTTAGGTATAGGGTAAAGGTTTGTGTTAGTGTTAGGTTAAGGGTTAGGGTTAGGGGTAGGGTTAGGGTTACGGTTAGAATTTGGGTTAGGGTTAGGGTTAGGTTTAGGGTTTGGGTTGGGTTACGGTTAAGGTTAAGGTTACGGTTTGTGTTAGAGTTAGGTTTAGGTTAGTCTTTGGGGAAGGGGTAGGTTTAGGGTTAGGATGTGGGTTAGGGGTAGGATTTGGGTTAGGGTTTGGGTTAGGGTGAGGGTTAGGTTTTGGGTTATTGTTAGGGTTAGGGTTAGGGTTAGGGTTAGGTTTAGGATTAAAATTTGGGTTAGGGTTAGAGTTAGGGTTAGGATTAGGGTTTGGGTTAGGGTTAGGGTTAGGGTTAGTGTTAGGGTTAGGGTTTGGGTTACAGTTAGGGTTAGGGTAAGGGTTAGGATTATGGTTAGGGTTAGGGTTTGGGTTAGAGTTAGCGTTAGGGTTAGGGTTTGGGTTAGGTTTAGGGTTAGGTTTAGGGTTTGCATTTGGGTTAAGGTGAGGGTTAGGTTTAGGGCTAGGGTTAGTGTTAGGATTAGGGTTTGTGTTTGGGTTAGGGTTACTGTTAGGTTTAGGGTTAGGGTTTCGGTTTGGGTTTGGTTTAGGGTTAGAGTTGGGGTTAGTGTTAGGATTTGGGTTAGGCTTAGGTTTAGGGTTAGGGTCTGCGATAGGGTTAGGGTTTGGGTTAGGGTTAGGGTTAGGGTTAGCGTTTGGGTTATGGTTAAGTTTAGTTTAAGGTTAGGGTTAGGGTTTGGGTTAGGGTTAGGGTTAGGGTTAGGGTTAGGGTTAGGGTGTCCGTTTGGGTGAGGGTTAGGTTTAGGGTAAGGGTTATGTTTAGGGATAGAGTTATGGTTTGGGTTCTGGTTATGGTTAGGTTTTGGGTTAGGGTTAGGGTTAGGGTTTGGATTTGGATTAGGTTTAGGGTTAGGGTTAGGGTTAGGGTTAGAGTTAGGGTTAGTGTTAGGGTTTGGTTTGGGTTACTGTTAGGGTTTTTGTTAGGTTTAGGGTTAGTGTTAGGGTTTGTGTTAGGGTTAGGTTTAGGGTTAAGGTTAGGGTTTGGGTTAGGGTTAGGGTTAGGATTAGGGTTATGTTTTGGTTTAGGGTTAGTGTTAGGGTTTGGGTTTGGGTTAGGTTTAGGATTAGGGTTAGAGTTAGGGTTTGGGTTATTGTTAGGGTTAGGGTTAGTTTAGGGTTTAGGTTTGAGTTAGGGTTAGGGTTAGTGTTAGGGTTTGTGTTAGGTTTAGGATTAAGGTTAGGGTTTGTGTTAGGGTTAGGGTTAGGGTTAAGATTAGGTTTTGGGTTAGGGTTAGGGTTAGGATTAGGGTTATGGCTGGGGTTAGGGTTAGGGTTAGTGTTTGGTTTTGGCTTAGGTTTAGGGTTAGGGTTAGGGTTAGGGTGTGCGTTTGGGTGAGGGTTAGGTTTAGGGTAAGGGTTATGTTTAGGGATAGAGTTATGGTTAGGGTTCTGGTTATGGTTAGGGTTTGGGTTAGGGTTAGGTTTAGGGTTTGGAATTGGATTAGGGTTAGGTTAGGATTAGGGTTAGGGTTAGTGTTAGGGTTTGGTTTGGGTTAGGATTAGGGTTAGGGTTAGGGTTTGGGTTTGGGTTAGGGTTAGTGTTTGTGTTAGGGTTAGGTTTAGGTTTAGGGTTTGGGTTAGGGTTTGGTTTAGGGTTAATGTTTGGGTTAGCTTTAGTGTTAGGGTTTGGGTTAGGGTTAGGGTTATGGTTATGGTTAGGGTTAGGGTTAGGATTAGGTTTAGGGTTAGAATTTGGCTTAGGGTTAGGATTAGGGTTAATGTTTGGGTTAGTGTTAGGGTTAGGTATAGGGTTATGGATTGGTTTAGTGTTAGGTTTAGTGTTAGGGTTAGGGTTAGTGTTAGGGTTACGGTTAGAGTTTTGGTTAGGTTTAGGGTTAGGGTTAGGGTTTGTGTTAGGGTTACGTTTAGGGTTAGGGTTTGGGTAGGGTTAGGGTTTGGTTTAGGGTTAATGTTTGGGTTAGTGTTAGGATTAGGTTTAGCATTAGGGTTTCGTTTAGGGTTAGGTTTTGGGTTATGGGTAGGTTTAGGCTTAGGGTTTGGGGTAGGGTTAGGTTTAGGTTTAATGTTTGGGTTAGGCTTAGGTTTAGCGTTAGGGTTAGGGTTAGTAGAGGTAGGCGTTGCAGTAGAGGTCCTGTATGTGGAGGTCCTGTGCAGGGAAAGCAGGCCACACCATCTTCTCCCCTCCTCCTCCCATCTTCTCCTGGCTGCTTCTTTTTGTCAAACACTAGAACTTTGACCTAAAGTCTACTATAATCTCTCCAAACTGTTCACCCAAACATTAGAGCCTACCACCAAGAAACCTCTGTGTTTCAGCAACTCATCTGAGAGGGCTTTGTCACCTAGCAACACCCTAAACAATGCTTTGCCAGGTCACTGCCTCTTGGAGTTCCAGAATCTTAGTCCAAGATTCTGTGACCTAAGCACTCCTGCCCACATCAGACACCAATGACAGGAGACTGACCAATAGCACTCTGGACTCACTTGCAAAGCTCTGCCTGTCTATCATAGCTTCAGAGCAGGTGCTCCTCCCATGGTCAAGTCATGCCAAGGTTGCTTCCCAGTCCTGCATCTCTTGCCAGGATTGCACGTCTTTACCTAAATAACCAACCTCTTTTTTTCTAAAATTTACCATATTATTGATATTGGATTCTTAAGTACTATAAGCTACATTTGAATCAGAAAACTACTTTGGACATCGTTTTCTATGAGGGAAAATATTTTCCTTTATCATTGTTGCTGAATCCAATCTTTGCTCTTAAAAAAGTACAACTCAACTCTTGGGGGTGAGGCAGGAGGATTATCAGTTCAAGGCTACCCTCCGGTTAGGGTATGGGTTATGGTTATGGTTATGGTTAGGATTAGGGTTAGAATTAGGGTTAGGGTTAGGTTTAGGGTTAGTGTTAGGTTTAGTGTTTGGGTTAAGGTTAGGTTTAGGGTTAGGGATACGATTAGGATTAGGGTTGTGGTTTGGGTTGGGGTTGGGGGTAGGTTTAGGTTTAGGGTTAGGGTTAGGGTTTGAGTTAGGGTTAGGGTTAGGTTTAGGGTTTCCGTTTGGGTTAGGGTGAGTGTTAGGGTTAGGGTTAGGGTTCGTGTTAGGGTTAGGGTTAGGGTTAAGGTTAGGTTTTGGGATAGGGTTAGGGTTAGGATTAGGGTTATGGTTTGGGTTAGGGTTAGTGTTAGGGTTTGGGTTTGGGTTAGGGTTAGGATTAGGGTTAGTGTTAGGGTTTGGGTTATTGTTAGGATTAGGGTTATGGTTTGAATTAGGGTTAGGATTAGCGTTTGGATTAGGGTTAAGTTTTAGTTAAGGCTATGTGGGGCCAGTGTTCGTTGCAATAAGGTATTGAGCAAAGCCCAGCAACCCCAGAGACCCTGAAGGGACGGCAGGTGTCTGGCCTGCTCTGCCTGATGTGTGATAACCTGGCCCCAGGAATTCACTATAGATATGAATCTTCCTTTCCCCCATCCCAGACCAGGTTTTTGGGTTTCGTTTCCCCATTCCTAAAGTTCCACAAGCTTCCCACCTTTAATCCCTTAACCCCACCTTTAATCCCTTAACCCCACCTCTAACCTTCCCAATGCCAAAATGCCTTCTTATAAAAACTCCTGTCTTGGTCCTAATAAACGATCTGCCCACCGACGCAGTTTCCCGGGTGTCATTTCCTGTCGCACTCTGAGCCATTCTGAGGACCTGTTTTACTCTCCGTTCTCTGGGACCGCCGGTGCGCAACGGCTGTCTCTGGAGAAGGAGCCCCACAGCTGGCGCCTGAACAGGGACCCTCCAGAAACGCGCTGAAGAAGGTGAGTGCTCCCCACGAGGGACATCGGCTACTGCCCCGCCATCCCATTCTGAGGACTGGCAAAGGTTTCTTTCTTTTTCTTCGGTCTGAGCCTTCGCGAGGGACTGGTTACGGCGAAGGGCAATTGAAGCTTTCTGACCAGGGCCACTCTCTGGTGTTAGCTGAAGGCCCAACGTCCTCTGATCAGACCCCGACTGCCTGACTGGGTGTTGGCAACGACCACCTGTCTAACTCTCTCCGATTAAAACCTGGTAACGCAACAGCCAGTTAAAAACTCTTAGAGTGGCTGCCAGTCTCTTAAATTTGCGGCAAGGCCTGCGTGTGTATACTGGACTGAATCCCCCAGGCCCCTTCCACGGACCTGGGAACGTTCTTCCTGTATTGCACGCTTCTCTTCTTTTCTGTCATGGGAAATTCACCCTCCCACCAAAAGGATTCCCAAATTCGTGGACTTCGGGCTCTGCTCCGGTCCCGGGGTGTTAGACTATCACATAAAGATGCCCTGATCTTTTGGGAGGAAGCCTTACAAGTAGCTCCCTGGCTCAAGTCTGCAGACCCCTATGACCCGGAGGTCTGGACTCGCGTGGCTTATCTTGCCCGCCAGAGGGAAGCCCAAGAGGGATCCCCTCCCTCCCTTTCCTTCCTGCCTGTTATTGCTGCTGTTAGACAGTGCGTCAGGCCTTCTGTGCAGCCCGCAGAAGCTCCTAACCAAAAAGACAGCTCTGACGAGGAAGACCCAGCCGACTGTCCGGTAGCAGATCTGGCTGCTCTGGAGCGTGCCATAGAACTTGTCAGGCAAAACATATCCCCTAAAAACCCCCATCCTATGTCCCTTTACCCTCCCCTTCCCTCGTATGAACCCACGGCCCTCAGCCATGAGCCATCGGCTCCTGTTAGCTCATCGGAATGTCACAAACCTGAACCACCCCCAACTCCTCCTCCTCCTCCTCCCCTTTCCCATTCCTCTACACCTACAGGCCTGCTTTGTGCAGCTAGGGACTCCCCTATTTCTGCCTTCCCAGTCAACCTTCAGGTGACTCGTAATCATCCCCTGGGCTGGTATCCCTTTCCGGCCAGTGACCTCAAAGAACTACGACAGGCTGTTCGTGAGGATGGCATTCATGCCCCCTGGACAAAATCCATCCTCCAATCCTTAAATCATGCTCTGATAACCCCTCAAGATTGGCGGGACATCTGCCGATCCTCTCTCCCTAGTTCTCTCTTTTTACAATGGGAGGCTCTCTACAGAGATGAATGCCTCCAACAGGCAAGGAGAAATAATTCCCAGAACCAGGGTCAGAATACTCCCCCCATTACCTGGACCTATGATGCCCTTTTCGGGCAAGGTGATTTTGCCACAGGAGTCCAACAGGCACCCCTGCCAGCAGGATATTTTGACCAAGTACGTCTCTGTGCTCTTCAAGCCTGGGACCGTATGACAACCCCCTCTACATCAGAGGAAGGAGGCCTCTCTTTGTTACATTTAAGGCAAGGACCTGAAGAGGCACTGACTGACTTCATTCTCAGAACTCGTGCTAGTTTAGAAAGAAAAATTTCTGACCCAGCAGCCAGGGGCCTCCTACTTAATACTATTATTTGGGAAGGGATGACCCCTGAACACCGTCAAGCTTGCCAAGGTCTTAAAAATGAGCACTTTGACAAATGGATTGTGGCCACGCAGGACATTGGTACACACTCCCATAAAGCTGCTGCAATAGCCCAGGCTTTTGTAACCACTACACTAAACAAAGGGAAATGTTTCAAATGCGGTGAAACAGGTCACTGGAAAAATGAATGCTCTAAAAACTCCTCTAAAAAAAGGAGTACACTGCCCCAGACTGTTTGCCCCAGATGCAGGAAGGGCTACCATTGGAAAAAGGATTGCCGTTCCAAATATGACAAGGACGGCTGCCCAGTAGAGCCTTTAAACTCCCCTCGGGGCACCCCTCAGCCCCGCCAATAAGAGGGGACACCCATCAAGCTCTTTGGGTCACTAGCATCGTGGAAAATTCCCACCCTAAACTCCTTATAAAAATTGATAATAAGCCCTTTAAATGTTTAATTGACACCGGAGCTGACAAAACTATACTAAAACAATCAGAAATTCCCCTCCATTGGAAACTACTCCCTGGGCCACAACTAATGGGAGTAGGGGCGTCTTCCCCAGCTTTTATCACCAAAGAACCCTATAGATGGGAGGACCCCGATGGCACCTTTGGCACTATTAGGCCTTTAGTCGCTGATGTGACCACTAACCTTTTGGGCAGAGATATCTTAGAGGACCTTAATGTGGTCCTGGCCACCAGCCCAGAAGCAGGCCACCTTCAGGCTAATAAAATTACAAAAAGACTAACTAAACAAAACCCCCAATTCTAACGGCCACTGTTGATTACTGTACTCCTCCCCTGGACTGGACCTCTTTAGAACCAGTCTGGGTTGAACAGTGGCCTCTTAATGAGGAGAAACTACAAATCCTTAATCAGCTTATCCAAGAACAGCTTAACCTACAACACATCCGGCCATCCAGAAGCCCCTGGAATACTCCAATTTTTGTTATACGAAAAAAGTCAGGGGGATGGCGTTTACTACATGACCTGAGGGCTATAAACAAAACCCTGCAGGTGTGGGGATCCCCACAGAGAGGACTCCCTCTTGCTTCTGCCATCCCCTCTAATACCCCACTCCTAGCTTTAGATATAAAAGATTGTTTTTTCTCCATTCCCCTCCATCCCAATGATTGTCAACGCTTTGCGTTCTCTATCCCAAAGCTCAATAATTCTGGCCCTGCCAGTAGATACGAATGGTGTGTCCTCCCCCAAGGCATGGCCAACAGCCCGACCATATGTCAGGAAGCAGTTTCAGCAGCTCTGGCCCCTTTTTTAGAAAAAGGACTCCATATCTACCATTATATGGATGACCTCCTTGTTTGGAAAAGCCAAAACACCTCGCTGCCTATTTTGCGAGATCAAATTGTATCTACTCTCGAAGCTAAAGGTTTCAAAATTGCCCCTGATAAGATACAGGCCATTCCTCCCATTACTTTTTTAGGCACGGACATTTCTCTGACCACTGTCCGACCCCATAAGCCTACTTTAACCCTCCCTCAACCCCTTACTCTAAACTCCTTACAAAGTTTTTTAGGAAATCTCAACTGGCTAAGACCCTGGCTCCCTATATCTACCAGTCAACTACAACCCCTGTTTGAACTCCTTAAGGGCAGCAAAGACCCCTCCTCCCGAAGAAAATTGACCACTGCAGCCAAAGAAACTTTAAAAATAATTAACGCCCACCTACAATCAGTTTCACTGGCTAGATATGATCCCCAGTCACCAGTCCAATTTCTTCTCTTTAATTCCTCCCCCACTGTAGTCGGTGCTATTTTTCAGCCCCAGGGAGTCATTGAATGGCTGCACACCCCTGTCGGAGGAGCACCACGAGTCCTTACAGAAATTGATGCAGTAGCTTCCATGATCAGGCAAGGCAGGGACCGCACCCTACAAATCTTAGGGAAAGAGCCCAATATTCTGGTCACGCCATTCTCCCTTACGGACATACAATGGCTCATGAGGAATCATTCCTCATTCGCCTTTAGCCTCCTTAATTTTTCTGGCCAAATTGACAATCACTATCCAAAGGACAAATGGATCTCTGCCATACCTCTTCTCCCCTGGCTACCCCCCCGACTCTTCTACCGTGCTCCCATCCCTGGAGCCCCCACAGCCTTCACCGATGGAGGCTGCAAGGGGGCGGCTGCAATTATTGTTCAGCCTGGAGATAAACTCCCCATTACCTATTTTCAAGCCCTTCCAGACCGTTCGCCACAGTTCAAAGAATTATTTGCTGTCTACCTAGTACTCAAAAATGAAGATGGCCCCCTTAATCTCTACTCTGACAGTGTTTACACTGTCAATCTCCTACCCTGGCTTAGTCGCTCTCTGATTAAATTGGATGGCAACCCCCTATCCCCACTCTTCATCAAAATTTCTAACCTCCTCCAAGCCAGGAAGGCCCCCCTATTTGTGCAACATATCCGCTCTCATACTGATCTCCCAGGCCCTTTAACTCAAGGCAATGCCCTGGCCGATCACCTTGCCTCTACCGGAGCCCTCCCTGTTGAGGTCTCCCCAGCCATTCTGTCTGATGCCCAACTCTTACATCAAAACATCCATGTCAACCTCAAAGGGTTACATGCAAAATTTCCTAACGTCCCCTTGGCACACCTCCGTCGCATCATTAGAACATGCTCATCGTGTGCCTCTCTTATTACCACCCCTGCCATTCAGCACATGGGGACCAACCCTAGAGGACTTAAAGCCAATGCACTCTGGCAAATTGATGTCACCCATATTCCTCAATTTGGGCGACAAAAATATGTCTTTGTTACTATTGATACCTTTTCCCATTTTATATGGGCTTCTGCTCAGACACATGAGAACTCAAAAAAACTCATTAACCATATGCTATCTTCCTTTGCCATCATGGGTATACCCCAACAACTTAAAACTGATAATGGTCCTGCCTTCACCAGCTCAGCCTTTAAAAACTTTTGCAATACTTGGAAAATTAAACACCATACTGGCATCCCCTACAACCCCCATGGGCAAGGGATAATTGAAAGGGCACATCAGACCTTAAAAAATCAATTACAAAAACAAAGTCAACCCAATTACCCCCCATCAATACAGCTCGTCTTGGCCCTAACTACCCTTAATGTCTTTAATATCTATAAATCCTCTCAAGCTCCACCTATAGTCCTACACTGGTCTAGACCCCCAGCCATACCCCCTATCCTAGTAAAATGGAAGGACCCATTAGATGAGATCTGGAAGGGGCCAGACCCCCTCCTCACAACAGGGAGGGGCTTTGCTTGTGTTTTTCCCCAGGACCAACCTCGGCCTATCTGGATTCCAGCCAAAAATGTCCGACACCTCCCCGCCGATCAAAAAGATGGCCCGCATGTCCCTGGAGGAAACAACACGTCGAAGACGGAGGAGACGACACCGTCGTAACCACAATATCACCTGGCAGGATCTACACTGCCTGGTGACCCAAGCACAGGCAACTTGCCCACCTAATGCCTCCCTCTCTGCCATCCTCCTGGCTGCCATTGTTATTTTACATGCTAACTCTGCTTCTGCCCAACAGGCATTTCTCTGGAGATTCTCTGTCAGAGAAACTTTTGAGAGAACCAACACAGTTATTGGAACAGGTGACTGTTCCCCACGAGGATGCCAAACAGCCTTGGAAATTCCCATTAAGCCCCAATCTGTTTCTGTGACCCCTGCCTCATTTGCCTGCTTCCCTTATAGGAACCATGGGGACTGTCTGACTGACACACCCACCTATGGGGGATGCCGAAGGTGGTCATGTGTGATCGAATTTTCTACCTCTAAAGGGAGCATATACCAAAACATAGGGGGTGAACTGCGAATTAAAATAAAAGACCCCTGGGATGAGAGATGGAGGGTGGGAGTACATGGCAAACTTTACCATAACGGGTATTCTTCCTGCCCTACAGCTGACATCTCCATTTCCCGGTCTCTGGTTCCTGCACCCTCTTCTGAACAAGTTAAATCACGCATTCTTTCGCAGGAGAACAACCTTCGCAATTCTACCCGCACCCCCTTTACTTGGATACAGTATATTCAATATGCAACTAACCTCCTCCGGCTCTCCTCTCACCCCAACATATCCCAGTGCTTCCTATGTGCCTCCCTGTCTAGGCCCCTACTCGCTGCTGTCACTGTTAACGTCTCTGTCTTCACTACAGATACCACTCTGGAATCTTCATCCCCGCCACTGCGAAACATTCCCCTTTATTCCCCCTTAAATCCCCCGGTATGCCTGGCCCCCAGCTCTGCTACCCCTTCCTCGCGTTGCCTCCTCAACATCACCGTCTCCACCAGTCTTTGTGCCTCCCCTCCTGTGCTCTTCTGGTGTGGGGGGACCATCCTCCCCTGCATCAATACCACCCTCTCCTCTTATTGCATTCCCGTTGCAGTCACACCTCAGCTGCTGCTGTTCGAAAAGGAGGAAGCAATGTCAAAAATGACAACTCGCAGGCCCAAACGAGAAATCCTTATCCCCCTTTTAATCGGACTTGGCCTCACCATCTCAACAGGATCAGCAGGATTAGCCGGTGGTGCCCTTTACCAAGCCCACCTCATGGAAGCGGACTTTCAAGGTCGCCTAGAACAGGCCATCAGCAGCACCACTGACAGTCTAGAGGCCCTACAAAGACAGATCACGTCGCTGGCAGAGGTGGTTCTCCAAAACCGCAGAGCACTGGACCTCATTACAGCTGAACATGGGGGGACCTGCATGTTGCTGAAAGAGGAATGTTGTTTCTATGTCAATGACTCAGGAGTAGTGGAAACAAATGTAAAAAACCTACTAAAGTTAAAAAAGGAACTCTCCCTTCTATCCCCAAACCCCACAGAAACCCCCTGGTACAGTAGTCCAGTCATAACCTGGCTACTCCCTCTCCTCGGCCCCTTGCTAGCTATTTGTGCCCTCCTTCTCCTTGCCCCTTGCCTTATCCAGTTTCTTCAAGGACGCCTAAAAGCATTAGTCAATGTAGCTACCCAAAGAGTCGTGATAAAATATCAAACTATTCCTAAATCTCACGACTATGATGATACCTCCCCCCTATAAAGAAAAACAAAGGGGGAGATGTGGGGCCAGTGTTCGTTGCAATAAGGTATTGAGCAAAGCCCAGCAACCCCGGAGACCCTGAAGGGACGGCAGGTGTCTGGCCTGCTCTGCCTGATGTGTGATAACCTGGCCCCAGGAATTCACTATAGATATGAATCTTCCTTTCCCCCATCCCAGACCAGGTTTTTGGGTTTCGTTTCCCCATTCCTAAAGTTCCACAAGCTTCCCACCTTTAATCCCTTAACCCCACCTTTAATCCCTTAACCCCACCTCTAACCTTCCCAATGCCAAAATGCCTTCTTATAAAAACTCCTGTCTTGGTCCTAATAAACGATCTGCCCACCGACGCAGTTTCCCGGGTGTCATTTCCCGTCGCACTCTGAGCCATTCTGAGGACCTGTTTTACTCTCCGTTCTCTGGGACCGCCGGTGCGCAACGGCTGTCTCTGGAGAAGGAGCCCCACAAGGCTAGGGTTAGGGTTTGGGTTAGAGTTAGTGTTAGGGTGTGCGTTTGGGTTAGGGTTAGGTTTAGGGTTAGGGTTAGGTTTAGGGATAGAGTTACGATTTGTATTCTGGTTATGGTTAGGGTTTGGTTTAGAGTTAGGGTTAGGATTAGGGATTGAGTTTGAGTTAGGGTTAGGTTTAGGGTTAGGGTTAGGGTTAGGGTAACGATTAGAGTTTGGGTTAGGGTTAGGTTTAGGGTTTGGTTTGGGTTAGGGTTAGGGTTAGGGTTAGGGTTTGTGTTAGGGTTAGGTTTAGGGTTAGGGTTTGGTTTGGGGTTAGGTTTTGGGTTAATGTTTGGGTTAGGGTTATGTTTAGGGTTAGGGTTTGGGTTAGGGTTAGGGTTAGCTTTTGGGTTAGGTTTAAGTTCAGGTTTAGTCTTAGGATTTAGGGTTAGGGTTAGGGTTAGGTTTACGGTTAAGGTTTGGGTTAGGGTTAGGTTTAGGGTTAATGTTTGTGTTAGGGTTAGGGTTAGGTATAGGGTTAAGGTTTGTGTTAGTGTTAGGTTTAGGGTTAGGGTTAGGGTTAGGGTTAGGGTTACGGTTAGAATTTGGGTTAGGGTTAGGGTTAGGTTTAGGGTTTGGGTTGGGTTACGGTTAAGGTTAAGGTTACGGTTTGTGTTAGGGTTAGGTTTAGGTTAGTCTTTGGGCAAGGGTTAGGTTTAGGGTTAGGATTTGGGTTAGGGTTAGGATTTGGGTTTCTGTTAGGGTTAGGTTTAGGGTTAGGATTTGGTTTTGGGTTAGGGTTAGGGTTAGGGTTAGGGTTAGGTTTAGGATTAAAATTTGGGTTAGGGTTAGAGTTAGGGTTAGGATTAGGGTTTGGGTGAGGGTTAGGGTTAGGGTTAGTGTTAGGGTTAGGGTTTGGGTTACAGTTAGGGTTAGGGTTAGGGTTAGGATTATGGTTAGGGTTAGGGTTTGGGTTAGAGTTAGCGTTAGGGTTAGGGTTTGGGGTAGGTTTAGGGTTAGGCTTAGGGTTTGCATTTGGGTTAGGGTGAGGGTTAGGGTTAGGGCTAGGGTTAGTGGTAGGATTAGGGTTTGGGTTTGGGTTAGGGTTACTGTTAGGTTTAGGGTTAGGGTTTCGGTTTGGGTTTGGTTTAGGGTTAGAGATGGGGTTAGTGTTAGGATTTGGGTTAGGCTTAGGTTTAGGGTTAGGGTCTGCGATAGGGTTAGGGTTTGGGTTAGGGTTAGGGTTAGGGTTAGCGTTTGGGTTATGGTTAAGTTTAGTTTAAGGTTAGGGTTAGGGTTTGGGTTAGGGTTAGGGTTAGGGTTAGGGTTAGGGTTAGGGTGTCCGTTTGGGTGAGGGTTGGGTTTAGGGTAAGGGTTTTGTTTAGGGATAGAGTTATGGTTTGGGTTCTTTTTATGGTTAGGTTTTGGGTTAGGGTTAGGGTTAGGGTTTGGATTTGGATTAGGTTTAGGGTTAGGGTTAGGGTTAGGGTTAGAGTTTGGGTTAGTGTTAGGGTTTGGTTTGGGTTACTGTTAGGGTTTTTGTTAGGTTTAGGGTTAGTGTTAGGGTTTGTGTTAGGGTTAGGTTTAGGGTTAAGGTTAGGGTTTGGGTTAGGGTTAGGGTTAGGATTAGGGTTATGTTTTGGTTTAGGGTTAGTGTTAGAATTTGGGTTTGGGTTAGGTTTAGGATTAGGGTTAGTGTTAGGGTTTGGGTTATTGTTAGGGTTAGGGTTAGTTTAGGGTTTAGGTTTGGGTTAGGGTTAGGGTTAGTGTTAGGGTTTGTGTTAGGTTTAGGGTTAAGATTAGGGTTTGTGTTAGGGTTAGGGTTAGGGTTAAGATTAGGTTTTGGGTTAGGGTTAGGGTTAGGATTAGGGTTATGGTTTGGGTTATGGTTGGGGTTGGGGTTTGGGTTTGGCTTAGGGTTAGGGTTAGGGTTGGGGTTAGGGTGTGCGTTTGGGTGAGGGTTAGGTTTAGGGTAAGGGTTATGTTTAGGGATAGAGTTATGGTTAGGGTTCTGGTTATGGTTAGGGTGTGGGTTAGGGTTAGGTTTAGGGTTTGGAATTGGATTAGGGTTAGGTTAGGGTTAGGGTTAGGGTTAGTGTTAGGGTTTGGTTTGGGTTAGGATTAGGGTTAGGGTTAGGGTTTGGGTTTGGGTTAGGGTGAGTGTTTGGGTTAGGGTTAGGTTTAGGTTTAGGGTGTGGGTGAGGGTTGGGGTTAGGGTTAATGTTTGGGTTAGCTTTAGTGTTAGGGTTTGGGTTAGGGTTAGGGTTATGGTTATGGTTAGGGTTAGGGTTAGGATTAGGTTTAGGGTTAGAATTTGGGTTAGGGTTAGGATTAGGGTTAATGTTTGGGTTAGTGTTAGGGTTAGGTATAGGGTTATGGATTGGTTTAGTGTTAGGTTTAGTGTTAGGGTTAGGGTTAGTGTTAGGGTTACGGTTAGAGTTTTGGTTCGGTTTAGGGTTAGGGTTAGGGTTTGTGTTAGGGTTAGGTTTAGGGTTAGGGTTTGGGTAGGGTTAGGGTTTGGTTTAGGGTTAATGTTTGGGTTAGTGTTAGGATTAGGTTTAGCATTAGGGTTTCGTTTAGGGTTAGGTTTTGGGTTATGGGTAGGTTTAGGCTTAGGGTTTGGGGTAGGGTTAGGTTTAGGTTTAATGTTTGGGTTAGGCTTAGGTTTAGGGTTAGGGTTAGGGTTAGTAGAGGTAGGCGTTGCAGTAGAGGTCCTGTATGTGGAGGTCCTGTGCAGGGAAAGCAGGCCACACCATCTTCTCCCCTCCTCCTCCCATCTTCTCCTGGCTGCTTCTTTTTGTCAAACACTAGAACTTTGACCTAAAGTCTACTATAATCTCTCCAAACTGTTCACCCAAACATTAGAGCCTACCACCAAGAAACCTCTGTGTTTCAGCAACTCATCTGAGAGGGCTTTGTCACCTAGCAACACCCTAAACAATGCTTTGCCAGGTCACTGCCTCTTGGAGTTCCAGAATCTTAGTCCAAGATTCTGTGACCTAAGCACTCCTGCCCACATCAGACACCAATGACAGGAGACTGACCAATAGCACTCTGGACTCACTTGCAAAGCTCTGCCTGTCTATCATAGCTTCAGAGCAGGTGCTCCTCCCATGGTCAAGTCATGCCAAGGTTGCTTCCCAGTCCTGCATCTCTTGCCAGGATTGCACGTCTTTACCTAAATAACCAACCTCTTTCTTTCTAAAATTTACCATATTATTGATATTTGATTCTTAAGTACTATAAGCTACATTTGAATCAGAAAACTACTTTGGACATCGTTTTCTATGAGGGAAAATATTTTCCTTTATCATTGTTGCTGAATCCAATCTTTGCTCTTAAAAAAGTACAACTCAACTCTTGGGGGTGAGACAGGAGGATTATCAGTTCAAGGCTACCCTCCGGTTAGGGTATGGGTTATGGTTATGGTTATGGTTAGGATTAGGTTTAGAATTAGGGTTAGGGTTAGGTTTAGGGTTAGTGTTAGGTTTAGTGTTTGGGTTAAGGTTAGGTTTAGGGTTAGGGATACGATTAGGATTAGGGTTATGGTTTGGGTTAGGGTTAGGGGTAGGATTAGGTTTAGGGTTAGGGTTAGGGTTTGAGTTCGGGTTAGGGTTAGGTTTAGGGTTTCCGTTTGGGTTAGGGTGAGTGTTAGGGTTAGGGTTAGGGTTCGTGTTAGGGTTAGGGTTAGGGTTAAGGTTAGGTTTTGGGATAGGGTTAGGGTTAGGATTAGGGTTATGGTTTGGGTTAGGGTTAGGGTTAGGGTTTGGGTTTGGGATAGGGTTAGGGTTAGGGTTAGTGTTAGGGTTTGGGTTATTGTTAGGATTAGGGTTAGGTTAGGGTTTGGGTTTGGGTTAGGGTTAGGTTTAGTGTTAAGTTTAGTGTTAGGGTTTGGTTTTTTTTGAGGGTTAGGGTTAGGGTTTGTGTTAGGGTTAAGGTTAGGGTTAGGGTTTGTGTTAGTGTTAGGTTTAGGGTTAGGGTTAGGTTTAGGGTGTGGGTTAGGGTTCGGGTTAAGGTTAGGATTAGGGTTATGGTTTGAATTAGGGTTAGGTTTAGCGTTTGGATTAGGGTTAAGTTTTGGTTAAGGCTAGGGTTAGGGTTTGGGTTAGAGTTAGGGTTAGGGTGTGCGTTTGGGTTAGGGTTAGGTTTAGGGTTAGGGTTACGTTTAGGGATAGAGTTACGGTTTGTATTCTGGTTATGGTTAGGGTTTGGTTTAGAGTTAGGGTTAGGATTAGGGATTGAGTTTGAATTAGGGTTAGGTTTAGGGTAAGGGTTAGGGTTAGGGTAACGATTAGAGTTTGGGTTAGGGTTAGGTTTAGGGTTTGGTTTGGGTTAGGGTTAGGGTTAGGGTTAGGGCTTGTGTTAGGGTTAGGTTTAGGTTTAGGGTTTGGTTTAGGGTTAGGTTTAGGGTTAATATTTGGGTTAGGGTTATGTTTAGGGTTAGGGTTTGGGTTAGGGTTAGTGTTAGCTTTTGGGTTAGGTTTAAATTCAGGTTTAGTCTTAGGATTTAGGGTTAGGGTTAGGGTTAGGTTTACGGTTAAGGTTTGGGTTAGGGTTAGGTTTAGGGTTAATGTTTGGGTTAGGGTTAGGGTTAGGTATAGGGTTAAGGTTTGTGTTAGTGTTAGGTTTAGGGTTAGGGTTAGGGTTAGGGTTAGGGTTAGGGTTAGGGTTAGGGTTAGGGTTACTGTTAGAATTTGGGTTAGGGTTAGGGTTAGGTTTAGGGTTTGGGTTGGGTTACGGTTAGGGTTAAGGTTACGGTTTGTGTTAGGGTTAGGTTTAGGTTAGTCTTTGGGCAAGGGTTAGGTTTAGGGTTAGGATTTGGGTTAGGGTTAGGGTTTGGGTTTGTGTTAGGGTTAGGTTTAGGGTTAGGATTTGGTTTTGGATTAGGGTTAGGGTTAGGGTTTGGGTTAGGGTGAGGGTTAGGTTTTGGGTTATTGTTAGGGTTAGGTTTAGGGTTAGGGTTAGGGTTAGGTTTAGGATTAAAATTTGGGTTAGGGTTAGAGTTAGGGTTAGGATTAGGGTTTGAGTTAGGGTTAGGGTTAGGGTTAGGGTTAGGGTTAGGATTAGGGATTGAGTTTGAGTTAGGGTTAGGTTTAGGGTTAGGGTTAGGGTTAGGGTAACGATTAGAGTTTGGGTTAGGGTTAGGTTTAGGGTTTGGTTTGGGTTAGGGTTAGGGTTAGGGTTAGGGCTTGTGTTAGGGTTAAGTTTAGGGTTAGGGTTTGGTTTAGGGTTAGGTTTAGGGTTAATATTTGGGTTAGGGTTATGTTTAGGTTTAGGGTTTGGGTTGCGGGTAGTGTTAGCTTTTGGGTTAGGTTTAAATTCAGGTTTAGTCTTAGGATTTAGGGTTAGGGTTAGGGTTAGGTTTACGGTTAAGGTTTGGGTTAGGGTTAGGTTTAGGGTTAATGTTTGGGTTAGGGTTAGGGTTAGGTATAGGGTTAAGGTTTGTGTTAGTGTTAGGTTTAGGGTTAGGGTTAGGGTTAGGGTTAGGGTTAGGGTTAGGGTTAGGGTTAGGGTTAGGGTTACGGTTAGATTTTGGGTTAGGGTTAGGGTTAGGTTTAGGGTTTGGGTTGGGTTACGGTTAGGGTTAAGGTTACGGTTTGTGTTAGGGTTAGGTTTAGGTTAGTCTTTGGGCAAGGGTTAGGTTTAGGGTTAGGATTTGGGTTAGGGTTAGGGTTTGGGTTTGTGTTAGGGTTAGGTTTAGGGTTAGGATTTGGTTTTGGATTAGGGTTAGGGTTAGGGTTTGGGTTAGGGTGAGGGTTAGGTTTTGGGTTATTGTTAGGGTTAGGTTTAGGGTTAGGGTTAGGGTTAGGTTTAGGATTAAAATTTGGGTTAGGGTTAGAGTTAGGGTTAGGATTAGGGTTTGAGTTAGGGTTAGGGTTAGGGTTAGTGTTAGGGTTAGGGTTTGGGTTACAGTTAGGGTTAGGTTTAGGGTTAGGATTATGGTTATGCTTAGGGTTTGGGTTAGAGTTAGCGTTAGGGTTAGGGGTTGGGTTAGGTTTAAGGTGAGGTTTAGGGTTTGCGTTTGTGTTAGGGTGAGGGTTAGGTTTAGGGTTAGGGTTAGTGTTAGGATTAGGGTTTGGTTTTGGGTTAGGTTACTGTTAGGTTTAGGGTTAGGGTTTAGGTAAGGGTTAGGGTTAGGGTTTCGGTTTGGGTTTGGTTTAGGGTTAGAGTTGGGGTTAGTGTTAGGATTTGGGTTAGGCTTAGGTTTAGGGTTAGGGTCTGCGATAGGGTTAGGGTTTGGGTTAGGGTTAGGGTTAGGGTTAGTGTTTGGGTTATGGTTAAGTTTAGTTTAAGGTTAGGGTTAGGGTTTGGGTTAGGGTTAGGGTTTGGGTTAGGGTTAGGGTTAGGGTGTCCGTTTGGGTGAGGGTTAGGTTTAGGGTAAGGATTATGTTTAGGGATAGGGTTATGGTTTTTGTTCTGGTTATGGTTAGGGTTTGGGTTAGGGTTAGGTTTAGGGTTTGAATTTGTATTAGGTTTAGTGTTAGGGTTAGGGTTAGGGTTAGGGTTAGGGTTAGGGTTAGGGTTAGGGTTAGGGTTAGGGTGTCCGTTTGGGTTAGGGTTAGGTTTAGGATTTGGATTTGGATTAGGTTTAGGGTTAGGGTTAGGGTTAGGTTTAGGGTTAGGGTTAGGGTTTGTGTTAGGGTTAGGTTTAGGGTTAAGGTTAGGGTTTGGGTTAGGGTTAGGGTTAGGATTAGGGTTATGTTTTGGTTTAGGGTTAGTGTTAGGGTTTGGGTTTGGTTTAGGTTTAGGATTAGGGTTAGTGTTAGGGTTTGGGTTATTGTTAGGGTTAGGGTTAGTTTAGGGTTTAGGTTTGGGTTAGGGTTAGGGTTAGTGTTAGGGTATGTGTTAGGTTTAGGGTTAAGGTTAGGGTTTGTGTTAGGTTTAGGGTTAGGGTTAAGGTTAGGTTTTGCGTTAGGGTTAGGGTTAGGATTAGAGTTATGGTTTGGGTTAGGGTTAGGGTTAGGGTTAGGGTTTGGGTTTGGCTTAGGGTTAGGGTTAGGGTTAGGGTTAGGGTTAGGGTGTGCGTTTGGGTGAGGGTTAGATTTAGGGTAAGGGTTATGTTTAGGGATAGAGTTATGGTTAGAGTTCTGGTTATGGTTAGGGTTTGTGTTAGGGTTAGGTTAAGGGTTTGGAATTGGATTAGGGTTAGGTTAGGGTTAGGGTTACGGTTAGTGTTAGGGTTTGGTTTGGGTTAGGATTAGTGTTAGGGTTAGGGTTTGGGTTTGGGTTAGGGTTAGTGTTTGTGTTAGGGATAGGTTTAGGTTTAGGGTTTGGGTTAGGGTTTGGCTTAGGGTTAATGTTTGGGTTAGCTTTAGTGTTAGGGTTTGGGTTAGGGTTAGGGTTATGGTTATGGTTAGGGTTAGGGTTAGGATTAGGTTTAGGGTTAGACTTTGGGTTAGGGTTAGGATTAGGGTTAATGTTTGGGTTAGGGTTAGGGTTAGGTATAGGGTTATGGATTGGTTTAGTGTTAGGTTTAGTGTTAGGTTTAGGGTTAGTGTTAGGGTTACGGTTATAGTTTTGGTTAGGTTTAGGGTTAGGGTTAGGGTTTGTGTTAGGGTTAGGTTTAGGGTTAGGGTTTGGGTAGGGTTAGGGTTTGGTTTAGGGTTAATGTTTGGGTTAGTATTAGGATTAGGTTAGGTGTTAGGGTTTCGTTTAGGGTTAGGTTTTGGGTTATGGGTAGGTTTAGGCTTAGGGTTTGGGTTAGGGTTAGGTTTCGGTTTAATGTTTGGGTTAGGCTTAGGTTTAGGGTTAGGGTTAGGGTTAGTAGAGGTAGGCGTTGCAGTAGAGGTCCTGTATGTGGAGGTCCTGTGCAGGGCCAGCAGGCCACACCATCTTCTCCCCTCCTCCTCCCATCTTCTCCTGGCTGCTTCTTTTTGTCAAACACTAGAACTTTGACCTAAAGTCTATTATAATCTCTCCAAACTGGTCACCCAAACATTAGAGCCTACCACCAAGAAACCTCTGTGTTTCAGCAACTCATCTGAGAGGGCTTTGTCACCTAGCAACACCCTAAACAATGCTTTGCCAGGTCACTGCCTCTTGGAGTTCCAGAATCTTAGTCCAAGATTCTGTGACCTAAGCCCTCCTGCCCACATCAGACACCAATGACAGGAGATTGACCAATAGCACTCTGGACTCACTTGCAAAGCTCTGCCTGTGTATCATAACTTCAGAGCAGGTGCTCCTCCCATGGTCAAGTCATACCAAGGTTGCTTCCCAGTCCTGCATCTCTTGCCAGGATTGCACGTCTTTACCTAAATAACCAACCTCTTTCTTTCTAAAATTTACCATATTATTGATATTTGATTCTTAAGTACTATAAGCTACATTTGAATCAGAAAACTACTTTGGACATCGTTTTCTATGACGGAAAATATTTTCCTTTATCATTGTTGCTGAATCCAATCTTTGCTCTTAAAAAAGTACAACTCAACTCTTGGGGGTGAGGCAGGAGAATTATCAGTTCAAGGCTACACTCCGGTTAGGGTATGGGTTATGGTTATGGTTATGGTTAGGATTAGGGTTAGAATTAGGGTTAGGGTTAGGTTTAGGGTTAGTGTTAGGTTTAGTGTTTGGGTTAAGGTTATGTTTAGGGTTAGGGATAGGATTAGGATTAGGGTTATGGTTTGGGTTAGGGTTAGGGATAGGATTAGGTTTAGGGTTAGGGTTAGGTTTAGTGTTTGGGTTAAGGTTAGGTTTAGGGTTAGGGATACGATTAGGATTAGGGTTATGGTTTGGGTTAGGGTTAGGGGTCGGATTAGGTTTAGGGTTAGGGTTAGGGTTTGAGTTAGGGTTAGGGTTAGGTTTAGGGTTTCCGTTTGGGTTAGGGTGAGTGTTAGGGTTAGGGTTAGGGTTCGTGTTAGGGTTAGGGTTAGGGTTAAGGTTAGGTTTTGGGATAGGGTTAGGGTTAGGATTAGGGTTATGGTTTGGGTTAGGGTTAGGGTTAGGGTTTGGGTTTGGGTTAGGGTTAGGGTTAGGGTTAGTGTTAGGGTTTGGGTTATTGTTAGGATTAGGGTTAGGTTAGGGTTTGGGTTTGGGTTAGGGTTAGGTTTAGTGTTAAGTTTAGTGTTAGGGTTTGGTTTTTTTTGAGGGTTAGGGTTAGGGTTTGTGTTAGGGTTAAGGTTAGGGTTAGGGTTTGTGTTAGTGTTAGGTTTAGGGTTAGGGTTAGGTTTAGGGTGTGGGTTAGGGTTCGGGTTAAGGTTAGGATTAGGGTTATGGTTTGAATTAGGGTTAGGGTTAGCGTTTGGATTAGGGTTAAGTTTTGGTTAAGGCTAGGGTTAGGGTTTGGGTTAGAGTTTGGGTTAGGGTGTGCGTTTGGGTTAGGGTTAGGTTTAGGGTTAGGGTTAGGTTTAGGGATAGAGTTACGGTTTGTATTCTGGTTATGGTTAGGGTTTGGTTTAGAGTTAGGGTTAGGATTAGGGATTGAGTTTGAGTTAGGGTTAGGTTTAGGGTTAGGGTTAGGGTTAGGGTAACGATTAGAGTTTGGGTTAGGGTTAGGTTTAGAGTTTGGTTTGGGTTAGTGTTAGGATTAGGGTTAGGGCTTGTGTTAGGGTTAGGTTTAGGGTTAGGGTTTGGTTTAGGGTTAGGTTTAGGGTTAATATTTGGGTTAGGGTTATGTTTAGGGTTAGGGTTTGGGTTAGGGTTAGTGTTAGCTTTTGGGTTAGGTTTAAGTTCAGGTTTAGTCTTAGGATTTAGGGTTAGGGTTAGGGTTAGGTTTACCGTTAAGGTTTGCGTTAGGGTTAGGTTTAGGGTTAATGTTTGGGTTAGGGTTAGGGTTAGGTATAGGGTTAAGGTTTGTGTTAGCGTTAGGTTTAGCGTTAGGGTTAGGGTTAGGGTTAGGGTTAGGGTTAGGGTTACGGTTACGGTTAGAATTTGGGTTAGGGTTAGGGTTAGGTTTAGGGTTTGGGTTGGGTTACGGTTAGGGTTAAGGTTACGGTTTGTGTTAGGGTTAGGTTTAGGTTAGTCTTTGGTCAAGGGTTAGGTTTAGGGTTAGGATTTGGGTTAGGGTTAGGGTTTGGGTTTGTGTTAGGGTTAGGTTTAGGGTTAGGATTTGGTTTTGGGTTAGGGTTAGGGTTAGGGTTTGGGTTAGGGTGAGGGTTAGGTTTTGGGTTATTGTTAGGGTTAGGGTTAGTGTTAGGGTTAGAGTTAGGTTTAGGATTAAAATTTGGGTTAGGGTTAGAGTTAGGGTTAGGATTAGGGTTTGGGTTAGGGTTAGGGTTAGGGTTAGTGTTGGGGTTAGGGTTTGGGTTTGGGTTAGGGTTACTGTTAGGTTTAGGGTTAGGGTTTAGGTAAGGGTTAGGGTTAGGGTTTCGGTTTGGGTTTGGTTTAGGGTTAGAGTTGGGCTTAGTGTTAGCATTTGGGTTAGGCTTAGGTTTAGGGTTAGGGTCTGCGATAGGGTTAGGGTTTGGGTTAGGGTTAGGGTTAGGGTTAGCGTTTGGGTTATGGTTAAGTTTAGTTTAAGGTTAGGGTTAGGGTTTGGGTTAGGGTTAGGGTTAGGGTTAGGGTTAGGGTTAGGGTTAGGGTGTCCATTTGGGTGAGGGTTAGGTTTAGGGTATGGGTTATGTTTAGGGATAGAGTTATGGTTTGGGTTCTGGTTATGTTTAGGGTTTGGGTTAGGGTTAGGTTTAGGGTTTGTATTTGGATTAGGGTTAGGGTTAGGGTTAGGGTTAGGGTTAGGGTTAGGGTTTGGTTTGGGTTAGCTTTAGTGTTAGGGTTTGGGTTAGGGTTAGGGTTAGGGTTTGGGTTAGGGTGAGGGTTAGGTTTTGGGTTATTGTTAGGGTTAGGGTTAGGGTTAGGGTTAGGGTTAGGGTTAGGTTTAGGATTAAAATTTGGGTTAGGGTTAGAGTTAGGGTTAGGATTAGGGTTTGGGTTAGGGTTAGGGTTAGGGTTAGTGTTAGGGTTAGGGTTTGGGTTACAGTTAGGGTTAGGGTTAGGGTTAGGATTATGGTTAGGGTTAGGGTTTGGGTTAGAGTTAGCGTTAGGGTTAGGGTTTGGGTTAGGTTTATGGTTAGGTTTAGGGTTTGCGTTTGTGTTAGGGTGAGGGTTAGGTTTAGGGCTAGGGTTATGTTTAGGGATAGAGTTATGGTTTGGGTTGTGGTTATGGTTAGGGTTTGGGTTAGGGTTAGATTTAGGGTTTGGATTTGTATTAGGGTTAGTGTTAGGGTTAGGGTTAGGGTTAGGGTTAGGGTTAGGGTTAGGGTTAGGGTTAGGGTTAGGGTGTCCGTTTGGGTTAGGGTTAGGTTTAGGATTTGGATTTGTATTAGGTTTAGGGTTAGGGTTAGGGTTAGGGTTAGGGTTAGGGTTAGGGTTAGTGTTAGGGTTTGGTTTGGGTTACTGTTAGGGTTTTTGTTAGGTTTAGGGTTAGGGTTAGGGTTTGTGTTAGGGTTAGGTTTAGGGTTAAGGTTAGGGTTTGGGTTAGGGTTAGGATTAGGATTAGGGTTATGTTTTGGTTTAGGGTTAGTGTTAGGGTTTGGGTTTGGGTTAGGTTTAGGATTAGGGTTAGTGTTAGGGTTTGGGTTATTGTTAGGGTTAGGGTTAGTTTAGGGTTTAGGTTTGGGTTAGGGTTAGGGTTAGTTTTAGGTTATGTGTTAGGTTTAGGGTTAAGTTTAGGGTTTGTGTTAGGTTTAGGGTTAGGGTTAAGGTTAGGTTTTGGGTTAGGGTTAGGGTTAGAATTAGAGTTATGGTTTGGGTTAGGGTTAGGGTTAGGGTTTGGGTTTGGCTTAGGGTTAGGGTTAGGGTTAGGGTTAGGGTTAGGGTGTGCGTTTGGGTGAGGGTTAGGTTTAGGGTAAGTGTTATGTTTAGGGATAGAGTTATGGTTAGAGTTTTGGTTATGGTTAGGGTTTGGGTTAGTGTTAGGTTTAGGGTTTGGAATTGGATTAGGGTTAGGTTAGGGTTAGGGTTAGTGTTAGTGTTAGGGTTTGGTTTGGGTTAGGCTTAGTGTTAGGATTAGGGTTTGGGTTTGGGTTAGGGTTAGTGTTTGTGTTAGGGTTAGGTTTAGGTTTAGAGTTTGGGTTAGGGTTTGGTTTAGGGTTAATGTTTGGGTTAGCTTTAGTGTTAGGGTTTGGGTTAGGGTTAGGGTTATGGTTATGGTTAGGTTTAGGGTTAGGATTAGGTTTAGGGTTAGACTTTGGGTTAGGGTTAGGATTAGGGTTAATGTTTGGGTTAGGGTTAGGGTTAGGTATAGGGTTATGGATTGGTTTAGTGTTAGGTTTAGTGTTAGGTTTAGGGTTAGTGTTAGGGTTACGGTTAGAGTTTTGGTTAGGTTTAGGGTTAGGGTTAGGGTTTGTGTTAGGGTTAGGTTTAGGGTTAGGGTTTGGGTAGGGTTAGGGTTTGGTTTAGGGTTTATGTTTGTGTTAGTGTTAGGATTAGGTTTCGTGTTAGGGTTTCGTTTAGGGGTGGGTTTTGGGTTCTGGGTAGGTTTAGGCGTGGGGGTTGGGTTAGGGTTAGGATTAGGTTTAATGTTTGGGGTAGGCTTAGGTTTAGTGTTAGGGTTAGGGTTAGGGTTAGGGTTAGGGTTAAGGTTAGAGTTAGGGTTAACGTTTGGGTTAGGGTTAAGTTTAGTTTAAGGTTAGGGTTAGTTTTTGGGTTAGGGTTAGGGCTAGGGTTTGGGTTAGGTTTAGGGTTAGGGTTAGGGTTTGGGTTTGGGCTAGGGTTAGGGTTAGGGTTATTGTTCGGGTTAGTGTTAGGGTTAGTGTTAGAGTTTGGGTTAGGGATAGTGTTATGGTTAGCGTTAGGGTTAGGTTTAGGGTTAAAATTTGGGTTAGGGTTAGTGTTAGGGTTAGGATTAGGGGTCGGGTTAGGGGTAGGGTTAGGGCTAGGGTTATGGTTCGTGCTTGGGTTAGAGTTAGGGCTGGTGTTAGGGTTAGGCTTAGGGTTAGGGTTAGGGTTTGGGTTAGAGTTAGCGTTAGGGTTAGGGTTTGGGTTAGGGTTAGGGTTAGGATTAGGGTTAGGGTTAGGGTTTGGGTTAGAGTTAGCGTTAGGTTTAGGGTTTGGGTTAGGGTTAGGATTAGGTTTAGGGTTTGCGTTTGGGTTAGGGTGAGGTTTAGGTTTAGGGCTAGGGTTAGTGTTAGGATTAGGGTTTGGGTTTGGGTTAGGGTTACTGTTAGTTTTAGGTTTAGGGTTTAGGTTAGGGTTAGGGTTAGGGTTTAGGTTTGGGTTTGGTTTACGGTTAGAGTTGGGGTTAGGGTTAGGATTTGGGTTAGGCTTACGTTTAGGGTTAGGGTTTGCGATAGGGTTAGGTTTTGGGTTAGGGTTAGGGTTAGGGTTTGCGTTTGGGTTATGGTTAAGTTTAGTTTAAGGTTAGGGTTAGGGTTTGGGTTAGGGTTAGGGTTAGGGTTAGGGTTAGGGTTAGGGTTAGAGTGTGCGTTTGGGTGAGGGTTAGGTTTAGGGTAAGGGTTATGTTTAGGGATAGAGTTATGGTTTGAGTTCAGGTTATGGTTAGGGTTTGGGTTAGGGTTAGGTTTAGGGTTTGGATTTGGATTAGGGTTAGGGTTCGGTTTAGTGTTAGGGTTAGGGTTAGGGTTAGTGTTAGGGTTTGGTTTGGGTTAGTGTTAGGGTTTGTGTTAGGTTTAGGGTTAGGTTTAGGGTTTGTGTTTGGGTTAGAGTTAGGGTTAAGGTTAGGGTTTGGGTTAGGGTTAGGGTTAGGTTTAGGGTTATGTTTTGGGTTAGGGTTAGGGTTAGGGTTTGGGTTTGGGTTAGGGTTAGGTTTGGGGTTTGTGTTAGTGTTTGGGTTATTTTTAGGGTTAGGGTTAGGTTAGGGTTTGTGTTTGGGTTAAGTTTAGGGTTAATGTTAGGATTTGTGTTAGGTTTAGGGTTAGGGTTAGGGTTTCTGTTAGGGAAGGGTTAGGGTTAAGGTTAGGTTTTGGGTTAGGGTTAGGGTTAGGATAAGGGTTATGGTTTGGGTTAGGGTTAGGGTTAGGGTTTGGGTTTGGTTTAGGGTTAGGGTTAGGGTTAGTGTTAGGGTTAGGGTTAGTGTTAGGGTTTGTTTTGCGTTAGGATTAGGGTTAGGGTAAAGGTTAGTATTAGGGTTACGGTTTGGGTTAGGGTTTGGGTTTGGGTTAGGGTTAGGGATAGGGTTTGGTTTACGTTTAGTGTTAGGGTTAGGGTTTGGGTTTGGGTTACGGTTAGGGTTAGGTTAGGGTTTGGGTTTGGGTGTGGGTGAGGGCGAGGTTAAGGGTTAGGGTTTGGGTTAGGGTTAGGTTTCTGGTTAATGTTTGGATTAGCTTTAGGGTTAGGGTTTGGGTTAGGGTTAGGTTTATGGTTATGGTTAGGGTTTGGGTTAGGGTCGGGTTTAGGGTTAGGTTTTGGGTTAGGGTTAGGTTTAGGGGTAATATTTGGATTAGGGTTAGGGTTAGGTATACGGTTAGGGTTTGGTTTAGTGTTAGGTTTAGTGTTAGGGTTAGGGTTAGGGTTAGGGTTATGGTAAGAGTTTGGGTTAGGTTTAGGGCTGGGTTAGGGTTTGGGTTTGTATTAGGGTTAGGGTTAGGGTTTGTGTTAGGGTTAGGATTAGGGTTAGGGTTAGGGTTTGGGCTAGGGTTAGGGTTAGGGTTAGGGTTAATGTTTGGGTTAGGGTTAGGATTAGGTTTAGGGTTAGGGTTTGGGTTAGGGTTAGGGTTAGCGGTTGGGTTTGGGTTAAGTTTAGGGTTAGGGTTAGGATTTGGGTTTGGTTTTGGGTTACGGTTGGGGTTAGGGTTAGGATTTGGGTTAGGCTTAGGTTTCGTGTTAGGGTTTGCGATAGGGTTAGGGTTTGGGTTAGGGTTATTGTTAGGGTTAGCGTTTGGGTTATGGTTAAGTTTAGTTTAAGGTTAGGGTTAGGGTTTGGGTTAGGGTTAGGGTTAGGGTTAGGGTTAGGGTGTCCGTTTGGGTGAGGGTTAGGTTTAGTGTAACTGTTATGTTTAGGGATAGAGTTATGGTTTGGGTTCTGGTTATGGTTAGGTTTTGGGTTAGGGTTAGGTTTAGGGTTTGGATTTGGATTAGGTTTAGGGTTAGGGTTAGAGTTAGGGTTAGGGTTAGGGTTAGGGTTAGTGTTAGGGTTTGGTTTGGGTTACTGTTAGGGTTTTTGTTAGGTTTAGGGTTAGGGTTAGGGTTTGTGTTAGGGTTAGGTTTAGGGTTAAGGTTAGGGTTTGGGTTTGGGTTTGGGTTAGGATTAGGGTTATGTTTTTGTTTAGGGTTAGTGTTAGGGTTTGGGTTTGGGTTAGGTTTAGGATTAGGGTTAGTGTTAGGGTTTGGGTTATTGTTAGGGTTAGGGTTAGTTTAGGGTTTAGGTTTGGGTTAGGGTTAGGGATAGTGTTAGGGTTTGTGTTAGGTTTAGGGTTAGGGTTAGGGTTTGTGTAAGGGTTAGGGTTAGGGTTAAGGTTAGGTTTTGGGTTCGGGTTAGGGTTAGGATTAGGGTTATGGTTTGGGTTAGGGTTAGGGTTAGGGTTTGGGTTTGGCTTACGGTTAGGGTTAGGTTTATGGTTAGGGTGTGCGTATGGGTGAGGGTTAGGTTTAGGGTAAGGGTTATGTTTAGGGATATTGTTATGGTTAGGTTTCTGGTTATGGTTAGGGTTTGGGTTAGGGTTACGTTTAGGGTTTGGATTTGGATTCGGGTTAGGTTAGGGTTAGGGTTATTGTTAGTGTTAGGGTTTGGTTTGGGTTAGGATTAGAGTTAGGGTTAGGGTTTGGGTTTGGGTTAGGGTTAGTGTTTGTGTTAGGGTTAGGTTTAGGTTTAGGGTTTGGGTTAGGGTTTGGTTTAGGGTTAATGTTTGGGTTAGCTTTAGTGTTAGGGTTTGGGTTAGGCTTAGGGTTATGGTTATGGTTAGGGTTAGGGTTAGGATTAGGTTTAGGGTTAGGCTTTGGGTTAGGGTTATGATTACGGTTAATGTTTGGGTTAGGGTTAGGGTTAGGTATAGGGTAGGGATTGGTTTAGTGTTAGGTTTACTGTTAGGGTTAGGGTTAGTGTTTGGATTTCGGTTAGAGTTTTGGTTAGGTTTAGGGTTAGGGTTAGGGTTTGTGTTAGTGTAAGGTTTAGGGTAAGGGTTTGGGCTAGGGTTAGGGTTTGGTTTAGGGTTTATGTTTGGGTTAGTGTTAGGATTAGGTTTAGCGTTAGAGTTTCGTTTAGGGTTAGGTTTTGGGTTATGGGTAGGTTTAGGCTTAGGGTTTGGGTTAGGGTTAGGTTTAGGTTTAATGTTTGGGTTAGGCTTAGGTTTAGGGTTAGGGTTAGGGTTAGGGTTAGTAGAGGCAGGCGTTACAGTAGAGGTCCTGTATGTGGAGGTCCTGTGCAGGGCCAGCAGGCCACACCATCTTCTCCCCTCCTCCTCCCATCTTCTCCTGGCTGCTTCTTTTTGTCAAACACCAGAACTTTTACCTAAAGTCTACTATAATCTCTCCAAACTGGTCACCCAAACATTAGAGCCTACCACCAAGAAACCTCTGGGTTTCAGCAACTCATCTGATAGGGCTTTGTCACCTAGCAACACCCTAAACAATGCTTTGCCAGGTCACTGCCTCTTGGAGTTCCAGAATCTTAGTCCAAGATTCTGTGACCTAAGCACTCCTGCCCACATCAGACACCAATGACAGGAGACTGACCAATAGCACTCTGGACTCACTTGTAAAGCTCTGCCTGTCTATCATAGCTTCAGAGCAGGTGCTCCTCCCATGGTCAAGTCATGCCAAGGTTGCTTCCCAGTCCTGCATCTCTTGCCAGGATTGCATGTCTTTACCTAAATAACCAACCTCTTTCTTTCTAAAATTTACCATATTATTGATATTGGATTCTTAATTACTATAAGCTATATTTGAATCAGAAAACTACTTTGGACATCGTTTTCTATGAGGGAAAATATTTTCCTTTTTCATTGTTGCTGAATCCAATCTTTGCTCTTAAAAAAGTACAACTCAACTCTTGGGGGTGAGGCAGGAGGATTATCAGTTCAAGGCTACCCTCCGGTTAGGGTATGGGTTATGGTTATGGTTATGGTTAGGATTAGGTTTAGAATTAGGGTTAGGGTTAGGTTTAGGGTTAGTGTTAGATTTAGTGTTTGGGTTAGGGTTAGGTTTAGGGTTCGGGATACGATTAGGATTAGGGTTATGGTTTGAGTTAGGGTTAGGGGTAGGATTAGGTTTAGGGTTAGGGTTAGGGTTTGAGTTAGGGTTAGGGTTAGGTTTAGGGTTTCCGTTTGGGTTACGGTGAGTGTTAGGGTTAGGGTTAGGGTTAGTGTTAGGATTAAAGTTTGGGTTTGGGTTAGGGTTCGTGTTAGGGTTAGGGTTAGGGTTTAGGTTAGGTTTAGGGTTAGGGTTTGTGATAAGGTTAGGATTTGGGTTAAGGTTAGGGTTAGGATTAGGGTTAGGGTTAAGGTTAGAGTTAGGGTTAACGTTTGGGTTAGGGTTAAGTTTAGTTTAAGGTTAGGGTTAGTTTTTGGGTTAGGGTTAGGGCTAGGGTTTGGGTTAGGTTTAGGGTTAGGGTTAGGGTTTGGGTTTGGGTAAGGGTTAGGGTTAGAGTTATTGTTTGGGTTAGGGTTAGTGTTCGTGTTAGGGTTTGGGTTAGGGATAGGGTTATGGTTAGGGTTAGAGTTATGTTTATGGTTAAAATTTGGGTTAGGTTTAGGGTTAGGGTTTCGGTTAGGTTTAGGGTTAGTGTTAGGGTTTGGGTTAGGGTTAGCGTTATGATTAGGGTTTGGGTTAGAGTTAGCGTTAGAGTTAGCGTTAGGGTTAGGGTTTGGGTTAGGTTTAGGGTTTGCGTTTGGGTTAGGGTTAGTGTTAGGATTAGGGTTTGGGTTGGGGTAAGGGTTACTGTCAGGTTTAGGGTTAGGGGTTAAGGTAGGGTTAGGGTTAGGGTTTCGGTTTGGGTTTGGTTTACGATTAGAGTTGGGGTTAGGGTTAGGATTTGGTGTTAGGCTTAGGTTTAGGGTTAGGTTTTGCGATAGGGTTAGGGTTTGGGTTAGGGTTACGGTTTGCGTTTGTGTTATGGTTAAGTTTAGTTTAAGGTTAGGGTTAGGGTTTGGGTTAGGGTTAGGGTTAGGGTTAGGGTTAGGGTTAGGGTTAGGGTTAGGGTGTCCGTTTGGGTGAGGGTTAGGTTTAGGGTAAGGGTTATGTTTAGGGATAGAGTTATGGTTTGGGTTCAGGTTATGGTTAGGATTTGGGTTAGGGTTAGGTTTATTGTTTGGATTTGGATTAGGGTTAGGGTTCGGTTTAGTGTTAGGGTTAGGGTTAGTGTTAGTGTTAGTGTTTGGTTTCGGTAGTGTTAGGTTTGTGTTAGGTTTAGGGTTAGGTTTAGGGTTAGGATTAGGGTTTGTGTTAGGGTTAGGGTTAGGGTTAGGGTTTGGGTTTGGCTTAGGGTTAGGGTTAGGGTTAGGGTTAGGGTTAGGGTTAGGTTTAGGGTTACGGTTAGGTTTTGGTTTGGGTTAGTGTTAGGGTTTGTTTTACGTTTAGGGTTAGGTTTAGGGTTTGTGTTAGGGTTAGGGTTAGGGTTAAGGTTAGGGTTTGGGTTAGGGTTAGGGTTAGGTTTAGGGTTGTGGTTTGGGTTAGCGTTAGGGTTAGGGTTTGGGTTTGGGTTAGGGGTAGGTTTAGGGTTAGTGTTAGTGTTTGGGTTATTGTTAGGGTTAGGGTTAGGTTAGGGTTTGGGTTTGTGTTAGGGTTAGGGTTAGTATTCGGTATTGTGTTAGGTTTGGGTTTAGGGTTAGGGTTTGTGTTAGGGTTAGGGTTAGGGTTAAGGTTAGGTTTTGGGTTAGGGTTACGGTTAGGATAAGGGTTATGTTTTGGGTTAGGGTTAGGGTTAGGGTTTGGGTTTGGTTTAGGGTTAGGGTTAGGGTTAGGGTAAGGGTTATGTTAAGGGATAGAGTTATGGTTTGGGTTCAGGTAATGGTTAGGGTTTGGGTAAGGGTTAGGTTTAGGGTTTGGATTTGGATTAGGGTTAGGGTTCGGTTTAGTGTAAGGGTAAGGGTTAGGGTTAGTGTAAGGATTTGGATTGGGTAGTGTTAGGGTTTGTGTTAGGTTTAGGGTTAGGTTTAGGGTTAGGGTTAGGGTTTGTGTTAGGGTTAGGGTTAGGTTTAGGGTTACGGTTAGGGTTTGGTTTGGGTTAGTGTTAGGGTTTGTGTTAAGTTTACGGTTAGGTTTAGGGTTTGTGTTAGGGTTAGGGTTAGGGTTAAGTATAGGGTTTGGGTTAGGGTTAGGGTTAGGGTTATGGTAAGAGTTTGGGTTAGGTTTAGGGCTGGGTTAGGGTTTGGGTTTGTGTTAGGGTTAGGGTTAGGGTTTGTGTTAGGGTTAGGATTAGGGTTAGGGTTTGGGCTAGGGTTAGGGTTAGGGTTAGGGTTAATGTTTGGGTTAGGGTTAGGATTAGGTTTAGGGTTTGGGTTAGGGTTTGGTTTAGGGTTAATGTTTGGGTTAGCTTTAGTGGTAGGGTTTCGGTTAGGCTTAGGGTTATGGTTATGGTTAGGGTTAGGGTTAGGATTAGGTTTAGGGTTAGGCTTTGGGTTAGGGTTATGATTACGGTTAATGTTTGGGTTAGGGTTAGGGTTAGGTATAGGGTTAGGGATTGCTTTAGTGTTACGTTTACTGTTAGGGTTAGGGTTATTGTTTGGATGTCGGTTAGAGTTTTGGTGAGGTTTAGGGGTAGGGTCAGGGGGTGTGTTAGGGTTAGGTTTAGGGTTAGGGTTTGGGCTAGGGTTAGGGTTTGGTTTAGGGTTAATGTTTGGGTTAGTGTTAGGATTAGGTTTAGCGTTAGAGTTTCGTTTAGGGTTAGGTTTTGGGTTATGGGTAGGTTTAGGCTTAGGGTTTGGGTTAGGGTTAGGTTTAGGTTTAATGTTTGGGTTAGGCTTAGGTTTAGGGTTAGGGTTAGGGTTAGGGTTAGTAGAGGCAGGCGTTACAGTAGAGGTCCTGTATGTGGAGGTCCTGTGCAGGGCCAGCAGGCCACACCATCTTCTCCCCTCCTCCTCCCATCTTCTCCTGGCTGCTTCTTTTTGTCAAACACCAGAACTTTTACCTAAAGTCTACTATAATCTCTCCAAACTGGTCACCCAAACATTAGAGCCTACCACCAAGAAACCTCTGGGTTTCAGCAACTCATCTGATAGGGCTTTGTCACCTAGCAACACCCTAAACAATGCTTTGCCAGGTCACTGCCTCTTGGAGTTCCAGAATCTTAGTCCAAGATTCTGTGACCTAAGCACTCCTGCCCACATCAGAAACCAATGACAGGAGACTGACCAATAGCACTCTGGACTCACTTGTAAAGCTCTGCCTGTCTATCATAGCTTCAGAGCAGGTGCTCCTCCCATGGTCAAGTCATGCCAAGGTTGCTTCCCAGTCCTGCATCTCTTGCCAGGATTGCACGTCTTTACCTAAATAACCAACCTCTTTCTTTCTAAAATTTACCATATTATTGATATTGGATTCTTAATTACTATAAGCTATATTTGAATCAGAAAACTACTTTGGACATCGTTTTCTATGAGGGAAAATATTTTCCTTTTTCATTGTTGCTGAATCCAATCTTTGCTCTTAAAAAAGTACAACTCAACTCTTGGGGGTGAGGCAGGAGGATTATCAGTTCAAGGCTACCCTCCGGTTAGGGTATGGGTTATGGTTATGGTTATGGTTAGGATTAGGTTTAGAATTAGGGTTAGGGTTAGGTTTAGGGTTAGTGTTAGATTTAGTGTTTGGGTTAGGGTTAGGTTTAGGGTTCGGGATACGATTAGGATTAGGGTTATGGTTTGAGTTAGGGTTAGGGGTAGGATTAGGTTTAGGGTTAGGGTTAGGGTTTGAGTTAGGGTTAGGGTTAGGTTTAGGGTTTCCGTTTGGGTTACGGTGAGTGTTAGGGTTAGGGTTAGGGTTAGTGTTAGGATTAAAGTTTGGGTTTGGGTTAGGGTTCGTGTTAGGGTTAGGGTTAGGGTTTAGGTTAGGTTTAGGGTTAGGGTTTGTGATAAGGTTAGGATTTGGGTTAAGGTTAGGGTTAGGATTAGGGTTAGGGTTAAGGTTAGAGTTAGGGTTAACGTTTGGGTTAGGGTTAAGTTTAGTTTAAGGTTAGGGTTAGTTTTTGGGTTAGGGTTAGGGCTAGGGTTTGGGTTAGGTTTAGGGTTAGGGTTAGGGTTTGGGTTTGGGTAAGGGTTAGGGTTAGAGTTATTGTTTGGGTTAGGGTTAGTGTTCGTGTTAGGGTTTGGGTTAGGGATAGGGTTATGTTTAGGGTTAGAGTTATGTTTATGGTTAAAATTTGGGTTAGGTTTAGTGTTAGGGTTAGGATTAGGGTTTTGGTTAGGGTTAGGGTTAGGGTTAGGGTTAGGGTTATGGTTAGGGTTTGGGTTAGAGTTAGCGTTAGAGTTAGCGTTAGGGTTAGGGTTTGGGTTAGGTTTAGGGTTTGCGTTTGGGTTAGGGTTAGTGTTAGGATTAGTGTTTGGGTTTGGGTTAGGGTTACTGTTAGGTTTAGGGTTAGGGTTTAAGTTAGGGTTAGGGTTAGGGTTTCGGTTTGGGTTTGGTTTACGATTAGAGTTGGGGTTAGGGTTAGGATTTGGTGTTAGGCTTAGGTTTAGGGTTAGGGTTTGCGATAGGGTTAGGGTTTGGGTTAGGGTTACGGTTTGCGTTTGTGTTATGGTTAAGTTTAGTTTAAGGTTAGGGTTAGGGTTTGGGTTAGGGTTAGGGTTAGGGTTAGGGTTAGGGTTAGGGTTAGGGTTAGAGTGTGCGTTTGGGTGAGGGTTAGGTTTAGGGTAAGGGTTATGTTTAGGGATAGAGTTATGGTTTGGGTTCAGGTTATGGTTAGGATTTGTGTTAGGGTTAGGTTTATTGTTTGGATTTGGATTAGGGTTAGGGTTCGGGTTAGTGTTAGGGTTAGGGTTAGTGTTAGTGTTAGTGTTTGGTTTCGGTAGTGTTAGGTTTGTGTTAGGTTTAGGGTTAGGTTTAGGGTTAGGATTAGGGTTTGTGTTAGGGTTAGGGTTAGGGTTAGGGTTTGGGTTTGGCTTAGGGTTAGGGTTAGGGTTAGGGTTAGGGTTAGGGTTAGGGTTAGGTTTAGGGTTACGGTTAGGGTTTGGTTTGGGTTAGTGTTACGGTTTGTTTTACGTTTAGGGTTAGGTTTAGGGTTTGTGTTAGGGTTAGGGTTAGGGTTAAGTTTAGGGTTTGGGTTAGGGTTAGGGTTAGGTTTAGGGTTATGGTTTGGGTTAGCGTTAGGGTTAGGGTTTGGGTTTGGGTTAGGGGTAGGTTTAGGGTTAGTGTTAGTGTTTGGGTTATTGTTAGGGTTAGGGTTAGGTTAGGGTTTGGGTTTGTGTTAGGGTTAGGGTTAGTATTCGGGTTTGTGTTAGGTTTGGGTTTAGGGTTAGGGTTTGTGTTAGGGTTAGGGTTAGGGTTAAGGTTAAGTTTTGGGTTAGGGTTACGGTTAGGATAAGGGTTATGTTTTGGGTTAGGGTTAGGGTTAGGGTTTGGGTTTGGTTTGGGGTTAGGGTTAGGGTAAGGGTTATGTTTAGGGATAGAGTTATGGTTTGGGTTCAGGTTATGGTTAGGGTTTGGGTTAGGGTTAGGTTTAGGGTATGGATTTGGATTAGGGTTAGGGTTCGGTTTAGTGTTAGGGTTAGGGTTAGGGTTAGTGTTAGGATTTGGATTGGGTAGTGTTAGGGTTTGTGTTAGGTTTAGGGTTAGGTTTAGGGTTAGGGTTAGGGTTTGTGTTAGGGTTAGGGTTAGGTTTAGGGTTACGGTTAGGGTTTGGTTTGGGTTAGTGTTAGGGTTTGTGTTAAGTTTACGGTTAGGTTTAGGGTTTGTGTTAGGGTTAGGGTTAGGGTTAAGTTTAGGGTTTGGGTTAGGGTTAGGGTTAGGGTTATGGTAAGAGTTTGGGTTAGGTTTAGGGCTGGGTTAGGGTTTGGGTTTGTGTTAGGGTTAGGGTTAGGGTTTGTGTTAGGGTTAGGATTAGGGTTAGGGTTATGCTAGGGTTAGGGTTAGGGTTAGGGTTAGTGTTCGGGTTAGGGTTAGGATTGGGTTTGGGGTTGGGGTTTGGGTTAGGGTTAGGGTTAGGGGTTGGGTTTGGGTTAAGTTTAGGGTTAGGGTTAGGATTTGGGTTTGGTTTTGGGTTAGGGTTGGGGTTAGGGTTACGATTTGGGTTAGGCTTAGGTTTCGTGTTAGGGTTTGCGATAGGGTTAGGGTTTGGGTTAGGGTTATTGTTAGGGTTAGCCTTTGGGTTATGGTTAAGTTTAGTTTAAGGTTAGGGTTAGGGTTTGGGTTAGGGTTAGGGTTAGGGTTAGGGTTAGGGTTAGGGTGTCCGTTTGGGTGAGGGTTAGGTTTAGTGTAAGGGTTATGTTTAGGGATAGAGTTATGGTTTGGGTTCTGGTTCTGGTTAGGTTTTGGGTTAGGGTTAGGTTTAGGGTTTGGATTTGGATTAGGTTTAGGGTTAGGGTTAGGGTTAGGGTTAGGGTTAGGGATAGTGTTAGGGTTTGGTTTGGGTTACTGTTAGGGTTTTTGTTAGGTTTAGGGTTAGGGTTAGGGTTTGTGTTAGGGTTAGGTTTGGGTTAAGGTTAGGGTTTGGGTTAGGGTTAGGGTTAGGATTAGGGTTATGTTTTTGTTTAGGGTTAGTGTTAGGGTTTGGGTTTGGGTTAGGTTTAGGATTAGGGTTAGTGTTAGGGTTTGGGTTATTGTTAGGGTTAGGGTTAGTTTAGGGTTTAGGTTTGGGTTAGGGTTAGGATTAGTGTTAGGGTTTGTGTTAGGTTTAGGGTTAGGGTTAGGGTTTGTGTAAGGGTTAGGGTTAGGGATAAGGTTAGGTTTTGGGTTAGGGTTAGGGTAAGGATTAGGGTTATGGTTTGGGTTAGGGTTAGGGTTAGGGTTTGGGTTTGGCTTACGGTTAGGGTTAGGGTTAGGGTTAGGGTGTGCGTTTGGGTGAGGGTTAGGTTTAGGGTAAGGGTTATGTTTAGGGATATTGTTATGGTTAGGGTTCTAGTTATGGTTAGGGTTTGGGTTAGGGTTACGTTTAGGGTTTGGATTTGGATTAGGGTTAGGTTAGGGTTAGGGTTATTGTTAGTGTTAGGGTTTGGTTTGGGTTAGGATTAGAGTTAGGGTTAGGGTTTGGGTTTGGGTTAGGGTTAGTGTTTGTGTTAGGGTTAGGATTAGGTTTAGGGTTTGGGTTAGGGTTTGGTTTAGGGTTAATGTTTGGGTTAGCTTTAGTGTTAGGGTTTGGGTTAGGCTTAGGGTTATGGTTATGGTTAGGGTTAGAGTTAGGATTAGGTTTAGGGTTAGGCTTTGGGTTAGGGTTATGATTACGGTTAATGTTTGGGTTAGGGTTAGGGTTAGGTATAGGGTTAGGCATTGGCTTAGTGTTAGGTTTACTGTTAGGGTTAGGGTTAGCGTTTGGATTTCGGTTAGAGTTTTGGTTAGGTTTAGGGTTAGGGTTAGGGTTTGTGTTAGGGTTAGGTTTAGGGTTAGGGTTTGGGCTAGGGTTAGGGTTTGGTTTAGGGTTAATGTTTGGGTTAGTGTTAGGATTAGGTTTAGCGTTAGAGTTTCGTTTAGGGTTAGGTTTTGGGTTATGGGTAGGTTTAGGCTTAGGGTTTGGGTTAGGGTTAGGTTTAGGTTTAATGTTTGGGTTAGGCTTAGGTTTAGGGTTAGGGTTAGGGTTAGGGTTAGTAGAGGCAGGCGTTACAGTAGAGGTCCTGTATGTGGAGGTCCTGTGCAGGGCCAGCAGGCCACACCATCTTCTCCCCTCCTCCTCCCATCTTCTCCTGGCTGCTTCTTTTTGTCAAACACCAGAACTTTTACCTAAAGTCTACTATAATCTCTCCAAACTGGTCACCCAAACATTAGAGCCTACCACCAAGAAACCTCTGGGTTTCAGCAACTCATCTGATAGGGCTTTGTCACCTAGCAACACCCTAAACAATGCTTTGCCAGGTCACTGCCTCTTGGAGTTCCAGAATCTTAGTCCAAGATTCTGTGACCTAAGCACTCCTGCCCACATCAGACACCAATGACAGGAGACTGACCAATAGCACTCTGGACTCACTTGTAAAGCTCTGCCTGTCTATCATAGCTTCAGAGCAGGTGCTCCTCCCATGGTCAAGTCATGCCAAGGTTGCTTCCCAGTCCTGCATCTCTTGCCAGGATTGCACGTCTTTACCTAAATAACCAACCTCTTTCTTTCTAAAATTTACCATATTATTGATATTGGATTCTTAATTACTATAAGCTATATTTGAATCAGAAAACTACTTTGGACATCGTTTTCTATGAGGGAAAATATTTTCCTTTTTCATTGTTGCTGAATCCAATCTTTGCTCTTAAAAAAGTACAACTCAACTCTTGGGGGTGAGGCAGGAGGATTATCAGTTCAAGGCTACCCTCCGGTTAGGGTATGGGTTATGGTTATGGTTATGGTTAGGATTAGGTTTAGAATTAGGGTTAGGGTTAGGTTTAGGGTTAGTGTTAGATTTAGTGTTTGGGTTAGGGTTAGGTTTAGGGTTCGGGATACGATTAGGATTAGGGTTATGGTTTGAGTTAGGGTTAGGGGTAGGATTAGGTTTAGGGTTAGGGTTAGGGTTTGAGTTAGGGTTAGGGTTAGGTTTAGGGTTTCCATTTGGGTTACGGTGAGTGTTAGGGTTAGGGTTAGGGTTAGTGTTAGGATTAAAGTTTGGGTTTGGGTTAGGGTTCGTGTTAGGGTTAGGGTTAGGGTTTAGGTTAGGTTTAGGGTTAGGGTTTGTGATAAGATTAGGATTTGGGTTAAGGTTAGGGTTAGGATTAGGGTTAGGGTTAAGGTTAGAGTTAGGGTTAACGTTTGGGTTAGGGTTAAGTTTAGTTTAAGGTTAGGGTTAGTTTTTGGGTTAGGGTTAGGGCTAGGGTTTGGGTTAGGTTTAGGGTTAGGGTTAGGGTTTGGGTTTGGGTTAGGGTTAGGGTTAGAGTTATTGTTTGGGTTAGGGTTAGTGTTCGTGTTAGGGTTTGGGTTAGGGATAGGGTTATGGTTAGGGTTAGAGTTATGTTTATGGTTAAAATTTGGGTTAGGTTTAGTGTTAGGGTTAGGATTAGGGTTTTGGTTAGGGTTAGGGTTAGGGTTAGGGTTAGGGTTATGGTTAGGGTTTGGGTTAGAGTTAGCGTTAGAGTTAGCGTTAGGGTTAGGGTTTGGGTTAGGTTTAGGGTTTGCGTTTGGGTTAGGGTTAGTGTTAGGATTAGGGTTTGGGTTTGGGTTAGGGTTACTGTTAGGTTTAGGGTTAGGGTTTAAGTTAGGGTTAGGGTTAGGGTTTCGGTTTGGGTTTGGTTTACGATTAGAGTTGGGGTTAGGGTTAGGATTTGGGTTAGGCTTAGGTTTAGGGTTAGGGTTTGCGATAGGGTTAGGGTTTGGGTTAGGGTTACGGTTTGCGTTTGTGTTATGGTTAAGTTTAGTTTAAGGTTAGGGTTAGGGTTTGGGTTAGGGTTAGGGTTAGGGTTAGGGTTAGGGTTAGGGTTAGAGTGTGCGTTTGGGTGAGGGTTAGGTTTAGGGTAAGGGTTATGTTTAGGGATAGAGTTATGGTTTGGGTTCAGGTTATGGTTAGGATTTGTGTTAGGGTTAGGTTTATTGTTTGGATTTGGATTAGGGTTAGGGTTCGGGTTAGTGTTAGGGTTAGGGTTAGTGTTAGTGTTAGTGTTTGGTTTCGGTAGTGTTAGGTTTGTGTTAGGTTTAGGGTTAGGTTTAGGGTTAGGATTAGGGTTTGTGTTTGGGTTAGGGTTAGGGTTAGGGTTTGGGTTTGGCTTAGGGTTAGGGTTAGGGTTAGGGTTAGGGTTAGGGTTAGGGTTAGGTTTAGGGTTACGGTTAGGGTTTGGTTTGGGTTAGTGTTAGGGTTTGTTTTACGTTTAGGGTTAGGTTTAGGGTTTGTGTTAGGGTTAGGATTAGGGTTAAGGTTAGGGTTTGGGTTAGGGTTAGGGTTAGGTTTAGGGTTATGGTTTGGGTTAGCGTTAGGGTTAGGGTTTGGGTTTGGGTTAGGGGTAGGTTTAGGGTTAGTGTTAGTGTTTGGGTTATTGTTAGGGTTAGGGTTAGGTTAGGGTTTGGGTTTGTGTTAGGGTTAGGGTTAGTATTCGGGTTTGTGTTAGGTTTGGGTTTAGGGTTAGGGTTTGTGTTAGGGTTAGGGTTAGGGTTAAGGTTAGGTTTTGGGTTAGGGTTACGGTTAGGATAAGGGTTATGTTTTGGGTTAGGGTTAGGGTTAGGGTTTGGGTTTGGTTTGGGGTTAGGGTTAGGGTAAGGGTTATGTTTAGGGATAGAGTTATGGTTTGGGTTCAGGTTATGGTTAGGGTTTGGGTTAGGGTTAGGTTTAGGGTTAGGATTTGGATTAGGGTTAGGGTTCGGTTTAGTGTTAGGGTTAGGGTTAGGGTTAGTGTTAGGATTTGGATTGGGTAGTGTTAGGGTTTGTGTTAGGTTTAGGGTTAGGTTTAGGGTTAGGGTTAGGGTTTGTGTTAGGGTTAGGGTTAGGTTTAGGGTTACGGTTAGGGTTTGGTTTGGGTTAGTGTTAGGGTTTGTGTTAAGTTTACGGTTAGGTTTAGGGTTTGTGTTAGGGTTAGGGTTAGGGTTAAGTTTAGGGTTTGGGTTAGGGTTAGGGTTAGGGTTAGGTTTAGGGTTATGCTTTGGGTTAGGGTTAGGGTTAGGGTTTGGGTTTGGGTTAGGTTTAGGGTTACTGTTAGTGTTTGGGTTATTGTTAGGGTTATGGTTAGGTAAGGGTTTGGTTTTGGGTTAGGGTTAGGGTTAGTGTTAGGGTTTGTGTTAGGTTTAGGGTTAGGGTTAGGGTTTGTGTTAGGGTTAGGGTTAGGGTTAAGGTTAGGTTTTGGGTTAGGGTTAGGGTTAGGATAAGGGTTATGGTTTGGGTTAGGGTTAGGGTTAGGGTTTGGGTTTGGTTTAGGGTTAGGGTTAGGGTTAGGGTTAGGGTTAGGGTTAGTGTTAGGGTTTGTTTTGCGTTAGGATTAGGGTTAGGGTTAAAGTTAGTATTAGGGTTACGATTTGGGTTAGGGTTTGGGTTTGGGTTTGGGTTAGGGCTAGGGTTTGATTTAGGTTTAGTGTTAGGGTTAGGGTTTGGGTTTGGGTTACGGTTAGAGTTAGGTTAGGGTTTGGGTTTGGGTTTGGGTGAGGGTTAGGTTTAGGATTAGGGTTTGGGTTAGGGTTAGGTTTCGGGTTAATGTTTGTATTAGCTTTAGGATTAGGGTTTGGGTTAGGGTTAGGTTTATGGTTATGGTTAGGGTTTGGGTTAGGGTCGGGTTTAGGGTTAGGTTTTGGGTTAGGGTTAGGTTTAGGGGTAATATTTGGCTTAGGTTTAGGGTTAGGTATACGGTTAGGGTTTGGTTTAGTGTTAGGTTTAGTGTTAGGGTTAGGGTTAGGGTTAGGGTTATGGTAAGAGTTTGGGTTAGGTTTAGGGCTGGGTTAGGGTTTGGGTTTTTGTTAGGGTTAGGGTTAGGGTTTGTGTTAGGGTTAGGGTTTGGGCTAGGGTTAGGGTTAGGTTTAGGGTTAGGGTTAGTGTTAGAGTTTGGGTTAGGGATAGTGTTATGGTTAGCGTTAGGGTTAGGTTTAGGGTTAAAATTTGGGTTAGGGTTAGTGTTAGGGTTAGGATTAGGGTTTGGGTTAGGGTTAGGGTTAGGGTTAGGGTTATGGTTAGTGTTTGGTTAGAGTTAGGGTTAGTGTTAGGGTTAGGATTAGGGTTAGGGTTAGGGTTTAGGTTAGAGTTAGCGTTAGGGTTAGGGTTTGGGTTAGGGTTAGGGTTAGGATTAGGGTTAGGGTTAGGGTTTGGGTTAGAGTTAGCGTTAGGTTTAGGGTTTGGGTTAGGGTTAGGATTAGGTTTAGGGTTTGCGTTTGGGTTAGGGTGAGGTTTAGGTTTAGGGCTAGGGTTAGTGTTAGGATTAGGGTTTGGGTTTGGGTTAGGGTTACTGTTAGTTTTAGGTTTAGGGTTTAGGTTAGGGTTATGGTTAGGGTTTCGGTTTGGGTTTGGTTTACGGTTAGAGTTGGGGTTAGGGTTAGGATTTGGGTTAGGCTTAGGTTTAGGGTTAGGGTTTGCGATAGGGTTAGGATTTGGGTTAGGGGTAGGGTTAGGGTTTGCGTTTGGGTTATGGTTAAGTTTAGTTTAAGGTTAGGGTTAGGGTTTGGGTTAGGGTTAGGGTTAGGGTTAGGGTTAGGGTTAGAGTGTGCGTTTGGGTGAGGGTTAGGTTTAGGGTAAGGGTTATGTTTAGGGATAGAGTTATGGTTTGAGTTCAGGTTATGGTTAGGGTTTGGGTTAGGGTTAGGTTTAGGGTTTGGATTTGGATTAGGGTTAGGGTTCGGTTTAGTGATAGGGTTAGGGTTAGGGTTAGTGTTAGGGTTTGGTTTGGGTTAGTGTTAGGGTTTGTGTTAGGTTTAGGGTTAGTTTTAGGGTTAGGGTTAGGGTTTGTGTTAGGGTTATGGTTAGGGTTAGGGTTTGGGTTTGGCTTAGGGTTCGGGTTAGTGTTAGGGTTAGGGTTAGGGTTAGGTTTAGGGTTACGGTTAGGGTCTGTTTTGCGTTAGTGTTAGGGTTTGTGTTAGGTTTAGGGTTAGGTTTAGGGTTTGTGTTTGGGTTAGGTTTAGGGTTAAGGTTAGGGTTTGGGTTAGGGTTAGGGTTAGGTTTAGGGTTATGTTTTGGGTTAGGGTTAGGGTTAGGGTTTGCGTTTGGGTTAGGGTTAGGTTTGGGGTTTGTCTTAGTGTTTGGGTTATTGTTAGGGTAAGGGTTAGGTTAGGGTTTGTGTTTGGGTTACGTTTAGGGTTAATGTTAGGATTTGTGTTAGGTTTAGGGTTAGGGTTAGGGTTTCTGTTAGGGAAGGGTTAGGGTTAAGGTTAGGTTTTGGGTTAGGGTTAGGGTTAGGATAAGGGTTATGGTTTGGGTTAGGGTTAGGGTTAGGGTTTGGGTTTGGTTTAGGGTTAGGGTTAGGGTTAGTGTTAGGTTTAGGGTTAGTGTTAGGGTTTGTTTTGCGTTAGGATTAGGGTTAGGGTTAAGGTTAGTATTAGGGTTACGGTTTGGGTTAGGGTTTGGGTTTGGGTTAGGGTTAGGGATAGGGTTTGGTTTAGGTTTAGTGTTCGGGTTAGGGTTTGGGTTTGGGTTACGGTTAGGGTTATGTTAGGGTTTGGGTTTGGGTTTGGGTTAGGGTTAGGTTTAGGGTTAGGGTTTGGGTTAGGGTTAGGTTTCTGGTTAATGTTTGGATTAGCTTTAGGGTTAGGGTTTGGGTTAGGGTTAGGTGTATGGTTATGGTGAGGGTTTGGGTTAGGGTCGGGTTTAGGGTTAGGTTTTGGGTTAGGGTTAGGTTTAGGGGTAATATTTGGATTAGGGTTAGGGTTAGGTATACGGTTAGGGTTTGGTTTAGTGTTAGGTTTAGTGTTAGGGTTAGGGTTAGGGTTCGGGTTATGGTAAGAGTTTGGGTTAGGTTTAGGGCTGGGTTAGGGTTTGGGTTTGTGTTAGGGTTAGGGTTAGGGTTTGTGTTAGGGTTAGGATTAGGGTTAGGGTTTGGGCTAGGGTTAGGGTTAGGGTTAGGGTTAATGTTTGGGTTAGGGTTAGGATTAGGTTTAGGGTTAGGGTTTGGGTTAGGGTTAGGGTTAGGGGTTGGGTTTGGGTTAAGTTTAGGGTTAGGGTTAGGATTTGGGTTTGGTTTTGGGTTAGGGTTGGGGTTAGGGTTAGGATTTGGGTTAGGCTTAGGTTTCGTGTTAGGGTTTGCGATAGGGTTAGGGTTTGGGTTAGGGTTATTGTTAGGGTTAGCGTTTGGGTTATGGTTAAGTTTAGTTTAAGGTTAGGGTTAGGGTTTGGGTTAGGGTTAGGGTTAGGGTGTCCGTTTGGGTGAGGGTTAGGTTTAGTGTAAGGGTTATGTTTAGGGATAGAGTTATGGTTTGGGTTCTGGTTATGGTTAGGTTTTGGGTTAGGGTTAGGTTTAGGGTTTGGATTTGGATTAGGTTTAGGGTTAGGGTTAGGGTTAGGGTTAGGGTTAGGGTTAGGGTTAGTGTTAGGGTTTGGTTTGGGTTACTGTTAGGGTTTTTGTTAGGTTTAGGGTTAGGGTTAGGGTTTGTGTTAGTGTTAGGTTTAGGGTTAAGGTTAGGGTTTGGGTTAGGGTTAGGGTTAGGATTAGGGATATGTTTTTGTTTAGGGTTAGTGTTAGGGTTTGGGTTTGGGTTAGGTTTAGGATTAGGGTTAGTGTTAGGTTTTGGGTTATTGTTAGGGTTAGGGTTAGTTTAGGGTTTAGGTTTGGGTTAGGGTTAGGATTAGTGTTAGGGTTTGTGTTAGGTTTAGGGTTAGGGTTAGAGTTTGTGTAAGGGTTAGGGTTAGGGTTAAGGTTAGGTTTTGGGTTAGGGTTAGGGTTAGGATTAGGGTTATGGTTTGGGTTAGGGTTAGGGTTAGGGTTTGGGTTTGGCTTACGGTTAGGGTTAGGGTTAGGGTTAGGGTGTGCGTTTGGGTGAGGGTTAGGTTTAGGGTAAGTGTTATGTTTAGGGATATTGTTATGGTTAGGGTTCTGGTTATGGTTAGGGTTTGGGTTAGGGTTACGTTTAGGGTTTGGATTTGGATTAGGGTTAGGTTAGGGTTAGGGTTATTGTTAGTGTTAGGGTTTGGTTGGGGTTAGGATTAGAGTTAGGGTTAGGGTTTGGGTTTGGGTTAGGGTTAGTGTTTGTGTTAGGGTTAGGTTTAGGTTTAGGTTTAGGGTTTGGGTTAGGGTTTGGTTTAGGGTTAATGTTTGGGCTAGCTTTAGTGTTAGGGTTTGGGTTAGGCTTAGGGTTATGGGTATGGTTAGGGTTAGGGTTAGGATTAGGTTTAGGGTTAGGCTTTGGGTTAGGGTTATGATTACGGTTAATGTTTGGGTTAGGGTTAGGGTTAGGTATAGGGTTAGGGATTGGTTTAGTGTTAGGTTTACTGTTAGGGTTAGGGTTAGTGTTTGGATTTCGGTTAGAGTTTTGGTTAGGTTTAGGGTTAGGGTTAGGGTTTGTGTTAGGGTTAGGTTTAGGGTTAGGGTTTGGGCTAGGGTTAGGGTTTGGTTTAGGGTTAATGTTTGGGTTAGTGTTAGGATTAGGTTTAGCGTTAGAGTTTCGTTTAGGGTTAGGTTTTGGGTTATGGGTAGGTTTAGGCTTAGGGTTTGGGTTAGGGTTAGGTTTAGGTTTAATGTTTGGGTTAGGCTTAGGTTTAGGGTTAGGGTTAGGGTTAGGGTTAGTAGAGGCAGGCGTTACAGTAGAGGTCCTGTATGTGGAGGTCCTGTGCAGGGCCAGCAGGCCACACCATCTTCTCCCCTCCTCCTCCCATCTTCTCCTGGCTGCTTCTTTTTGTCAAACACCAGAACTTTTACCTAAAGTCTACTATAATCTCTCCAAACTGGTCACCCACACATTAGAGCCTACCACCAAGAAACCTCTGGGTTTCAGCAACTCATCTGATAGGGCTTTGTCACCTAGCAACACCCTAAACAATGCTTTGCCAGGTCACTGCCTCTTGGAGTTCCAGAATCTTAGTCCAAGATTCTGTGACCTAAGCACTCCTGCCCACATCAGACACCAATGACAGGAGACTGACCAATAGCACTCTGGACTCACTTGTAAAGCTCTGCCTGTCTATCATAGCTTCAGAGCAGGTGCTCCTCCCATGGTCAAGTCATGCCAAGGTTGCTTCCCAGTCCTGCATCTCTTGCCAGGATTGCACGTCTTTACCTAAATAACCAACCTCTTTCTTTCTAAAATTTACCATATTATTGATATTGGATTCTTAATTACTATAAGCTATATTTGAATCAGAAAACTACTTTGGACATCGTTTTCTATGAGGGAAAATATTTTCCTTTTTCATTGTTGCTGAATCCAATCTTTGCTCTTAAAAAAGTACAACTCAACTCTTGGGGGTGAGGCAGGAGGATTATCAGTTCAAGGCTACCCTCCGGTTAGGGTATGGGTTATGGTTATGGTTATGGTTAGGATTAGGTTTAGAATTAGGGTTAGGGTTAGGTTTAGGGTTAGTGTTAGATTTAGTGTTTGGGTTAGGGTTAGGTTTAGGGTTCGGGATACGATTAGGATTAGGGTTATGGTTTGAGTTAGGGTTAGGGGTAGGATTAGGTTTAGGGTTAGGGTTAGGGTTTGAGTTAGGGTTAGGGTTAGGTTTAGGGTTTCCATTTGGGTTACGGTGAGTGTTAGGGTTAGGGTAAGGGTTAGTGTTAGGATAAAAGTTTGGGTTTGGGTTAGGGTTCGTGTTAGGGTTAGGGTTAGGGTTTAGGTTAGGTTTAGGGTTAGGGTTTGTGATAAGATTAGGATTTGGGTTAAGGTTAGGGTTAGGATTAGGGTTAGGGTTAAGGTTAGAGTTAGGGTTAACGTTTGGGTTAGGGTTAAGTTTAGTTTAAGGTTAGGGTTAGTTTTTGGGTTAGGGTTAGGGCTAGGGTTTGGGTTAGGTTTAGGGTTAGGGTTAGGGTTTGGGTTTGGGGTAGGGTTAGGGTTAGAGTTATTGTTTGGGTTAGGGTTAGTGTTCGTGTTAGGGTTTGGGTTAGGGATAGGGTTATGGTTAGGGTTAGAGTTATGTTTATGGTTAAAATTTGGGTTAGGTTTAGTGTTAGGGTTAGGATTAGGGTTTTGGTTAGGGTTAGGGTTAGGGTTAGGGTTAGGGTTATGGTTAGGGTTTGGGTTAGAGTTAGCGTTAGAGTTAGCGTTAGGGTTAGGGTTTGGGTTAGGTTTTGGGTTTGCGTTTGGGTTAGGGTTAGTGTTAGGATTAGGGGTTGGGGGTGGGTTAGGGTTACTGTTAGGTTTAGGGTTAGGGTTTAAGTTAGGGTTAGGGTTAGGGTTTCGGTTTGGGTTTGGTTTACGATTAGAGTTGGGGTTAGGGTTAGGATTTGGGTTAGGCTTAGGTTTAGGGTTAGGGTTTGCGATAGGGTTAGGGTTTGGGTTAGGGTTACGGTTTGCGTTTGTGTTATGGTTAAGTTTAGTTTAAGGTTAGGGTTAGGGTTTGGGTTAGGGTTAGGGTTAGGGTTAGGGTTAGGGTTAGGGTTAGAGTGTGCGTTTGGGTGAGGGTTAGGTTTAGGGTAAGGGTTATGTTTAGGGATAGAGTTATGGTTTGGGTTCAGGTTATGGTTAGGATTTGTGTTAGGGTTAGGTTTATTGTTTGGATTTGGATTAGGGTTAGGGTTCGGGTTAGTGTTAGGGTTAGGGTTAGTGTTAGTGTTAGTGTTTGGTTTCGGTAGTGTTAGGTTTGTGTTAGGTTTAGGGTTAGGTTTAGGGTTAGGATTAGGGTTTGTGTTAGGGTTAGGGTTAGGGTTAGGGTTTGGGTTTGGCTTAGGGTTAGGGTTAGGGTTAGGGTTAGGGTTAGGGTTAGGGTTAGGTTTAGGGTTACGGTTAGGGTTTGGTTTGGGTTAGTGTTAGGGTTTGTTTTACGTTTAGGGTTAGGTTTAGGGTTTGTGTTAGGGTTAGGATTAGGGTTAAGGTTAGGGTTTGGGTTAGGGTTAGGGTTAGGTTTAGGGTTATGGTTTGGGTTAGCGTTAGGGTTAGGGTTTGGGTTTGGGTTAGGGGTAGGTTTAGGGTTAGTGTTAGTGTTTGGGTTATTGTTAGGGTTAGGGTTAGGTTAGGGTTTGGGTTTGTGTTAGGGTTAGGGTTAGTATTCGGGTTTGTGTTAGGTTTGGGTTTAGGGTTAGGGTTTGTGTTAGGGTTAGGGTTAGGGTTAAGGTTAGGTTTTGGGTTAGGGTTACGGTTAGGATAAGGGTTATGTTTTGGGTTAGGGTTAGGGTTAGGGTTTGGGTTTGGTTTGGGGTTAGGGTTAGGGTAAGGGTTATGTTTAGGGATAGAGTTATGGTTTGGGTTCAGGTTATGGTTAGGGTTTGGGTTAGGGTTAGGTTTAGGGTTAGGATTTGGATTAGGGTTAGGGTTCGGTTTAGTGTTAGGGTTAGGGTTAGGGTTAGTGTTAGGATTTGGATTGGGTAGTGTTAGGGTTTGTGTTAGGTTTAGGGTTAGGTTTAGGGTTAGGGTGAGGGTGTGTGGTAGGGTTAGGGTTAGGTTTAGGGTTACGGTTAGGGTTTGGTTTGGGTTAGTGTTAGGGTTTGTGTTAAGTTTACGGTTAGGTTTAGGGTTTGTGTTAGGGTTAGGGTTAGGGTTAAGTTTAGGGTTTGGGTTAGGGTTAGGGTTAGGGTTAGGTTTAGGGTTATGCTTTGGGTTAGGGTTAGGGTTAGGGGTTGGGTTTGGGTTAGGTTTAGGGTTACTGTTAGTGTTTGGGTTATTGTTAGGGTTATGGTTAGGTAAGGGTTTGGTTTTGGGTTAGGGTTAGGGTTAGTGTTAGGGTTTGTGTTAGGTTTAGGGTTAGGGTTAGGGTTTGTGTTAGGGTTAGGGTTAGGGTTAAGGTTAGGTTTTGGGTTAGGGTTAGGGTTAGGATAAGGGTTATGGTTTGGGTTAGGGTTAGGGTTAGGGTTTGGGTTTGGTTTAGGGTTAGGGTTAGGGTTAGGGTTAGGGTTAGGGTTAGTGTTAGGGTTTGTTTTGCGTTAGGATTAGGGTTAGGGTTAAAGTTAGTATTAGGGTTACGATTTGGGTTAGGGTTTGGGTTTGGGTTTGGGTTAGGGCTAGGGTTTGATTTAGGTTTAGTGTTAGGGTTAGGGTTTGGGTTTGGGTTACGGTTAGAGTTAGGTTAGGGTTTGGGTTTGGGTTTGGGTGAGGGTTAGGTTTAGGATTAGGGTTTGGGTTAGGGTTAGGTTTCGGGTTAATGTTTGTATTAGCTTTAGGATTAGGGTTTGGGTTAGGGTTAGGTTTATGGTTATGGTTAGGGTTTGGGTTAGGGTCGGGTTTAGGGTTAGGTTTTGGGTTAGGGTTAGGTTTAGGGGTAATATTTGGCTTAGGTTTAGGGTTAGGTATACGGTTAGGGTTTGGTTTAGTGTTAGGTTTAGTGTTAGGGTTAGGGTTAGGGTTAGGGTTATGGTAAGAGTTTGGGTTAGGTTTAGGGCTGGGTTAGGGTTTGGGTTTTTGTTAGGGTTAGGGTTAGGGTTTGTGTTAGGGTTAGGGTTTGGGCTAGGGTTAGGGTTAGGTTTAGGGTTAGGGTTAGTGTTAGAGTTTGGGTTAGGGATAGTGTTATGGTTAGCGTTAGGGTTAGGTTTAGGGTTAAAATTTGGGTTAGGGTTAGTGTTAGGGTTAGGATTAGGGTTTGGGTTAGGGTTAGGGTTAGGGTTAGGGTTATGGTTAGTGTTTGGTTAGAGTTAGGGTTAGTGTTAGGGTTAGGATTAGGGTTAGGGTTAGGGTTTAGGTTAGAGTTAGCGTTAGGGTTAGGGTTTGGGTTAGGGTTAGGGTTAGGATTAGGGTTAGGGTTAGGGTTTGGGTTAGAGTTAGCGTTAGGTTTAGGGTTTGGGTTAGGGTTAGGATTAGGTTTAGGGTTTGCGTTTGGGTTAGGGTGAGGTTTAGGTTTAGGGCTAGGGTTAGTGTTAGGATTAGGGTTTGGGTTTGGGTTAGGGTTACTGTTAGTTTTAGGTTTAGGGTTTAGGTTAGGGTTATGGTTAGGGTTTCGGTTTGGGTTTGGTTTACGGTTAGAGTTGGGGTTAGGGTTAGGATTTGGGTTAGGCTTAGGTTTAGGGTTAGGGTTTGCGATAGGGTTAGGATTTGGGTTAGGGTTAGGGTTAGGGTTTGCGTTTGGGTTATGGTTAAGTTTAGTTTAAGGTTAGGGTTAGGGTTTGGGTTAGGGTTAGGGTTAGGGTTAGGGTTAGGGTTAGAGTGTGCGTTTGGGTGAGGGTTAGGTTTAGGGTAAGGGTTATGTTTAGGGATAGAGTTATGGTTTGAGTTCAGGTTATGGTTAGGGTTTGGGTTAGGGTTAGGTTTAGGGTTTGGATTTGGATTAGGGTTAGGGTTCGGTTTAGTGTTAGGGTTAGGGTTAGGGTTAGTGTTAGGGTTTGGTTTGGGTTAGTGTTAGGGTTTGTGTTAGGTTTAGGGTTAGTTTTAGGGTTAGGGTTAGGGTTTGTGTTAGGGTTATGGTTAGGGTTAGGGTTTGGGTTTGGCTTAGGGTTCGGGTTAGTGTTAGGGTTAGGGTTAGGGTTAGGTTTAGGGTTACGGTTAGGGTCTGTTTTGCGTTAGTGTTAGGGTTTGTGTTAGGTTTAGGGTTACGTTTAGGGTTTGTGTTTGGGTTAGGGTTAGGGTTAAGGTTAGGGTTTGGGTTAGGGTTAGGGTTAGGTTTAGGGTTATGTTTTGGGTTAGGGTTAGGGTTAGGGTTTGGGTTTGGGTTAGGGTTAGGTTTGGGGTTTGTCTTAGTGTTTGGGTTATTGTTAGGGTTAGGGTTAGGTTAGGGTTTGTGTTTGGGTTACGTTTAGGGTTAATGTTAGGATTTGTGTTAGGTTTAGGGGTAGGGTTAGGGTTTCTGTTAGGGAAGGGTGAGGGTTAAGGTTAGGTTTTGGGTTAGGGTTAGGGTTAGGATAAGGGTTATGGTTTGGGTTAGGGTTAGGGTTAGGGTTTGGGTTTGGTTTAGGGTTAGGGTTAGGGTTAGTGTTAGGTTTAGGGTTAGTGTTAGGGTTTGTTTTGCGTTAGGATTAGGGTTAGGGTTAAGGTTAGTATTAGGGTTACGGTTTGGGTTAGGGTTTGGGTTTGGGTTAGGGTTAGGGATAGGGTTTGGTTTAGGTTTAGTGTTCGGGTTAGGGTTTGGGTTTGGGTTACGGTTAGGGTTATGTTAGGGTTTGGGTTTGGGTTTGGGTTAGGGTTAGGTTTAGGGTTAGGGTTTGGGTTAGGGTTAGGTTTCTGGTTAATGTTTGGATTAGCTTTAGGGTTAGGGTTTGGGTTAGGCTTAGGTTTATGGTTATGGTTAGGGTTTGGGTTAGGGTCGGGTTTAGGGTTAGGTTTTGGTTTAGGGTTAGGTTTAGGGGTAATATTTGGATTAGGGTTAGGGTTAGGTATACGGTTAGGGTTTGGTTTAGTGTTAGGTTTAGTGTTAGGGTTAGGGTTAGGGTTCGGGTTATGGTAAGAGTTTGGGTTAGGTTTAGGGCTGGGTTAGGGTTTGGGTTTGTGTTAGGGTTAGGGTTAGGGTTTGTGTTAGGGTTAGGATTAGGGTTAGGGTTTGGGCTAGGGTTAGGGTTAGGGTTAGGGTTAATGTTTGGGTGAGGGTTAGGTTGGGGTTTTGGGTTAGGGTTGGGGTTAGGGTTGGGGTTAGGGGTTGGGTTTGGGTTAAGTTTAGGGTTAGGGTTAGGATTTGGGTTTGGTTTTGGGTTAGGATTGGGGTTAGGGTTAGGATTTGGGTTAGGCTTAGGTTTCGTGTTAGGGTTTGCGATAGGGTTAGGGTTTGGGTTAGGGTTATTGTTAGGGTTAGCGTTTGGGTTATGGTTAAGTTTAGTTTAAGGTTAGGGTTAGGGTTTGGGTTAGGGTTAGGGTTAGGGTTTGGGGGAGGGTTAGGTTTAGTGTAACGGTTATGTTTACGGATAGAGTTATGGTTTCGGTTCTGGTTATGGTTAGGTTTTGGGTTAGGGTTAGGTTTAGGGTTTGGATTTGGATTAGGTTTAGGGTTAGGGTTAGGGTTAGGGTTAGGGTTAGGGTTAGGGTTAGGGTTAGTGTTAGGGTTTGGTTTGGGTTACTGTTAGGGTTTTTGTTAGGTTTAGGGTTAGGGTTAGGGTTTGTGTTAGGGTTATGTTTAGGGTTAAGATTAGGGTTTGGGTTAGGGTTAGGGTTAGGATTAGGGATATGTTTTTGTTTAGGGTTAGTGTTAGGGTTTGGGTTTGGGTTAGGTTTAGGATTAGGGTTAGTGTTAGGTTTTGGGTTATTGTTAGGGTTAGGGTTAGTTTAGGGTTTAGGTTTGGGTTAGGGTTAGGATTAGTGTTAGGGTTTGTGTTAGGTTTAGGGTTAGGGTTAGAGTTTGTGTAAGGGTTAGGGTTAGGGTTAAGGTTAGGTTTTGGGTTAGGGTTAGGGTTAGGATTAGGGTTATGGTTTGGGTTAGGGTTAGGGTTAGGGTTTGGGTTTGGCTTACGGTTAGGGTTAGGGTTAGGGTTAGGGTGTGCGTTTGGGTGAGGGTTAGGTTTAGGGTAAGTGTTATGTTTAGGGATATTGTTATGGTTAGGGTTCTGGTTATGGTTAGGGTTTGGGTTAGGGTTACGTTTAGGGTTTGGATTTGGATTAGGGTTAGGTTAGGGTTAGGGTTATTGTTAGTGTTAGGGTTTGGTTTGGGTTAGGATTAGAGTTAGGGTTAGGGTTTGGGTTTGGGTTAGGGTTAGTGTTTGTGTTAGGGTTAGGTTTAGGTTTAGGTTTAGGGTTTGGGTTAGGGTTTGCTTTAGGGTTAATGTTTGGGTTAGCTTTAGTGTTAGGGTTTGGGTTAGGCTTAGGGTTATGGTTATGGTTAGGGTTAGGGCTAGGATTAGGTTTAGGGTTAGGCTTTGGGTTAGGGTTATGATTACGGTTAATGTTTGGGTTAGGGTTAGGTTTAGGTATAGGGTTAGGGATTGGTTTAGTGTTAGGTTTACTGTTAGCGTTAGGGTTAGTGTTTGGATTTCGGTTAGAGTTTTGGTTAGGTTTAGGGTTAGGGTTAGGGTTTGTGTTAGGGTTAGGTTTAGGGTTAGGGTTTGGGCTAGGGTTAGGGTTTGGTTTAGGGTTAATGTTTGGGTTAGTGTTAGGATTAGGTTTAGCGTTAGAGTTTCGTTTAGGGTTAGGTTTTGGGTTATGGGTAGGTTTAGGCTTAGGGTTTGGGTTAGGGTTAGGTTTAGGTTTAATGTTTGGGTTAGGCTTAGGTTTAGGGTTAGGGTTAGGGTTAGGGTTAGTAGAGGCAGGCGTTACAGTAGAGGTCCTGTATGTGGAGGTCCTGTGCAGGGCCAGCAGGCCACACCATCTTCTCCCCTCCTCCTCCCATCTTCTCCTGGCTGCTTCTTTTTGTCAAACACCAGAACTTTTACCTAAAGTCTACTATAATCTCTCCAAACTGGTCACCCACACATTAGAGCCTACCACCAAGAAACCTCTGGGTTTCAGCAACTCATCTGATAGGGCTTTGTCACCTAGCAACACCCTAAACAATGCTTTGCCAGGTCACTGCCTCTTGGAGTTCCAGAATCTTAGTCCAAGATTCTGTGACCTAAGCACTCCTGCCCACATCAGAAACCAATGACAGGAGACTGACCAATAGCACTCTGGACTCACTTGTAAAGCTCTGCCTGTCTATCATAGCTTCAGAGCAGGTGCTCCTCCCATGGTCAAGTCATGCCAAGGTTGCTTCCCAGTCCTGCATCTCTTGCCAGGATTGCACGTCTTTACCTAAATAACCAACCTCTTTCTTTCTAAAATTTACCATATTATTGATATTGGATTCTTAATTACTATAAGCTATATTTGAATCAGAAAACTACTTTGGACATCGTTTTCTATGAGGGAAAATATTTTCCTTTTTCATTGTTGCTGAATCCAATCTTTGCTCTTAAAAAAGTACAACTCAACTCTTGGGGGTGAGGCAGGAGGATTATCAGTTCAAGGCTACCCTCCGGTTAGGGTATGGGTTATGGTTATGGTTATGGTTAGGATTAGGTTTAGAATTAGGGTTAGGGTTAGGTTTAGGGTTAGTGTTAGATTTAGTGTTTGGGTTAGGGTTAGGTTTAGGGTTCGGGATACGATTAGGATTAGGGTTATGGTTTGAGTTAGGGTTAGGGGTAGGATTAGGTTTAGGGTTAGGGTTAGGGTTTGAGTTAGGGTTAGGGTTAGGTTTAGGGTTTCCATTTGGGTTACGGTGAGTGTTAGGGTTAGGGTTAGGGTTAGTGTTAGGATTAAAGTTTGGGTTTGGGTTGGGGTTCGTGTTAGGGTTAGGGTTAGGGTTTAGGTTAGGTTTAGGGTTAGGGTTTGGGATAAGGTTAGGATTTGGGTTAAGGTTAGGGTTAGGATTAGGGTTAGGGTTAAGGTTAGAGTTAGGGTTAACGTTTGGGTTAGGGTTAAGTTTAGTTTAAGTTTAGGGTTAGTTTTTGGGTTAGGGTTAGGGCTAGGGTTTGGGTTAGGTTTAGGGTTAGGGTTAGGGTTTGGGTTTGGGTTAGGGTTAGGGTTAGAGTTATTGTTTGGGTTAGGGTTAGTGTTCGTGTTAGGGTTTGGGTTAGGGATATGGTTATGGTTAGGGTTAGAGTTATGTTTATGGTTAAAATTTGGGTTAGGTTTAGTGTTAGGGTTAGGATTAGGGTTTTGGTTAGGGTTAGGGTTAGGGTTAGGGTTAGGGTTATGGTTAGGGTTTGGGTTAGAGTTAGCGTTAGAGTTAGCGTTAGGGTTAGGGTTTGGGTTAGGTTTAGGGTTTGCGTTTGGGTTAGGGTTAGTGTTAGGATTAGGGTTTGGGTTTGGGTTAGGGTTACTGTTAGGTTTAGGCTTAGGGTTTAAGTTAGGGTTAGGGTTAGGGTTTCGGTTTGGGTTTGGTTTACGATTAGAGTTGGGGTTAGGGTTAGGATTTGGGTTAGGCTTAGGTTTAGGGTTAGGGTTTGCGATAGGGTTAGGGTTTGGGTTAGGGTTACGGTTTGCGTTTCTGTTATGGTTAAGTTTAGTTTAAGGTTAGGGTTAGGGTTTGGGTTAGGGTTAGGGTTAGGGTTAGGGTTAGGGTTAGGGTTAGGGTTAGAGTGTGCGTTTGGGTGAGGGTTAGGTTTAGGGTAAGGGGTATGTTTAGGGATAGAGTTATGGTTTGGGTTCAGGTTATGGTTAGGATTTGGGTTAGGGTTAGGTTTTTTGTTTGGATTTGGATTAGGGTTAGGGTTCGGTTTAGTGTTAGGGTTAGGGTTAGTGTTAGTGTTAGTGTTTGGTTTCGGTAGTGTTAGGTTTGTGTTAGGTTTAGGGTTAGGTTTAGGGTTAGGATTAGGGTTTGTGTTAGGGTTAGGGTTAGGGTTAGGGTTTGGGTTTGGCTTAGGGTTAGGGTTAGGGTTAGGGTTAGGGTTAGGGTTAGGGTTAGGTTTAGGGTTACGGTTAGGGTTTGGTTTGGGTTAGTGTTAGGGTTTGTTTTACGTTTAGGGTTAGGTTTAGGGTTTGTGTTAGGGTTAGGGTTAGGGTTAAGGTTAGGGTTTGGGTTAGGGTTAGGGTTAGGTTTAGGGTTGTGGTTTGGGTTAGTGTTAGGGTTAGGGTTTGGGTTTGGGTTAGGGGTAGGTTTAGGGTTAGTGTTAGTGTTTGGGTTATTGTTAGGGTTAGGGTTAGGTTAGGGTTTGGGTTTGTGTTAGGGTTAGGGTTAGTATTCGGGTTTGTGTTAGGTTTAGGTTTAGGGTTAGGGTTTGTGTTAGGGTTAGGGTTAGGGTTAAGGTTAGCTTTTGGGTTAGGGC
>JAJHUQ010000053.1:2412500-2425000 GCA_035773235.1 Eospalax fontanierii | reverse complement strand
TCCTGCCAGGATTGCACGTTGTTACCTCAATAACCAACGTCATTCTTTCTAGAAATTACCATATAATTGATATTGGATTCTTCAGTACTATAAGCTACATTTGAATCAGAAAACTACTTTGGGCATCGTTCTCTATGAGGGAAAATATTTTCCTTTTTCATAGTTGCTGAATCCAATCTTTGCTCTTAAAAAAGGACACCTCAACTCTTGGGGGTGAGGCAGGAGGATTATCAGTTCAAGGGTACCCTGGGATTAGGGTATGGGTTATGGTTATGGTTATGGTTAGGGTTAGGGTTAGAATTAGGGTTAGGTTTAGGTTTAGGGTTAGGGTTAGGGTTAGTGTTTGGGTTAGGGTTAGTTTTAAGGTTAGGGATACGATTAGGATTAGGGGTAGGGTTATGGTTAAGGTTAGGGTTAGGGTTTGAGTTAGCGTTAGGGTTAGGGTTAGGTTTTCCGTTTGGTTTAGGGTGAGTGTTAGGGTTAGGGTTAGGGTTAGTGTTAGGATTAAGGTTTGGGTTTGGGTTATGGTTAGTGTTAGGGTTAGGGTTAGGGTTTAGGTTAGGTTTAGGGTGAGGGTTTGCGATAAAGTTAGGATTTGGGTTAAGGTTAGGGTTAGGGTTAGTGTTAGGGTTACCGTTTGGGTTAGTTTTAAGTTTAGTTTAAGGTTAGGATTTGGTTTGGGTTAGGGTTAGGGTTAGGGTTAGGGTTAGGGTTTCGGTTAGGGTTAGGGTTAGGATTAGGGTTATGGTTTGGGTGAGGGTTATAGTTAGGTTTTGGGTTTGGGTTGGAGTTTGGGGTCGGGTTAGGTTTAGGTGTTGGGTTAGGGTTAGGGTTATGGTTAGGGTTTGATTTAGGGTTAGGTTTAGGGTTAGGGATTGGTTTAGTGTTAGGTTTAGTGTTAGGGTTATGGTTAGTGTTAGGGTTACTGTTAGAGTTTTGGTTAGGTTTCCGGTTAGGGATATGGTTTGTGTTAGTGTTAGGTTTAGGGTTAGCGTTTGGGTTTGGCTTAGGGTTAGGGTTAGGGTTAGGGTTAGTTTTAGGGTTTCTTTTGCGTTAGGATTAGGGTTAGGGTTAGGGTTAGGATTAGGGTTACGGTTTTGGTTAGGGTTTGGGTTTGGGTTAGGGTTAGGGCTAGGGTTTGGTTTAGGTTTAGGGTTAGGGTTAGGGTTTGTGTTTGGGTTAGGGTTAGTGTTAGAGTTATGGTTTGGGTAAGGGTTAGGGTTAGTGTTAGGGTTTGGGTTAGGGTTAGGGTTAGGGTTAGGGTTTGAATTTGGGTTAGGGTTAGTGTTAGGGTTAGGATTAGGATTTGGGTTAGGGTTAGGGTTAGGGTTTGGGTTTGGGTTAGAGTTAGGGTTAGGGTTTGGGTTAGAGTTAGCGTTAGGGTTAGGGTTTGGGTTAGGGTTAGTGTTAGGTTTAGGGTTTGCGTTTTGGTTAGGGTGAGGGTTAGGTTTAGGGCTAGGGTTAGTGTTAGGATTAGGGTTTGGGTTTGTGTTAGGGTTACTGTTAGGTTTAGGGTTAGGGTTTAGGTTAGGGTTAGGGTTAGGGTTTCGGTTTGGGTTTGGTTTAGGGTTAGAGTTGGGGTTAGGGTTAGGATTTGGGTTAGGCTTAGGTTTAGGGTTAGGGTTTGCGATAGGGTTAGGGTTTGGGTTAGGGTTAGGGTTAGGGTTAGGGTTAGCGTTTGGGTTATGGTTAAGTTTAGTTTAAGGTTAGGGTTAGGGTTTGGATTAGGGTTAGGGTTAGGGTTAGGGTTAGGGTTAGGGTTAGGGTTAGGGTTTCGGTTAGGGTTAGGGTTACGATTAGGGTTATGGTTTGGGTGAGGGTTACAGTTAGGTTTTGGGTTTGGGTTGGAGTGTGGGGAAGTGTTAGGTTTAGGTTTTGGGTTAGGGTTAGGGTTAGGGTTTGGGTTATTGTTAGGGTTACGGTTAGGTTAGTGTTTGGGTTTGGGTTAGGGTTAGGGTTAGAGTTAGGGTTTGGTTTAGGATTAGGGTTGGTGTTGGGGTTTGGGTTGGGGTTAGAGTTAGGGTTAGGGTTAGAGTGTGCGTTTGGGTTAGAGTTAGGTTTAGGGTTAGGGTTAGGTTTAGGGATAGTGTTATTGTTTGGATTCGGCTTACGGTTAGGTTTTGGGTTAGGGTTAGGGTTAGGTTTAGGATTTGGATTTGGGTTAGGATTAGGGTTAGGGTTAGGGTTTGGGTTTGGGTTAGGGTTAGGGATTGGTTTAGTGTTAGGTTTAGTGTTAGGGTTATGGTTAGTATTAGGGTTACTGTTAGAGTTTTGGTTAGGTTTCCGGTTAGGGATAGGGTTTGTGTTAGGGTTAGGTTTAGGGTTAGCGTTTGGGTTTGGCTTAGGGTTAGGGTTAGGGTTAGGGTTAGGGTTAGTTTTAGGGTTTCTTTTGCGTTAGGATTAGGGTTAGGGTTAGGGTTAGGATTAGGGTTACGGTTTGGGTTAGGGTTTGAGTTTGGGTTAGGGTTAGGGCTAGGGTTTGGTTTAGGTTTAGGGTTAGGGTTAGGGTTTGGGTTTGGGTTAGGGTTAGTGTTAGAGTTATGGTTTGGGTAAGGGTTAGGGTTAGTGTTAGGGTTTGGGTTAGGGTTAGGGTTAGGGTTAAAATTTGGGTTAGGGTTAGTGTTACGGTTAGGATTAGGATTTGGGTTAGGGTTAGGGTTTTTTTGGGTTTGGGTTAGGGTTAGGGTTAGGGTTAGTGTTAGGGTTTGTGTTATTGTTAGGGTTAGGGTTACGTTAGGGTTTGGGTTTGGATTAGGGTTAGGGTTAGGGTTAATGTTTGGGTTAGGGTTAGGGTTAGGTATAGGGTAAAGGTTTGTGTTAGTGTTAGGTTTAGGGTTAGGGTTAGGGTTAGGGTTACGGTTAGTATTTGGGTTAGGGTTAGGTTTAGGTTAGTGTTTGGGCTAGGGTTAGGTTTTGGGTTAGGGTTAGGTTTAGGGGTAATGTTTGGGTTAGGGTTAGAGTTAGGTATACGGTTAGGGTTTGGTTTAGTGTTAGGTTTAGTGTTAGGGTTAGGGTTAGGGTTAGGGTTACGGTTAGAGTTTGGGTTAGGTTTAGGGCTGGGTTATGGTTTGGGTTTGTGTTAGTGTTAGGGTTATGGTTTGTGTTAGGGTTAGGTTTAGGGTTAGGGTTTGGGCTAGGGTTAGGGTTAGGGTTAGGGTTAATGTTTGGGTTAGGGTAAGGATTAGGTTTAGGGTTAGGGTTTGGTTTAGGGTTAGGGTTAGGGTTAGGGTTAAGGTTAGGGTTTGGGTTATGGTTAGGTTTAGGCTTAGGTTTCGGGTTACGGTTAGGTTTAGGTTTAATATTTGGGTTAGGGTTAGGGTTAGGGTTAGGGTTAGGGTTAGTTGAGGTAGGCTTTGTAGTAGAGGTCCTGTATGTGGAGGGCCTGGGCAGGGCCAGCAGGCCACACCACCTTCACCACTCCTCCTCCCATTTTCTCCTGGCTGCTTCTTTTGTCAATCACTAGAACTTTGTCCTAAAGTCAACTAAATCTCTCTAAACTGGTCACCCAAACACTAGAGCCTACCACCAAGAAACATCGGTGTTTGAGCTACTCTTCTGAGAGTGCTTTGTCACCTAGCAACACCCTAAACAATGCTTTGCCAGGTCACTGCCTCTTGGAGTTCCAGAATCTTAGTCCAAGATTCTGTGACCTCAGCACTCCTGCCCACATCAGACACCAGTGACAGGAGACTCATGAATAGTACTCAGCACTCACTTGCAAAGCTCTGCCTGTCTATCAGAGCTTCAGAGCAGGTGCTCCTCCCCTGGTCAAGTCATGCCAAGGTTGCTTCCCAGTCCTGCAGCTCTTGCCAGGATTGCACGTTGTTACCTCAATAACCAACGTCATTCTTTCTAGAAATTACCATATAATTGATATTGGATTCTTCAGTACTATAAGCTACATTTGAATCAGAAAACTACTTTGGGCATCGTTCTCTATGAGGGAAAATATTTTCCTTTTTCGTTGTTGCTGAATCCAATCTTTGCTCTTAAAAAAGGATACCTCAACTCTTGGGGGTGAGGCAGGAGGATTATCAGTTCAAGGGTACCCTGGGATTAGGGTATGGGTTATGGTTATGGTTATGGTTAGGGTTAGGGTTAGAATTAGGGTTAGGTTTAGGTTTAGGGTTAGGGTTAGGGTTAGTGTTTGGGTTAGTGTTAGTTTTAAGGTTAGGGATACGATTAGGATTAGGGGTAGGGTTATGGTTAAGGTTAGGGTTAGGGTTTGAGTTAGCGTTAGGGTTAGGGTTAGGGTTTCCGTTTGGTTTAGGGTGAGTGTTAGGGTTAGGGTTAGGGTTAGTGTTAGGATTAAGGTTTGGGTTTGGGTTATGGTTAGTGTTAGGGTTAGGGTTAGGGTTTAGGTTAGGTTTAGGGTGAGGGTTTGCACTAAAGTTAGGATTTGGGATAAGGTTAGGGTAAGGGATAGTGTAAGGGTTACCGTTTGGGTAAGTTTTAAGTTTAGTCTAAGGTTAGGACTTGGTCTGGGCTAGGGTCAGGGTTAGGGATAGGGTTTGGGTTAGGGATAGGTTTAGGTTAAGGGTTAGGGTTAGGGTTTGGGTTAGGGTTAGGGTTAGGATTAGGGTTATGGTTTGGGTGAGGGTTATAGGTAGGTTTTGGGTTTGGGTTGGAGTGTGGGGTCGGGTTAGGTTTAGGTTTTGGGTTAGGGTTAGGTTTATGGTTAGGGTTTGGGTTAGGGTTAGGTTTAGGTTTAGGGATTGGTTTAGTGTTAGGTTTAGTGTTAGGGTTATGGTTAGTGTTAGGGTTACTGTTAGAGTTTTGGTTAGGTTTCGGGTTAGGGATAGGGTTTGTGTTAGGGTTAGGTTTAGGGTTAGCGTTTGGGTTTGGCTTAGGGTTAGGGTTAGGGTTAGGGTTAGTTTTAGGGTTTCTTTTGCGTTAGGATTAGGGTTAGTGTTAGGCTTAGGATTAGGGTTAGTGTTTGGGTTAGTGTTAGTTTTAAGGTTAGGGATGAGATTGGGTATAGGGGTTGGGTTTTGGTTAAGGTTGGGGTTAGGGTTTGAGTTAGCGTTAGGGTTAGGGTTAGGGTTTCCGTTTGGTTTAGGGTGAGTGTTAGGGTTAGGGTTAGGGTTAGTGTTAGGATTAAGGTTTGGGTTTGGGTTATGGTTAGTGTTAGGGTTAGGGTTACGGTTAGGGTTATGGTAAGAGTTTGGGTTAGGTTTAGGGCTGGATTAGGGTTTGGGTTTGTGTTAGGGTTAGGGTTAGGGTTTGTGTTAGGGTTAGGGTTTGGGCTAGGGTTAGGGTTAGGGTTAGGGTTAGGGTTAATGTTTGGGTTAGGGTTAGGATTAGGTTTAGGGTTAGGGTTTGGGTTTGGGTTAGGGATAGGTTTAGGGTTAGGGTTTGGGTTAGGGTTAGGTTTAGGGTTAATGTTTGGATTAGGTTTAGGGTTAGGGTTTGGGTTAGGGTTAGGGGTATGGTTATGGTTAGGGTTTGGGTTAGGGTTAGTTTTGGGTTAGGTTTTGGGTTAGGGTTAGGTTTAGGGGTAATGTTTGGGTTAGGGTTAGAGTTAGGTATACGGTTAGGGTTTGGTTTAGTGTTAGGTTTAGTGTTAGGGTTAGGGTTAGGGTTAGGGTTATGGTTAGAGTTTGGGTTAGGTTTAGAGCTGGGTTGGGGTTTGGGTTTGTGTTAGTGGTAGGTTTATGGTTTGTGTTAGGCTTAGGATTAGGGTCAGGGTTTGGGCTAGGGTTAGGGGTAGGATTAATATTTGGGTTATGGTAAGGAATAGGTTTAGGGTTAGGATTTGGTTTAGGGTTAGGGTTAGGGTTAGGGTTAAGGTTAGGGTTTGGGTTATGGTTAGGTTTAGGCTTAGGTTTCGGGTTAGGGTTAGGTTTAGGTTTAATATTTGGGTTAGGGTTAGGGTTAGGGTTAGGGTTAGTTGAGGTAGGCTTTGTAGTAGAGGTCCTGTATGTGGAGGGCCTGGGCAGGGCCAGCAGGCCACACCACCTTCACCCCTCCTCCTCCCATTTTCTCCTGGCTGCTTCTTTTGTCAATCACTAGAACTTTGTCCTAAAGTCAACTAAATCTCTCTAAACTGGTCACCCAAACACTAGAGCCTACCACCAAGAAACATCTGTGTTTGAGCAACTCATCTGAGAGTGCTTTGTCACCTAGCAACACCCTAAACAATGCTTTGCCAGGTCACTGCCTCTTGGAGTTCCAGAATCTTAGTCCAAGATTCTGTGACCTCAGCACTCCTGCCCACATCAGACACCAGTGACAGGAGACTCACGAATAGTACTCAGCACTCACTTGCAAAGCTCTGCCTGTCTATCAGAGCTTCAGAGCAGGTGCTCCTCCCCTGGTCAAGTCATGCCAAGGTTGCTTCCCAGTCCTGCAGCTCCTGCCAGGATTGCACGTTGTTACCTCAATAACCAACGTCATTCTTTCTAGAAATTACCATATAATTGATATTGGATTCTTCAGTACTATAAGCTACATTTGAATCAGAAAACTACTTTGGGCATCGTTCTCTATGAGGGAAAATATTTTCCTTTTTCATAGTTGCTGAATCCAATCTTTGCTCTTAAAAAAGGACACCTCAACTCTTGGGGGTGAGGCAGGAGGATTATCAGTTCAAGGGTACCCTGGGATTAGGGTATGGGTTATGGTTATGGTTATGGTTAGGGTTAGGGTTAGAATTAGGGTTAGGTTTAGGTTTAGGGTTAGGGTTAGGGTTAGTGTTTGGGTTAGGGTTAGTTTTAAGGTTAGGGATACGATTAGGATTAGGGGTAGGGTTATGGTTAAGGTTAGGGTTAGGGTTTGAGTTAGCGTTAGGGTTAGGGTTAGGTTTTCCGTTTGGTTTAGGGTGAGTGTTAGGGTTAGGGTTAGGGTTAGTGTTAGGATTAAGGTTTGGGTTTGGGTTATGGTTAGTGTTAGGGTTAGGGTTAGGGTTTAGGTTAGGTTTAGGGTGAGGGTTTGCAATAAAGTTAGGATTTGGGTTAAGGTTAGGGATAGGGTGAGTGTTAGGGTTACCGTTTGGGTTAGTTTTAAGTTTAGTTTAAGGTTAGGATTTGGTTTGGGTTAGGGTTAGGGTTAGGGTTAGGGTTAGGGTTAGGGTTAGGGTTAGGGTTTGGGTTAGGGTTAGGGTTAGGGTTAGGATTAGGGTTATGGTTTGGGTGAGGGTTCTAGTTTGGTTTGGGGTTGGGGGTGGAGTGTGGGGTCGGGTTAGGTATAGGTTTTGGGATAGGGTAAGGGTTATGGTTAGGGTTTGATTTAGGGTTAGGTTTAGGGTAAGGGATTGGTTTAGTGTTAGGTTTAGTGTTAGGGTTATGGTTAGTGTTAGGGTTACTGTTAGAGTTTTGGTTAGGTTTCCGGTTAGGGATATGGTTTGTGTTAGTGTTAGGTTTAGGGTTAGCGTTTGGGTTTGGCTTAGGGTTAGGGTTAGGGTTAGGGTTAGTTTTAGGGTTTCTTTTGCGTTAGGATTAGGGTTAGGGTTAGGGTTAGGATTAGGGTTACGGTTTTGGTTAGGGTTTGGGTTTGGGTTAGGGTTAGGGCTAGGGTTTGGTTTAGGTTTAGGGTTAGGGTTAGGGTTTGTGTTTGGGTTAGGGTTAGTGTTAGAGTTATGGTTTGGGTAAGGGTTAGGGTTAGTGTTAGGGTTTGGGTTAGGGTTAGGGTTAGGGTTAGGGTTAAAATTTGGGTTAGGGTTAGTGTTAGGGTTAGGATTAGGATTTGGGTTAGGGTTAGGGTTAGGGTTTGGGTTTGGGTTGGAGTTAGGGTTAGGGTTTGGGTTAGAGTTAGCGTTAGGGTTAGGGTTTGGGTTAGGGTTAGTGTTAGGTTTAGGGTTTGCGTTTTGGTTAGGGTGAGGGTTAGGTTTAGGGCTAGGGTTAGTGTTAGGATTAGGGTTTGGGTTTGTGTTAGGGTTACTGTTAGGTTTAGGGTTAGGGTTTAGGTTAGGGTTAGGGTTAGGGTTTCGGTTTGGGTTTGGTTTAGGGTTAGAGTTGGGGTTAGGGTTAGGATATGGGTTAGGCTTAGGTTTAGGGTTAGGGTTTGCGATAGGGTTAGGGTTTGGGTTAGGGTTAGGGTTAGGGTTAGGGTTAGCGTTTGGGTTATGGTTAAGTTTAGTTTAAGGTTAGGGTTAGGGTTTGGATTAGGGTTAGGGTTAGGGTTAGGGTTATGGTTAGGGTTAGGGTTAGGGTTTCGGTTAGGGTTAGGGTTACGATTAGGGTTATGGTTTGGGTGAGGGTTACAGTTAGGTTTTGGGTTTGGGTTGGAGTGTGGGGAAGTGTTAGGTTTAGGTTTTGGGTTAGGGTTAGGGTTAGGGTTTGGGTTATTGTTAGGGTTACGGTTAGGTTAGTGTTTGGGTTTGGGTTAGGGTTAGGGTTAGAGTTAGGGTTTGGTTTAGGATTAGGGTTAGTGTTAGGGTTTGGGTTGGGGTTAGAGTTAGGGTTAGGGTTAGAGTGTGCGTTTGGGTTAGAGTTAGGTTTAGGGTTAGGGTTAGGTTTAGGGATAGTGTTATTGTTTGGATTCGGCTTACGGTTAGGTTTTGGGTTAGGGTTAGGGTTAGGTTTAGGATTTGGATTTGGGTTAGGATTAGGGTTAGGGTTAGGGTTTGGGTTTGGGTTAGGGTTAGGGATTGGTTTAGTGTTAGGTTTAGTGTTAGGGTTATGGTTAGTGTTAGGGTTACTGTTAGAGTTTTGGTTAGGTTTCCGGTTAGGGATAGGGTTTGTGTTAGGGTTAGGTTTAGGGTTAGCGTTTGGGTTTGGCTTAGGGTTAGGGTTAGGGTTAGGGTTAGGGTTAGTTTTAGGGTTTCTTTTGCGTTAGGATTAGGGTTAGGGTTAGGGTTAGGATTAGGGTTACGGTTTGGGTTAGGGTTTGAGTTTGGGTTAGGGTTAGGGCTAGGGTTTGGTTTAGGTTTAGGGTTAGGGTTAGGGTTTGGGTTTGGGTTAGGGTTAGTGTTAGAGTTATGGTTTGGGTAAGGGTTAGGGTTAGTGTTAGGGTTTGGGTTAGGGTTAGGGTTAGGGTTAAAATTTGGGTTAGGGTTAGTGTTACGGTTAGGATTAGGATTTGGGTTAGGGTTAGGGTTTTTTTGGGTTTGGGTTAGGGTTAGGGTTAGGGTTAGTGTTAGGGTTTGTGTTATTGTTAGGGTTAGGGTTACGTTAGGGTTTGGGTTTGGGTTAGGGTTAGGGTTAGGGTTAATGTTTGGGTTAGGGTTAGGGTTAGGTATAGGGTAAAGGTTTGTGTTAGTGTTAGGTTTAGGGTTAGGGTTAGGGTTAGGGTTACGGTTAGTATTTGGGTTAGGGTTAGGTTTAGGTTAGTGTTTGGGCTAGGGTTAGGTTTTGGGTTGGGGTTAGGTTTAGGGGTAATGTTTGGGTTAGGGTTAGAGTTAGGTATACGGTTAGGGTTTGGTTTAGTGTTAGGTTTAGTGTTAGGGTTAGGGTTAGGGTTAGGGTTACGGTTAGAGTTTGGGTTAGGTTTAGGGCTGGGTTAGGGTTTGGGTTTGTGTTAGTGTTAGGGTTATGGTTTGTGTTAGGGTTAGGTTTAGGGTTAGGGTTTGGGCTAGGGTTAGGGTTAGGGTTAGGGTTAATTTTTGGGTTAGGGTAAGGATTAGGTTTAGGGTTAGGGTTTGGTTTAGGGTTAGGGTTAGGGTTAGGGTTAAGGTTAGGGTTTGGGTTATGGTTAGGTTTAGGCTTAGGTTTCGGGTTACGGTTAGGTTTAGGTTTAATATTTGGGTTAGGGTTAGGGTTAGGGTTAGGGTTAGGGTTAGTTGAGGTAGGCTTTGTAGTAGAGGTCCTGTATGTGGAGGGCCTGGGCAGGGCCAGCAGGCCACACCACCTTCACCACTCCTCCTCCCATTTTCTCCTGGCTGCTTCTTTTGTCAATCACTAGAACTTTGTCCTAAAGTCAACTAAATCTCTCTAAACTGGTCACCCAAACACTAGAGCCTACCACCAAGAAACATCTGTGTTTGAGCTACTCTTCTGAGAGTGCTTTGTCACCTAGCAACACCCTAAACAATGCTTTGCCAGGTCACTGCCTCTTGGAGTTCCAGAATCTTAGTCCAAGATTCTGTGACCTCAGCACTCCTGCCCACATCAGACACCAGTGACAGGAGACTCATGAATAGTACTCAGCACTCACTTGCAAAGCTCTGCCTGTCTATCAGAGCTTCAGAGCAGGTGCTCCTCCCCTGGTCAAGTCATGCCAAGGTTGCTTCCCAGTCCTGCAGCTCTTGCCAGGATTGCACGTTGTTACCTCAATAACCAACGTCATTCTTTCTAGAAATTACCATATAATTGATATTGGATTCTTCAGTACTATAAGCTACATTTGAATCAGAAAACTACTTTGGGCATCGTTCTCTATGAGGGAAAATATTTTCCTTTTTCGTTGTTGCTGAATCCAATCTTTGCTCTTAAAAAAGGATACCTCAACTCTTGGGGGTGAGGCAGGAGGATTATCAGTTCAAGGGTACCCTGGGATTAGGGTATGGGTTATGGTTATGGTTATGGTTAGGGTTAGGGTTAGAATTAGGGTTAGGTTTAGGTTTAGGGTTAGGGTTAGGGTTAGTGTTTGGGTTAGTGTTAGTTTTAAGGTTAGGGATACGATTAGGATTAGGGGTAGGGTTATGGTTAAGGTTAGGGTTAGGGTTTGAGTTAGCGTTAGGGTTAGGGTTAGGGTTTCCGTTTGATTTAGGGTGAGTGTTAGGGTTAGGGTTAGGGTTAGTGTTAGGATTAAGGTTTGGGTTTGGGTTATGGTTAGTGTTAGGGTTAGGGTTAGGGTTTAGGTTAGGTTTAGGGTGAGGGTTTGCAATAAAGTTAGGATTTGGGTTAAGGTTAGGGTTAGGGTTAGTGTTAGGGTTACCGTTTGGGTTAGTTTTAAGTTTAGTTTAAGATTAGGATTTGGTTTGGGCTAGGGTTAGGGTTAGGGTTAGGGTTAGGGTTAGGGTTAGGGTTAGTGTTAGGGTTAGGGTTAGGGTTAGGGTTAGGGTTAGGGTTAGGGTTAGGATTAGGGTTATGGTTTGGGTGAGGGTTATAGTTAGGTTTTGGGTTTGGGTTGGAGTGTGGGGTCGGGTTAGGTTTAGGTTTTGGGTTAGGGTTAGGTTTATGGTTAGGGTTTGGGTTAGGGTTAGGTTTAGGTTTAGCGATTGGTTTAGTGTTAGGTTTAGTGTTAGGGTTATGGTTAGTGTTAGGGTTACTGTTAGAGTTTTGGTTAGGTTTCGGGTTAGGGATAGGGTTTGTGTTAGGGTTAGGTTTAGGGTTAGCGTTTGGGTTTGGCTTAGGGTTAGGGTTAGGGTTAGGGTTAGTTTTAGGGTTTCTTTTGCGTTAGGATTAGGGTTAGGGTTAGGGTTAGGATTAGGGTTAGTGTTTGGGTTAGTGTTAGTTTTAAGGTTAGGGATACGATTAGGATTAGGGGTAGGGTTATGGTTAAGGTTAGGGTTAGGGTTTGAGTTAGCGTTAGGGTTAGGGTTAGGGTTTCCGTTTGGTTTAGGGTGAGTGTTAGGGTTAGGGTTAGGGTTAGTGTTAGGATTAAGGTTTGGGTTTGGGTTATGGTTAGTGTTAGGGTTAGGGTTAGGGTTTAGGTTAGGTTTAGGGGTAGGGTTTGCAATAAAGTTAGGCATTGGGTTAAGGTTAGGGTTAGGGCTAGTGTAAGGGTTACCGTAAGGGTTAGTTTTAAGTTTAGTTTAAGGTTAGGATTTGGTTTGGGCTAGGGTTAGGGTTAGGGTTAGGGTTAGGGTTAGGGTTAGGGTTAGGGTTAGGGTTAGGGTTAGGGTTAGGGTTTGGGTTAGGGTTAGGGTTAGGATTAGGGTTATGGTTTAGTGTTAGGTTTAGTGTTAGGGTTATGGTTAGTGTTAGGGTTACTGTTAGAGTTTTGGTTAGGTTTCGGGTTAGGGATAGGGTTTGTGTTAGGGTTAGGTTTAGGGTTAGCGTTTGGGTTTGGCTTAGGGTTAGGGTTAGGGTTAGGGTTAGTTTTAGGGTTTCTTTTGCGTTAGGATTAGGGTTAGGGTTAGGGTTAGGATTAGGGTTACGGTTTTGGTTAGGGTTTGGGTTTGGGTTAGGGTTAGGGCTAGGGTTTGGTTTAGGTTTAGGGTTAGGGTTAGGGTTTGGGTTTGGGTTAGCTTTAGTATTAGAGTTATGGTTTGGGTAAGGGTTAGGGTTAGTGTTAGGGTTTGGGTTAGGGTTAGGGTTAGGGTTAGGGTTAAAATTTGGGTTAGGGTTAGTGTTAGGGTTAGGATCAGGGTTTGGGTTAGGGTTAGGGTTAGGGTTAGGGTTTGGGTTAGAGTTAGGGTTAGGGTTTGGGTTAGAGTTAGCGTTAGGGTTAGGGTTTGGGTTAGGGTTAGGGTTAGGTTTAGGGTTTGCGTTTTGGTTAGGGTGAGGGTTAGGTTTAGGGCTAGGGTTAGTGTTACGATTAGGGTTTGGGTTTGTGTTAGGGTTACTGTTATGTTTAGGGTTAGGGTTTAGGTTAGGGTTAGGGTTAGGGTTTCGGTTTGGGTTTGGTTTAGGGTTAGAGTTGGGTTTAGGGTTAGGATTTGGGTTAGGCTTAGGTTT
>JAJHUQ010000053.1:2400000-2402500 GCA_035773235.1 Eospalax fontanierii | reverse complement strand
TGAGCAACTCATCTGAGAGTGCTTTGTCACCTAGCAACACCCTAAACAATGCTTTGCTAGGTCACTGCCTCTTGGAGTTCCAGAATCTTAGTCCAAGATTCTGTGACCTCAGCACTCCTGCCCACATCAGACACCAGTGACAGGAGACTCACGAATAGTACTCAGCACTCACTTGCAAAGCTCTGCCTGTCTATCAGAGCTTCAGAGCAGGTGCTCCTCCCCTGGTCAAGTCATGCCAAGGTTGCTTCCCAGTCCTGCAGCTCCTGCCAGGATTGCACGTTGTTACCTCAATAACCAACGTCATTCTTTCTAGAAATTACCATATAATTGATATTGGATTCTTCAGTACTATAAGCTACATTTGAATCAGAAAACTACTTTGGGCATCGTTCTCTATGAGGGAAAATATTTTCCTTTTTCGTTGTTGCTGAATCCAATCTTTGCTCTTAAAAAAGGACACCTCAACTCTTGGGGGTGAGGCAGGAGGATTATCAGTTCAAGGGTACCCTGGGATTAGGGTATGGGTTATGGTTATGGTTATGGTTAGGGTTAGGGTTAGAATTAGGGTTAGGTTTAGGTTTAGGGTTAGGGTTAGGGTTAGTGTTTGGGTTAGGGTTAGTTTTAAGGTTAGGGATACGATTAGGATTAGGGGTAGGGTTATGGTTAAGGTTAGGGTTAGGGTTTGAGTTAGCGTTAGGGTTAGGGTTAGGTTTTCCGTTTGGTTTAGGGTGAGTGTTAGGGTTAGGGTTAGGGTTAGTGTTAGGATTAAGGTTTGGGTTTGGTTATGGTTAGTGTTAGGGTTAGGGTTAGGGTTTAGGTTAGGTTTAGGGTGAGGGTTTGCAATAAAGTTAGGATTTGGGTTAAGGTTAGGGTTAGGGTTAGTGTTAGGGTTACCGTTTGGGTTAGTTTTAAGTTTAGTTTAAGGTTAGGATTTGGTTTGGGTTAGGGTTAGGGTTAGGGTTAGGGTTAGGGTTAGGGTTAGGGTTAGGGTTTGGGTTAGGGTTAGGGTTAGGGTTAGGATTAGGGTTATGGTTTGGGTGAGGGTTATAGTTAGGTTTTGGGTTTGGGTTGGAGTGTGGGGTCGGGTTAGGTTTAGGTTTTGGGTTAGGGTTAGGGTTATGGTTAGGGTTTGATTTAGGGTTAGGTTTAGGGTTAGGGATTGGTTTAGTGTTAGGTTTAGTGTTAGGGTTATGGTTAGTGTTAGGGTTACTGTTAGAGTTTTGGTTAGGTTTCCGGTTAGGGATATGGTTTGTGTTAGGGTTAGGTTTAGGGTTAGCGTTTGGGTTTGGCTTAGGGTTAGGGTTAGGGTTAGGGTTAGTTTTAGGGTTTCTTTTGCGTTAGGATTAGGGTTAGGGTTAGGGTTAGGATTAGGGTTACGGTTTGGGTTAGGGTTTGGGTTTGGGTTAGGGTTAGGGGTAGGGTTTGGTTTAGGTTTAGGGTTAGGGTTAGGGTTTGGGTTTGGGTTAGGGTTAGTGTTAGAGTTATGGTTTGGGTAAGGGTTAGGGTTAGTGTTAGGGTTTGGGTTAGGGTTAGGGTTAGGGTTAGGGGTAAAATTTGGGTTAGGGTTAGTGTTAGGGTTAGGATTAGGATTTGGGTTAGGGTTAGGGTTAGGGTTTGGGTTTGGGTTAGAGTTAGGGTTAGGGTTTGGGTTAGAGTTAGCGTTAGGGTTAGGGTTTGATTTAGGGTTAGTGTTAGGTTTAGGGTTTGCGTTTTGGTTAGGGTGAGGGTTAGGTTTGGGGCTAGGGTTAGTGTTAGGTTTAGGGTTTGTGTTTGTGTTAGGGTTACTGTTAGGTTTAGGGTTAGGGTTTAGGTTAGGGTTAGGTTTAGGGTTTCGGTTTGGGTTTGGTTTAGGGTTAGAGTTGGGGTTAGGGTTAGGATTTGGGTTAGGCTTAGGTTTAGGGTTTGGGTTTGCGATAGGGTTAGGGTTTGGGTTAGGGTGAGGGTTAGGGTTAGGGGTAGGGTTAGGGGTTGGGTTATGGTTAAGTTTAGTTTAAGGTTAGGGTTAGGGTTTGGATTAGGGTTAGGGTTAGGGTTAGGGTTAGGGTTAGGGTTAGGGTTAGGGTTAGGGTTTCGGTTAGGGTTAGGGTTACGATTAGGGTTATGTTTTGGGTGAGGGTTACAGTTAGGTTTTGGGTTTGGGTTGGAGTGTGGGGAAGTGTTAGGTTTAGGTTTTGGGTTAGGGTTAGGGTTAGGGTTTGGGTTATTGTTAGGGTTACGGTTAGGTTAGTGTTTGGGTTTGGGTTAGGGTTAGGGTTAGAGTTAGGGTTTGGTTTAGGATTAGGGTTAGTGTTAGGGTTGGGGTTGGGGTTAGGCAGTTAGGGTTAGGGTTAGAGTGTGCGTTTGGGTTAGGGTTAGGTTTAGGGTTAGGGTTAGGTTTAGGGATAGTGTTATTGTTTGGATTCGGCTTACGGTTAGGTTTTGGGTTAGGGTTAGGGTTAGGTTTAGGATTTGGATTTGGGTTAGGATTAGGGTTAGGGTTAGGGTTTGGGTTTGGGTTAGG
>JAJHUQ010000053.1:2382500-2397500 GCA_035773235.1 Eospalax fontanierii | reverse complement strand
TTTGGTTTTTTTTTTAGGGTTAGGGTTAGGGTTAGGGTTTGGTTTAGGGTTAGGGTTAGGGTTAGGGTTAGGGTTTGTGTTAGTGTTAGGTTTAGGGTTAGGGTTAGGTTTAGTGTGTGGGTTAGGGTTCGGGTTAAGGTTAGGATTAGGGTTATGGTTTGAATTAGGGTAAGGGTTAGCGTTTGGGTTAGGGTAAAGTTTAGGTTAAGGCTAGGGTTAGGGTTTGGGTTAGGGTTAGGTTTAGGTTTAGGGTTAGTGTGTGCCTTTGGGTTAAGGTTAGGTTTAGGGTTAGGGTTAGGTTTAGGGATAGAGTTATGGTTTGTGGTCTGGTTATGGTTAGCGTTTGGTTTAGAGTTAGGATTAGGATTAGGGATTGAGTTTGGTTTTGGATTAGGTTTAGGGTTAGATTTAGGATTAGGGTTAGGGTTAGGGTTACGATTAGAGTTTGGGTTAGGGTTATGTTTAGGGTTTGGTTTGGGTTAGGGTTAGGGTTAGGGTTAGGGCTTGTGTTAGGGTTAGGTTTAGGGTTAGGGTTTGGTTTAGGGTTAGGTTTAGGGTTAATGTTTGGGTTAGGGTTATGTTTAGGGTTAGGGTTTGGGTTAGGGTTAGGGTTAGGGTTAGGGTTTGTGTTAGGGTTAGGTTTAGGTTTAGGGTTTGTGTTAGGGTTAAGTTTAGGGTTAGTGTTTGGCCTAGGGTTAGGTTTAGGGTTAGGATTTGTGTTAGGTTTAGGGTTAGGGTTTGTGTTAGGTTGAGGTTTAGGGTTAGGATTTGGTTTTGGGTTAGGGTTAGGGTTTGGGTTAGGGTGAGGTTTACGGTTTGGGTTATTGTTAGGGTTAAGTTTAGAGTTTGGGTTTGGTTTATGATTAGGGTTAGGGTTAGGGTATGGGTTCGGATTAGGGTTAGGGTTAGGGTTAGTGTTAGGGTTAGCGTTTGGGTTAGGTTTAAGTTCAGGTTTAGTCTTAGGATTTAGGGATAGGGTTAGGGTTAGGGTTAGGTTTACGGATAGGGTTTGGGTTAGGGTTACGTTTAGGGTTAATGTTTGGGTTAGGGTTAGGGTTAGGTATAGGGTTAAGGTTTGTGTTAGTGTTAGGTTTAGGGTTAGGGTTAGGGTTAGGGTTACCGTTAGAATTTGGGTTAGGGTTAGGTTTAGGTTAAGGGTTTGGGTTGGGTTACGGTTAGGGTTAGGGTTAGGGTTTGTGTTAGGGTTAGGTTTAGGTTAGTGTTTAGGCTAGGGTTAGGTTTAGGGTTAGGATTTGGGTTAGGGTTAGGGTTTGGGTTTGTGTTAGGGTTAGGTTTAGGGTTAGGATTTGGTTTTGGGTTAGGGTTAGGGTTAGGGTTTGGGTTAGGGTGAGGGTTAGGTTTTGGGTTATTGTTAGGTTTAGGGTTAGGGTTAGGGTTAGGTTTAGTGTTAAAATTTGGGTTAGGGTTAGGATTAGGGTTTGGCTTAGGGTTAGGGTTAGGGTTAGTGTTAGGGTTAGGGTTTAGGTTACAGTTAGGGTTAGGGTTAGGGTTAGGATTATGGTTAGTGTTAGGGTTTGGGTTAGAGTTAGCGTTAGGGTTAGGGTTTGGGTTAGGTTTAGGGTTAGGTTTAGGGTTTGCATTTGGGTTAGTGTGAGGGTTAGGTTTAAGGCTAGGGTTAGTGTTAGGATTAGGGTTTGGGTTTGGGTTAGGGTTACTGTTAGGTTTAGGGTTAGAGTTAAGGTTAGGGTTTCGGTTTGGGTTTGGTTTAGGGTTAGAGTTTGGGTTAGGGTTAGGATTTGGGTTAGGCTTAGGTTTAGGGTTAGGGTATGCGATAGGGTTAGGTTTTGGGTTAGGGTTAGGGTTAGGGTTAGCGTTTGGGTTATGGTTAAGTTTAGTTTAAGGTTAGGGTTAGGGTTTGGGTTAGGGTTAGGGTTAGGCTTAGGGTTAGGGTTAGGGTTAGGGTGTCCGTTTGGGTGAGGGTTAGGTTTAGGGTAAGGGTTATGTTTAGGGATAGAGTTATGGTTTGGGTTCTGGTTATGGTTAGGGGTTGGGTTAGGGTTAGGTTTAGGGTTTGGATTTGGATTAGGTTTAGGGTTAGGCTTAGGGTTAGTGTTAGGGTTTGGTTTGGGTTAGTTTTAGGGTTTTTGTTAGGTTTAGAGTTAGGGTTAGGGTTTGTGTTAGGGTTAGGTTTAGGGTTAAGGTTAAGGTTTGGGTTAGGGTTAGGGTTAGGATTAGGGTTATGTTTTGGGTTAGGGTTAGTGTTAGGGTTTGGGTTTGGGTTAGGGTTAGGATTAGGGTTATGTTTTGGGTTAGGGTTAGTGTTAGGGTTTGGGTTTGGGTTAGGGTTAGGATTAGGGTTAGTGTTAGTGTTTGGGTTATTGTTAGGGTTAGGGTTAGGTTAGGGTTTAGGTTTGGGTTAGGGTTAGGGTTAGTGTTAGGGTTTGTGTTAGGTTTAGGGTTAGGGTTAGGGTTTGTGTTAGGGTTAGGGTTAGGGTTAAGGTTAGGTTTAGGGTTAAGGTTAGGTTTTGGGTTAGGGTTAGGGTTAGGATTAGGGTTATGGTTTGGGTTAGTGTTTGGGTTTGGCTTAGGGTTAGGGTTACGGTTAGGATTAGGGTTAGGGTGTGAGTTTGGGTGAGGGTTAGGTTTAGGGTAAGGGTTATGTTTAGGGATAGAGTTATGGTTTGGGTTCTGGTTATGGTTGGGGTTGGGGTTAGGTTTAGGTTTAGGGTTTGGATTTGGATTAGGGTTAGGTTAGGGTTAGGGTTAGGGTTAGTGTTAGGGTTTGGTTTGGGTTAGGATTAGGGTTAGGGTTAGGGTTTGGGTTTGGGTTAGGATTAGGATTTGTGCTAGGGTTAGGTTTGGTTTAGGGTTTGGGTTAGGGTTCGGTTTAGGGTTAATGTTTGGGTTAGGGTTAGGGTTAGGTATAGGGTTAGGGATTGGTTTAGTGTTAGGTTTAGTGTTAGGGTTATGGTTAGTGTTAGCGTTACGGTTAGAGTTTTGGTTAGGTTTAGGGTTAGGGTTAGGGTTTGTGTTAGGGTTAGGTTTAGGGTTAGCGTTTGGGTTTGGCATAGGGTTAGGGTTAGGGTTAGGGTTAGTTTTAGGGTTTGTTTTGCGTTAGGATTAGGGTTAGGGTTAGGGTTAGGGTTAGGATTAGGGTTACGGTTTGGGTTAAGGTTTGGGTTTGGGTTAGGGTTAGGGCTAGGGTTTGGTTTAGGTTTAGGGTTAGGTTTAGGGTTTGGATTTGGATTAGGGTCAGCGTTAGTGTTAGGGTTAGGGTTAGGGTTAGGGTTAGGGTTAGGGTTAGGGTTAGGGTTTGGTTTGGGTTAGTGTTAGGGCTTGTGTTAGGTTTAGGTTTAGGTTTAGGGTTTGTGTTAGGGTTAGGGTTAGGGTTAAGTTTAGGGTTTGGGTTAGGGTTAGGGTGAGGAGTAGGGTGATGGTTTGGGTTAGGGTTAGGGTTAGGGGTTGGGGTTGGGAGTGGGTTAGGGTGAGGATGAGGGTTAGTGTTAGGGTTTGGGTTATTTTTAGGGTTAGGGTTACGTTAGTGTTTGGGTTTGGGTTAGGGTTATTGTTAGTGTTAGGGTTTGTGTTAGGTTTAGGGTTAGGGTTAGGGTTCGTGTTAGGGTTAGGGTTAGGGTTAAGGTTAGGTTTTGGGATAGGGTTAGGGTTAGGATTAGGGTTATGGTTTGGGTTATTGCTAAGGTTAGGGTTAGGTTAGGGTTTGTGTTTGGGTTAGGGTTAGGGTTAGGGTTTTTTTGGGTTTGGGTTAGGGTTAGGGTTAGGGTTAATGTTAGGGTTTGTGTTATTGTTAGGGTTAGGGTTACGTTAGGGTTTAGGTTTGGGTTAGGGTTAGGGTTAGGGTTAATGTTTGGGTTAGGGTTAGGGTTAGGTATAGGGTAAAGGTTTGTGTTAGTGTTAGGTTTAGGGTTAGGGTTAGGGTTAGGGTTACGGTTAGAATTTGGGTTAGGGTTAGGTTTAGGTTTAGGGTTTGGGTTGGGTTACGGTTAGGGTTAGGGTTATGGTTTGTGTTAGGGTTAGGTTTAGGTTAGTGTTTGGGCTAGGGTTAGGTTTAGGGTTAGGATTTGGGTTAGGGTTAGTGTTTGGGTTTGTGTTAGGGTTAGGTTTAGGGTTAGGATTTGGTTTTGGGTTAGGGTTAGGGTTTGGGTTAGGGTGAGGGTTAGGTTTTGGGTTATTGTTAGGTTTAGGGTTAGGGTTAGGGTTAGGTTTAGTGTTAAAATTTGGGTTAGGGTTAGTGTTAGGGTTAGGATTAGGGTTTGGCTTAGGGTTAGGGTTAGGGTTAGTGTTAGGGTTAGGGTTTGGGTTACAGTTAGGGTTAGGGTTAGGGTAAGGATTATGGTTAGGGTTAGGGTTTGGGTTAGAGTTAGCGTTAGGGTTAGGGTTTGGGTTAGGGTTAGGGTTAGGTTTAGGGTTTGCATTTGGGTTAGTGTGAGGGTTAGGTTTAGGGCTAGGGGTAGTGTTAGGATTAGGGTTTGGGTTTGGGTTAGGGTTACTGTTAGGTTTAGGGTTAGGGTTTAGGTTTGGGTTAGGGTTAGGGTTTCGGTTTGGGTTTGGTTTAGGGTTAGAGTTGGGGTTAGGGTTAGGATTTGGTTTAGGCTTAGGTTTAGGGTTAGGGTTTGCGATAGGGTTAGGTTTTGGGTTAGGGTTAGGGTTAGGGTTAGCGTTTGGGTTATGGTTAAGTTTAGTTTAAGGTTAGGTTAGGGTTTGGGTTAGGGTTAGGGTTAGGGTTATGGTTAGGGTTAGGGTGTCCGTTTGGGTGAGGGTTAGGTTTAGGGTAAGGGTTATGTTTAGGGATAGAGTTATGGTTTGGGTTCTGGTTATGGTTAGGGGTTGGGTTAGGGTTAGGTTTAGGGTTTGGACTTGGATTAGGTTTAGGGTTAGGGTTAGGGTTTGTGTTAGGGTTAGGGTTAGGGTTAAGGTTAGGATTAGGGTTAAGGTTAGGTTTTGGGTTAAGGTTAGGGTTAGGATTAGGGTTATGGTTTGGGTTAGTGTTAGGGTTAGGGTTTGGGTTTGGCTTAGGGTTAGGGTTAGGGTTAGGGTTTGGGTTAGAGTTAGTGTTAGGGTAAGGGTTTGGGTTAGGGTTAGGGTTAGATTTAGGGTTAGGGTTAGGGTGTGCGTTTGGGTGAGTGTTAGGTTTAGGGTAAGGGTTATGTTTAGGGATAGAGCTATGGTTTGGGTTCTGGTTATGTTTAGGGTTTGGGTTCGAGTTAGGTTTAGGGTTTGGTTTTGGATTAGGGTTAGGGTTAGGGTTAGGGTTAGGGTTAGGGTTTGGTTTGGGTTAGTGTTAGAGTTTGTGTTATGTTTAGGGTTAGGGTTAGGTTTAGTGTGTGGATTAGGGTTCGGATTAAGGTAGGATTAGGGTTATGGTTTGATTTAGGGTTAGGGTTAGCGTTTGGGTTAGGGTTAAGTTTAGGTTAAGGCTAGGGTTAGGGTTTGGGTTAGGGTTAGGGTTAGGTTTAGGGTTAGGGTGTGCGTTTGGGTTAGGGTTAGGTTTAGGGTTAGGGTTAGGGTTTGTGTTATTGTTAGGGTTAGGGTTACGTTAGGGTTTGGGTTTGGTTTAGGGTTATTGTTAGTGTTAGGGTTTGTGTTAGGTTTAGGGTTAGGGTTAGGGTTCGTGTTAGGGTTAGGGTTAGGGTTAAGGTTAGGTTTTCTATAGGGTTAGGATTAGGATTAGGGTTATGGTTTGGGTAAGGGTTAGGGTTAGGGTTAATGTTAGGGTTTGGGTTATTGTTAGGGTTAGGGTTAAGTTAGGGTTTGGGTTTGGGTTAGGGTTAGGTTTAGTGTTAAGTTTAGTGTTAGGGTTTGGTTTTTTTTTTAGGGTTAGGGTTAGGGTTAGGGTTTGGTTTAGGGTTAGGGTTAGGGTTAGGGTTAGGGTTTGTGTTAGTGTTAGGTTTAGGGTTAGGGTTAGGTTTAGTGTGTGGGTTAGGGTTCGGGTTAAGGTTAGGATTGGGGTTATGGTTTGAGTTAGGGTTAGGGTTAGCGTTTGGGTTAGGGTTAAGTTTAGGTTAAGGCTAGGGTTAGGGTTTGGGTTAGGGTTAGGTTTAGGTTTAGGGTTAGTGTGTGCCTTTGGGTTAAGGTTAGGTTTAGGGTTAGGGTTAGGTTTAGGGATAGAGTTATGGTTTGTGGTCTGGTTATGGTTAGCGTTTGGTTTAGAGTTAGGATTAGGATTAGGGATTGAGTTTGGTTTAGGATTAGGTTTAGGGTTAGATTTAGGATTAGGGTTAGGGTTAGGGTTACGATTAGAGTTTGGGTTAGGGTTATGTTTAGGGTTTGGTTTGGGTTAGGGTTAGGGTTAGGGTTAGGGCTTGTGTTAGGGTTAGGTTTAGGGTTAGGGTTTGGTTTAGGGTTAGGTTTAGGGTTAATGTTTGGGTTAGGGTTATGTTTAGGGTTAGGGTTTGGGTTAGGGTTAGGGTTAGGGTTAGGGTTTGTGATAGGGTTAGGTTTAGGTTTAGGGATTGTGTTAGGGTTAAGTGAAGGGTAAGTGTTTGGCCTAGGGTTAGGTTAAGGGTTAGGATTTGTGTTAGGTTTAGGGTTAGGGTTTGTGTTAGGATGAGGTTTAGGGTTAGGATTTGGTTTTGGGTTAGGGTTAGGGTTTGGGTTAGGGTGAGGTTTACGGTTTGGGTTATTGTTAGGGTTAAGGTTAGAGTTTGGGTTTGGTTTATGATTAGGGTTAGGGTTAGGGTATGGGTTCGGATTAGGGTTAGGGTTAGGGTTAGTGTTAGGGTTAGCGTTTGGGTTAGGTTTAAGTTCAGGTTTAGTCTTAGGATTTAGGGATAGGGTTAGGGTTAGGGTTAGGTTTACGGATAGGGTTTGGGTTAGGGTTACGTTTAGGGTTAATGTTTGGGTTAGGGTTAGGGTTAGGTATAGTGTTAAGGTTTGTGTTAGTGTTAGGTTTAGGGTTAGGGTTAGGGTTAGGGTTACCGTTAGAATTTGGGTTAGGGTTAGGTTTAGGTTAAGGGTTTGGGTTGGGTTACGGTTAGGGTTAGGGTTAGGGTTTGTGTTAGGGTTAGGTTTAGGTTAGTGTTTAGGCTAGGGTTAGGTTTAGGGTTAGGATTTGGGTTAGGGTTAGGGTTTGGGTTTGTGTTAGGGTTAGGTTTAGGGTTAGGATTTGGTTTTGGGTTAGGGTTAGGGTTAGGGTTTGGGTTAGGGTGAGGGTTAGGTTTTGGGTTATTTTTAGGTTTAGGGTTAGGGTTAGGGTTAGGTTTAGTGTTAAAATTTGGGTTAGGGTTAGGATTAGGGTTTGGCTTAGGGTTAGGGTTAGGGTTAGTGTTAGGGTTAGGGTTTAGGTTACAGTTAGGGTTAGGGTTAGGGTTAGGATTATGGTTAGTGTTAGGGTTTGGGTTAGAGTTAGCGTTAAGGTTAGGGTTTGGGTTAGGGTTAGGGTTAGGTTTAGGGTTTGCATTTGGGTTAGTGTGAGGGTTAGGTTTAAGGCTAGGGTTAGTGTTAGGATTAGGGTTTGGGTTTGGGTTAGGGTTACTGTTAGGTTTAGGGTTAGGGTTAGGGTTAGGGTTTCGGTTTGGGTTTGGTTTAGGGTTAGAGTTGGGGTTAGGGTTAGGATTTGGGTTAGGCTTAGGTTTAGGGTTAGGGTTTGCGATAGGGTTAGGTTTTGGGTTAGGGTTAGGGTTAGGGTTAGCGTTTGGGTTATGGTTTAGTTTAGTTTAAGGTTAGGGTTAGGGTTTGGGTTAGGGTTAGGGTTAGGGTTAGGGTTAGGGTTAGGGTGTCCGTTTGGGTGAGGGTTAGGTTTAGGGTAAAGGTTATGTTTAGGGATAGAGTTATGGTTTGGGTTCTGGTTATGGTTAGGGGTTGGGTTAGGGTTAGGTTTAGGGTTTGGATTTGGATTAGGTTTAGGGTTAGGCTTAGGGTTAGTGTTAGGGTTTGGTTTGGGTTAGTTTTAGGGTTTTTGTTAGGTTTAGAGTTAGGGTTAGGGTTTGTGTTAGGGTTAGGTTTAGGGTTAAGGTTAAGGTTTGGGTTAGGGTTAGGGTTAGGATTAGGGTTATGTTTTGGGTTAGGGTTAGTGTTAGGGTTTGGGTTTGGGTTAGGGTTAGGATTAGGGTTATGTTTTGGGTTAGGGTTAGTGTTAGGGTTTGGGTTTGGGTTAAGGTTAGGATTAGGGTTAGTGTTAGTGTTTGGGTTATTGTTAGGGTTAGGGTTAGGTTAGGGTTTAGGTTTGGGTTAGGGTTAGGGTTAGTGTTAGGGTTTGTGTTAGGTTTAGGGTTAGGGTTAGGGTTTGTGTTAGGGTTAGTGTTAGGGTTAAGGTTAGGTTTAGGGTTAAGGTTAGGTTTTGGGTTAGGGTTAGGGTTAGGATTAGGGTTATGGTTTGGGTTAGTGTTTGGGTTTGGCTTAGGGTTAGGGTTAGGGTTAGGATTAGGGTTAGGGTGTGAGTTTGGGTGAGGGTTAGGTTTAGGGTAAGGGTTATGTTTAGGGATAGAGTTATGGTTTGGGTTCTGGTTATGGTTAGGGTTTGGGTTAGGTTTAGGTTTAGGGTTTGGATTTGGATTAGGGTTAGGTTAGGTTTAGGGTTAGGGTTAGTGTTAGGGTTTGGTTTGGTTTGGGTTAGGATTAGGTTTAGGGTTAGGGTTTGGGTTTGGGTTAGGGTTAGGGTTTGTGCTAGGGTTAGGTTTGGTTTAGGGTTTGGATTAGGGTTCGGTTTAGGGTTAATGTTTGGGTTAGGTTTAGGGTTAGGTATAGGGTTAGGGATTGGTTTAGTGTTAGGTTTAGTGTTAGGGTTATGGTTAGTGTTAGCGTTACGGTTAGAGTTTTGGTTAGGTTTAGGGTTAGGGTTAAGGTTTTTGTTAGGGTTACGTTTAGGGTTAGCGTTTGGGTTTGGCTTGGGGTTAGGGTTAGGGTTAGGGTTAGTTTTAGGGTTTGTTTTGCGTTAGGATTAGGGTTAGGGTTAGGGTTAGGATTAGGGTTACGGTTTGGGTTAAGGTTTGGGTTTGGGTTAGGGTTAGGGCTAGGGTTTGGTTTAGGTTTAGGGTTAGGTTTAGGGTTTGGAATTGGATTAGGGTTAGCGTTAGTGTTAGGGTTAGGGTTAGGGTTAGGGTTAGGGTTAGGGTTAGGGTTTGGTTTGGGTTAGTGTTAGGGCTTGTGTTAGGTTTAGGTTTAGGTTTAGGGTTTGTGTTAGGGTTAGGGTTAGGGTTAAGGTTAGGGTTTGGGTTAGGGTTAGGATTAGGATTAGGGTAATGGTTTGGGTTAGGGTTAGGGTTAGGGTTTTTTTGGGTTTGGGTTAGGGTTAGGGTTAGGGTTAATGTTAGGGTTTGTGTTATTGTTAGGGTTAGGTTTACGTTAGGGTTTAGGTTTGGGTTAGGGTTAGGGTTAGGGTTAATGTTTGGGTTAGGGTTAGGGTTAGGTATAGGGTAAAGGTTTGTGTTAGTGTTAGGTTTAGGGTTAGGGTTAGGGTTAGGGTTACGGTTAGAATTTGGGTTAGGGTTAGGTTTAGGTTTAGGGTTTGGGTTGGGTTACGGTTAGGGTTAGGGTTAGGGTTTGTGTTAGGGTTAGGTTTAGGTTAGTGTTTGGGCTAGGGTTAGGTTTAGGGTTAGGATTTGGGTTAGGGTTAGGGTTTGGGGTTGTGTTAGGGTTAGGTTTAGGGTTAGGATTTGGTTTTGGGTTAGGGTTAGGGTTTGGGTTAGGGTGAGGGTTAGGTTTTGGGTTATTGTTAGGTTTAGGGTTAGGGTTAGGGTTAGGTTTAGTGTTAAAATTTGGGTTAGGGTTAGTGTTAGGGTTAGGATTAGGGTTTGGCTTAGGGTTAGGGTTAGGGTTAGTGTTAGGGTTAGGGTTTGGGTTACAGTTAGGGTTAGGGTTAGGGTAAGGATTATGGTTAGGGTTAGGGTTTGGGTTAGAGTTAGCGTTAGGGTTAGGGTTTGGGTTAGGGTTAGGGTTAGGTTTAGGGTTTGCATTTGGGTTAGTGTGAGGGTTAGGTTTAGGGCTAGGGGTAGTGTTAGGATTAGGGTTTGGGTTTGGGTTAGGGTTACTGTTAGGTTTAGGGTTAGGGTTTAGGTTTGGGTTAGGGTTAGGGTTTCGGTTTGGGTTTGGTTTAGGGTTAGAGTTGGGGTTAGGGTTAGGATTTGGTTTAGGCTTAGGTTTAGGGTTAGGGTTTGCGATAGGGTTAGGTTTTGGGTTAGGGTTAGGGTTAGGGTTAGCGTTTGGGTTATGGTTAAGTTTAGTTTAAGGTTAGGTTAGTGTTTAGGTTAGGGTTAGGGTTAGGGTTAGGGTTAGGGTTAGGGTGTCCGTTTGGGTGAGGGTTAGGTTTAGGGTAAGGGTTATGTTTAGGGATAGAGTTATGGTTTGGGTTCTGGTTATGGTTAGGGGTTGGGTTAGAGTTAGGTTTAGGGTTTGGACTTGGATTAGGTTTGGGGTTTGGGTTAGGGTTAGGGTTAGTGTTAGGGTTTGGTTTGGGTTAGTTTTAGGGTTTTTGTTAGGTTTAGAGTTAGGGTTAGGGTTTGTGTTAGGGTTAGGGTTAGGGTTAAGGTTAAGGTTTGGATTAGGGTTAGGGTTAGGATTAGGGTTATGTTTTGGGTTAGGGTTAGTGTTGGGGTTTGGGTTTGGGTTAGGGTTAGGATTAGGGTTAGTGTTAGGGTTTGGGTTATTGTTAGGGTTAGGGTTAGGTTAGGGTTTAGGTTTGGGTTAGGGTTAGGGTTAGTGTTAGGGTTTGTGTTAGGTTTAGGGTTAGGGTTAGGGTTTGTGTTAGGGTTAGGGTTAGGGTTAAGTTTAGGTTTAGGGTTAAGGTTAGGTTTTGGGTTAGGGTTAGGGTTAGGATTAGGGTTATGGTTTGGGTTAGTGTTAGGGTTAGGGTTTGGGTTTGGCTTAGGGTTAGGGTTAGGGTTAGGATTAGGGTTAGGGTGTGAGTTTGGGTGAGGGTTAGGTTTAGGGTAAGGGTTATGTTTAGGGATAGAGTTATGGTTTGGGTTCTGGTTATGGTTAGGGTTTGGGTTAGGTTTAGGTTTAGGGTTTGGATTTGGATTAGGGTTAGGTTAGGGTTAGGGTTAGGGTTAGTGTTAGGGTTTGGTTTGAGTTAGGATTAGGGTTAGGGTTAGGGTTTGGGTTTGGGTTAGGGTTAGGATTTGTGCTAGGGTTAGGTTTAGGTTTAGGGTTGGGGTTAGGGTCAGGTTTAGGGTTAATGTTTGGGAGAGGGTTAGGGATAGGAATAGGGTTAGGGGTTGGTTTAGTGTTAGGTTAAGTGTTAGGGTTATGGTTAGTGTTAGCGTTACGGTTAGAGTTTTGGTTAGGTTTAGGGTTAGGGTTAGGGTTTGTGTTAGGGTTAGGTTTAGGGTTAGCGTTTGGGTTTGGCATAGGGTTAGGGTTAGGGTTAGGGTTAGTTTTAGGGTTTGTTTTGCGTTAGGATTAGGGTTAGGGTTAAGGTTAGGATTAGGGTTACAGTTTGGGTTAAGGTTTGGGTTTGGGTTAGGGTTAGGGCTAGGGTTTGGTTTAGGCTTAGGGTTAGCGTTAGGGTTTGGTTTTGGGTTAGGATTAGCGTTAGAGTTATTGTTTGGTAAGGGTTAGGGTTAGTGTTAGGGTTTGGGTTAGGTTTAGGGTTAGGGTTAGGGTTAGGGTTAGGTTTAGGTTAAAATTTGGGTTAGGGTTAGTGTTAGGGTTAGGATTAAGGTTTGGGTTAGGGTTAGGGTTAGGGTTTGGGTTAGAGTTAGGGTTATTGTTAGGGTTAGGGTTAAGTTAGCGTTTGGGTTTGGGTTAGGGTTAGGTTTAGTGTTAAGTTTAGTGTTAGGGTTTTTTTTTTTAGGGTTAGGGTTCGGGTTAGGGTTTGTGTTAGTGTTAGGTTTAGGGTTAGGGTTAGGTTTAGTGTGTGGTTTAGGGTTCGGGTTAAGGTTAGGATAAGGGTTATGGTTTGAATTAGGGTTAGGGTTAGTGTTTGGGTTAGGGTTAAGTTTAGGTTAAGGCTAGGGTTAGGGTTTAGGTTAGGGTAAGTGTTAGGTTTAGGGTTAGGGTGTGCGTTTGGGTTAGGGTTAGGTTTAGGGTTATGGTTAGGTTTAGGGATAGAGTTATGGTTTGTGTTCTGGTTATGGTTAGGGTTTGGTTTAGAGTTAGGGTTAGGATTAGGGATTGAGTTTGAGTTAGGGTTAGGTTTAGGGTTAGATTTAGGGTTAGGGTTAGGGTTAGGGTTACGATTAGAGTTTGGGTTAGGGTTAGGTTTAGGGTTTGGTTTGGGTTAGGGTTAGGGTTAGGGTTAGGGTTAGGGCTTGTGTTAGGGTTAGGTTTAGGGTTAGGGTTTGGTTTAGGGTTAGGTTTAGGGTTAATGTTTGGGTTAGGGTTATGTTTAGGGTTAGGGTTTGGGTTAGGGTTAGGGTTACGGTTAGGGTTTGTGTTAGGGTTAGGTTTAGGTTTAGGGTTTGTGTTAGGGTTAGGTTTAGGGTTAGTGTTTGGCCTAGAGTTAGGTTTAGGGTTAGGATTTGAGTTCGGTTTAGGGTTAGGGTTTGTGTTAGGGTTATGTTTAGGGTTAGGATTTGGTTTTGGGTTAGGGTTAAGGTTTGGGTTAGGGTGAGGTTTACGGTTTGGGTTATTGTTAGGGTTAAGGTTAGAGTTTGGGTTTGGTTTAGGATTAGGGTTAGGGTTAGAGTATGGGTTTGGATTAGGGTTAGGGTTAGGGTTAGTGTTAGGGTTAGGGTTTGGGTTAGGTTTAAGTTCAGGTTTAGTCTTAGGATTTAGGGATAGGGTTAGGGTTAGGGTTAGGTTTACGGTTAGGGTTTGGGTTAGGGTTAGGTTTAGGGTTAATGTTTGGGTTAGGGTTAGGGTTTGGTATATGGTTAAGGTTTGTGTTAGTGTTAGGTTTAGGGTTAGGGTTAGGGTTAGGGTTAGGGTTAGGGTTAAGATTAGGTTTTGGGATAGGGTTAGGATTAGGATTAGGGTTATGGTTTGGGTAAGGGTTAGGGTTAGGGTTAATGTTAGGGGTTGGGTTATTGTTAGGGTTAGGGTTAAGTTAGGGTTTGGGTTTGGGTTAGGGTTAGGTTTAGTGTTAAGTTTAGTGTTAGGGTTTGGTTTTTTTTTTAGGGTTAGGGTTAGGGTTAGGGTTTGGGTTATAGTTAGGGTTAGGGTTAGGGTTTGTGTTAGTGTTAGGTTTAGGGTTAGGGTTAGGTTTAGTGTGTGGGTTAGGGTTCGGGTTAAGGTTAGGATTAGCGTTATGGTTTGAATTAGGGTTAGGGTTAGCGTTTGGGTTAGGGTTAAGTTTAGGTTAAGGCTAGGGTTAGGGTTTGTGTTAGGGTTAGGTTTAGGTTTAGGGTTAGTGTGTGCCTTTGGGTTAGGGTTAGGTTTAGGGTTAGGGTTAGGTTTAGGGATAGAGTTATGGTTTGTGTTCTGGTTATGGTTAGGGTTTGGTTTAGAGTTAGGGTTAGGATTAGGGATTGAGTTTGGTTTAGGATTAGGTTTAGGGTTAGATTTAGGATTAGGGTTAGGGTTAGGGTTACGATTAGAGTTTGGGTTAGGGTTAGGTTTAGGGTTAGGGTTTGGGTTAGGGTTAGGGTTAGGGTTAGGGTTTGTGTTAGGGTTAGGTTTAGGTTTAGGGTTTGTGTTAGGGTTAAGTTTAGGGTTAGTGTTTGGCCTAGGGTTAGGTTTAGGGTTAGGATTTGTGTTAGGTTTAGGGTTAGGGTTTGTGTTAGGTTTAGGTTTAGGGTTAGGATTTGGTTTTGGGTTAGGGTTAGGGTTTGGGTTAGGGTGAGGTTTACGGTTTGGGTTATTGTTAGGGTTAAGGTTAGAGTTTGGGTTTGGTTTATGATTAGGGTTAGGGTTAGGGTAAGGGTTTGGATTAGGGTTAGGGTTAGGGTTAGTGTTAGGGTTAGCGTTTGGGTTAGGTTTAAGTTCAGGTTTAGTCTTAGGATTTAGGGATAGGGTTAGGGTTAGGGTTAGGTTTACGGTTAGGGTTTGGGTTAGGGTTAGGTTTAGGGTTAATGTTTGGGTTAGGGTTAGGGTTAGGTATAGGGTTAAGGTTTGTGTTAGTGTTAGGTTTAGGGTTAGGGTTAGGGTTAGGGTTACCGTTAGAATTTGGGTTAGGGTTAGGTTTAGGTTTAGGGTTTGGGTTGGGTTACGGTTAGGGTTAGGGTTAGGGTTAGGGTTAGGGTTAGGGTTAGTGTTACGGTTAGAATTTGGGTTAGAGTTAGGTTTAGGTTTAAGGTTTGGGTTTGGTTAGGGTTAGAGTTGGGGTTAAGGTTAGGATTTGGGTTAGGCTTAGGTTTAGGGTTAGTGTTAGGGTTAGCGTTTGGGTTAGGTTTAAGTTCAGGTTTAGTCTTAGGATTTAGGGATAGGGTTAGGGTTAGGGTTAGGTTTAGGTTAGTGTTTGGGCTAGGGTTAGGTTTAGGGTTAGGATTTGGGTTAGGGTTAGGGTTTGGGTTTGTTAGGGTTAGGTTTAGGGTTAGGATTTGGTTTTGGGTTAGGGTTAGGGTTAGGGTTTGGGTTAGGGTGAGGGTTAGGTTTTGGGTTATTGTTAGGTTTAGGGTTAGGGTTAGGGTTAGGGTTAGGTTTAGTGTTAAAATTTGGGTTAGGGTTAGTGTTAGGGTTAGGATTTGGGTTTGGGTTAGGGTTAGGGTTAGGGTTAGGGTGTCCGTTTGGGTGAGGGTTAGGTTTAGGGTAAGGGTTATGTTTAGGGATAGAGTTATGGTTTGGGTTCTTGTTATGGTTAGGGGTTGGGTTAGGGTTAGGTTTAGGGTTTGGATTTGGATTAGGTTTAGGTTTGGTTTGGGTTAGTGTTAGGGTTTTTGTTAGGTTTAGGGTTAGGGTTAGGGTTTGTGTAAGGGTTAGGGTTAGGGTTAAGTTTAGGGTTTGGGTTAGGGTGAGGGTTAGGTTTTGGGTTATTGTTAGGTTTAGGGTTAGGGTTAGGGTTAGGGTTAGGTTTAGTGTTAAAATTTGGGTTAGGGTTAGTGTTAGGGTTAGGATTTGGGTTTTGTTTAGGATTAGGGTTAGGGTTAGGGTGTCCGTTTGGGTGAGGGTTAGGTTTAGGGTAAGGGTTATGTTTAGGGATAGAGTTATGGTTTGGGTTCTTGTTATGGTTAGGGGTTGGGTTAGGGTTAGGTTTAGGGTTTGGAT
>JAJHUQ010000053.1:2365000-2377500 GCA_035773235.1 Eospalax fontanierii | reverse complement strand
GGGTTAAGGTTAGGTTTTGGGATAGGGTTAGGATTAGGATTAGGGTTATGGTTTGGGTAAGGGTTAGGGTTAGGGTTAATGTTAGGGTTTGGGTTATTGTTAGGGTTAGGGTTAAGTTAGGGTTTGGGTTTGGGTTAGGGTTAGCTTTAGTGTTAAGTTTAGTGTTAGGGTTTCGTTTTTTTTTTAGGGTTGGGTTAGGGTTAGGGTTTGGGTTAGGGTTAGGGTTTGGGTTAGGGTTTGTGTTAGTGTTAGGTTTAGGGTTAGGGTTAGGTTAGGTGGGTGGGATAGGGGTCGGGTTAAGGTTAGGATTAGGGTTATGGTTTGAATTACGGTTAGGTTTAGCGTTTGGGTTAGGGTTAAGTTTAGGTTAAGGCTAGGGTTAGGGTTTGGGTTAGGGTTAGGTTTAGGTTTAGGGTTAGTGTGTGCCTTTGGGTTAGGGTTAGGTTTAGGGTTAGGGTTAGGTTTAGGGATAGAGTTATGGTTTGTGTTCTGGTTATGGTTAGGGTTTGGTTTAGAGTTAGGGTTAGGATTAGGGATTGAGTTTGGTTTAGGATTAGGTTTAGGGTTAGATTTAGGATTAGGGTTAGGGTTAGGGTTACGATTAGAGTTTGGGTTAGGGTTAGGTTTAGGGTTTGGTTTGGGTTAGGGTTAGGGTTAGGGTTAGGGCTTGTGTTAGGGTTAGGTTTAGGGTTAGGGTTAGGGTTAGGGTTACCGTTAGAATTTGGGTTAGGGTTAGGTTTAGGTTTAGGGTTTGGGTTGGGTTACGGTTAGGGTTAGGGTTAGGGTTTGTGTTAGGGTTAGGTTTAGGTTAGTGTTTAGGCTAGGGTTAGGTTTAGGGTTAGGATTTCGGTAAGGGTTAGGGTTTGGGTTTGTGTTAGGGTTTGGGTTATTGTTAGGGTTAGGGTTAAGTTAGGGTTTGGGTTTGGGTTAGGGTTAGGTTTAGTGTTAAGTTTAGTGTTAGGGTTTGGTTTTTTTTTTAGGGTTAGGGTTAGGGTTAGGGTTTGGGTTAGGGTTAGGGTTAGGGTTAGGGTTTGTGTTAGTGTTAGGTTTAGGGTTAGGGTTAGGTTTAGTGTGTGGGTTAGGGTTCGGGTTAAGGTTAGGATTAGGGTTATGGTTTGAATTACGGTTAGGGTTAGCGTTTGCGTTAGGGTTAAGTTTAGGTTAAGGCTAGGGTTAGGGTTTGGGTTAGGGTTAGGTTTAGGTTTAGGGTTAGTGTGTGCCTTTGGGTTAGGGTTAGGTTTAGGGTTAGGGTTAGGTTTAGGGATAGAGTTATGGTTTGTGTTCTGGTTATGGTTAGGGTTTGGTTTAGAGTTAGGGTTAGGATTAGGGATTGAGTTTGGTTTAGGATTAGGTTTAGGGTTAGATTTAGGATTAGGGTTAGGGTTAGGGTTACGATTAGAGTTTGGGTTAGGGTTAGGTTTAGGGTTTGGTTTGGGTTAGGGTTAGGGTTAGGGTTAGGGCTTGTGTTAGGGTTAGGTTTAGGGTTAGGGTTAGGGTTAGGGTTACCGTTAGAATTTGGGTTAGGGTTAGGTTTAGGTTTAGGGTTTGGGTTGGGTTACGGTTAGGGTTAGGGTTAGGGTTTGTGTTAGGGTTAGGTTTAGGTTAGTGTTTAGGCTAGGGTTAGGTTTAGGGTTAGGATTTGGGTTAGGGTTAGGGTTTGGGTTTGTGTTAGGGTTAGTGTTAGGGTTAGGATTAGGGTTTGGCTTAGGGTTAGGGTTAGGGTTAGTGTTAGGGTTAGGGTTTAGGTTACAGTTAGGGTTAGGTTTAGGGTTAGGATTATGGTTAGTGTTAGGGTTTGGGTTAGAGTTAGCGTTAGGGTTAGGGTTTGGGTTAGGGTTAGGGTTAGATTTAGGGTTTGCATTTGGGTTAGTGTGAGGGTTAGGTTTAGGGCTAGGGTTAGTGTTAGGATTAGGGTTTGGGTTTGTGTTAGGGTTACTGTTAGGTTTAGGGTTAGGGTTAGGGTTAGGGTTTCGGTTTGGGGTTGGTTTAGGGTTAGAGTTGGGGTTAGGGTTAGGATTTGGGTTAGGCTTAGGTTTAGGGTTAGGGTTTGCGATAGGGTTAGGTTTTGGGTTAGGGTTAGGGTTAGGGTTAGCGTTTGGGTTATGGTTAAGTTTAGTTTAAGGTTAGGGTTAGGGTTTGGGTTAGGGTTAGGGATCGGGTTAGGGTCAGTGTTGGGGTTGGGGTTAGGGTGTACGTTTGGGTGAGGGTTAGGTTTAGGGTAAGGGTTATGTTTAGGGATAGAGTTATGGATTGGGTTCTGGTTATGGTTAGGGGTTGGGTTAGGGTTAGGTTTAGGGTTTGGATTTGGATTAGGTTTAGGGTTAGGGTTAGGGTTAGTGTTAGGGTTTGGTTTGGGTTAGTGTTAGGGTTTTTGTTAGGTTTAGAGTTAGGGTTAGGGTTTGTGTTAGGGTTAGGGTTAGGGTTAAGGTTAAGGTTTGGGTTAGGGTTAGGGTTAGGGTTAGGATTAGGGTTATGTTTTGGGTTAGGGTTAGTGTTAGGGTTTGGGTTTGGGTTAGGGTTAGGATTAGGGTTAGTGTTAGGGTTTGGGTTATTGTTAGGGTTAGGGTTAGGTTAGGGTTTAGGTTTGGGTTAGGGTTGGGGTTAGTGTTAGGGTTTGTGTTAGGTTTAGGGTTAGGGTTAGGGTTTGTGTTAGGGTTAGGGTTCGGGTTAAGGTTAGGTTTAGGGTTAAGGTTAGGTTTTGGGTTAGGGTTAGGGTTAGGATTAGGGTAATGGTTTGGGTTAGTGTTAGGGTTAGGGTTTGGGGTTGGCTTAGGGTTAGGGTTAGGGTTAGGATTAGGGTTAGGGTGTGAGTTTGGGTGAGGGTTAGGTTTAGGGTAAGGGTTATGTTTAGGGATAGAGTTATGGTTTGGATTCTGGTTATGGTTAGGGTTTGGGTTAGGTTTAGGTTTAGGGTTTGGATTTGGATTAGGGTTAGGTTAGGGTTAGGGTTAGGGTTAGTGTTAGGGTTTCGTTTGGGTTAGGATTAGGGTTAGGGTTAAGGTTTGGGTTTGGGTTAGGGTTAGGATTTGTGCTAGGGTTAGGTTTAGGTTTAGGGTTTGGATTAGGGTTCGGTTTAGGGTTAATGTTTGGGTTAGGGTTAGGGTTAGGTGTAGGGTTAGGGATTGGTTTAGTGTTAGGTTTAGTGTTAGGGTTATGGTTAGTGTTAGCGTTAGGGTTAGAGTTTTGGTTAGGTTTAGGGTTAGGGTTAGGGTTTGTGTTAGGGTTAGGTTTAGGGTTAGCGTTTGGGTTTGGCTTAGGGTTAGGGTTAGGGTTAGGATTAGTTTTAGGGTTTGTTTTGCGTTAGGATTAGGGTTAGGGTTAGGGTTAGGATTACGGTTACGGTTTGGGTTACGGTTTGGGTTTGGGTTAGGGTTAGGGCTAGGGTTTGGTTTAGGTTTAGGGTTAGGGTTAGGGTTTGGGTTTGGGTTAGGATTAGCGTTAGAGTTATTGTTTGGGTAAGGGTTAGGGTTAGTGTTAGGGTTTGGGTTAGGTTTAGGGTTAGGGTTAGGGTTATGTTTAGGGTTAAAATTTTGTTTAGGGTTAGTGTTAGGGTTAGGATTAGGGTTTGGGTTAGGGTTAGGGTTAGGGTTTGGGTTAGAGTTAGGGTTAGGGTTAGGGTTAGGATTAGGGTTAGGGTTAGGGTTTGGGTTAGAGTTAGCGTTAGGGTTAGGGTTTGGGTTAGGGTTAGGGTTAGGTTTAGGGTTTGCGTTTGGGTTAGGGTGAGGGTTAGGTTTAGGGCTAGGGTTAGTGTTAGGATTAGAGTTTGGGTTTGTGTTAGGTTTACTGTTAGGTTTAGGGTTAGGGTTTAGGTTAGGGTTAGGGTTAGGGTTTCGGTTTGTGTTTGGTTTAGGGTTAGAGTTGGGGTTAGGTTTAGGATTTCGGTTAGGCTTAGGTTTAGGGTTAGGGTTTGCGATAGGGTTAGGGTTTGGGTTAGGGTTAGGGTTAGGTTTAGGGTTAGGGTTAGGATGTGCGTTTGGGTGAGTGTTAGGTTTAGGGTAAGGGTTATGTTTAGGGATAAAGTTATGGTTTGGGTTCTGGTTATGTTTAGGGTTTGGGTTAGGGTTAGGTTTAGGGTTTGGATTTGGATTATGGTTAGGGTTAGGGTTAGGGTTAGGGTTAGGGTTAGGGTTAGGGTTAGGGTTAGGGTTAGGGTTAGGGTTTGGTTTGGGTTAGTGTTAGGGTTTGTGTTAGGTTTAGGGTTAGGGTTAGGGTTTGTGTTAGGGTTAGGGTTAGGGTTAAGGTTAGGGTTTGGGTTAGGGTTAGGATTAGGATTAGGGTTATGGTTTGGGTTAGGGTTAGGGTTAGGGTTAGGGTTTTTTTGGGTTTGGGTTAGGGTTAGGGTTAGGGTTAGTGTTAGGGTTTGTGTTATTGTTAGGGTTAGGGTTACGTTAGGGTTTGGGTTTGGGTTAGGGTTAGGGTTAGGGTTAATGTTTGGGTTAGGGTTAGGGTTAGGTATAGGGTTAAGGTTTGTGTTAGTGTTAGGTTTAGGGTTAGGGTTAGGGTTAGGGTTAGGGTTACGGTTAGAATTTGGGTTAGGGTTAGGTTTAGGTTTAGGGTTTGGGTTGGGTTACGGTTAGGGTTAGGGTTAGGGTTTGTGTTAGGGTTAGGTTTAGGTTAGTGTTTGGGCTAGGGTTAGGTTTAGGGTTAGGATTTGGGTTAGGGTTAGGGTTTGGGTTTGTGTTAGGGTTAGGTTTAGGGTTAGGATTTGGTTTTCGGTTAGGGTTAGGGTTAGGGTTTGGGTTAGGGTGAGGGTTAGGTTTTGGGTTATTGTTAGGTTTAGGGTTAGGGTTAGGGTTAGGTTTAGTGTTAAAATTTGGGTTAGGGTTAGTGTTAGGGTTAGGATTAGGGTTTGGCTTAGGGTTAGGGTTAGGGTTAGTGTTAGGGTTAGGGTTTGGGTTACAGTTACGGTTAGGGTTAGGGTTAGGATTATGGTTAGGGTTAGGGTTTGGGTTAGAGTTAGCGTTAGGGTTAGGGTTTGGGTTAGGGTTAGGGTTAGGTTTAGGGTTTGCATTTGGGTTAGTGTGAGGGTTAGGTTTAGGGCTACGGGTAGTGTTAGGATTAGGGTTTGAGTTTGGGTTAGGGTTACTGTTAGGTTTAGGGTTAGGGTTTAGGTTAGGGTTAGGGTTAGGGTTTCAGTTTGGGTTTGGTTTAGGGTTAGAGTTGGGGTTAGGTTTAGGATTTGGGTTAGGCTTAGGTTTAGGCTTAGGGTTTGCGATAGGGTTAAGTTTTGGGTTAGGGTTAGGGTTAGGGTTAGCGTTTGGGTTATGGTTAAGTTTAGTTTATGGTTAGGGTTAGGGTTTGGGTTAGGGTTAGGGTTAGGGTTAGGGTTAGGGTTAGGGTGTCCGTTTGGGTGAGGGTTAGGTTTAGCGTAAGGGTTATGTTTAGGGATAGAGTTATGGTTTGGGTTCTGGTTACGGTTAGGGGTTGGGTTAGGGTTAGGTTTAGGGTTTGGACTTGGATTAGGTTTAGGGTTAGGGTTAGGGTTAGGGTTAGTGTTAGGGTTTGGTTTGGGTTAGTTTTAGGGTTTTTGTTAGGTTTATAGTTAGGGTGAGGGTTTGTGTTAGGGTTAGGGTTAGGGTTAAGGTTAAGGTTTGGGTTAGGGTTAGGGTTAGGATTAGGGTTATATTTTGGGTTAGGGTTAGGGTTAGGGTTTGGGTTTGGGTTAGGGTTAGGATTAGGGTTAGTGTTAGGGTTTGGGTTATTGTTAGGGTTAGGGTTAGGTTAGGGTTTAGGTTTGGGTTAGGGTTAGGGTTAGTGTTAGGGTTTGTGTTAGGTTTAGGGTTAGGGTTAGGGTTTGTGTTAGGGTTAGGGTTAGGGTTAAGGTTAGGTTTAGGGTTAAGGTTAGGTTTTGGGTTAGGGTTAGGGTTAGGATTAGGGTTATGGTTTGGGTTAGTGTTAGGGTTAGGGTTTGGGTTTGGCTTAGGGTTAGGGTTAGGGTTAGGATTAGGGTTATTGTGTGAGTTTGGGTGAGGGTTAGGTTTAGGGTAAGGGTTATGTTTAGGGAAAGAGTTATGGGTTGGGTTCTGGTTATGGTTAGGGTTTGGGTTAGATTTAGGTTTAGGGTTTGGATTTGGATTTGGATTAGGGTTAGGTTAGGGTTAGGGTTAAGGTTAGTGTTAGGGTTTGGTTTGGGTTAGGATTAGGGTTAGGGTTAGGGTTTAGGTTTGGGTTAGGGTTAGGATTTGTGCTAGGGTTAGGTTTAGGTTTAGGGTTTGGTTTGGGTTAGGGTTAGGGTTAGGGTTAGGGTTAGGGCTTGTGTTAGGGTTAGGTTTATGGTTAGGGTTTGTGTTAGGGTTAGGTTTAGGGTTAGTGTTTGGGTCAGGGTTATGTTTAGGGTTAGGGTTTGGGTTAGGGTTAGGGTTACGGTTAGGGTTTGTGTTAGGGTTAGCTTTAGGTGTAGGGTTTGTGTTAGGGTTAGGTTTAGGGTTAGTGTTTGGCCTAGGGTTAGGTTTAGGGTTAGGATTTGGGTTCGGTTTAGGCTTAGGGTTTGTGTTAGGGTTATGCTTAGGGTTAGGATTTGGTTTTGGGTTAGGGTTAAGGTTTGGGTTAGGGTGAGGTTTACGGTTTGGGTTATTGTTAGGGTTAAGGTTAGAGTTTGGGTTTGGTTTAGGATTAGGGTTAGGGTTAGGGTATGGGTTTGGATTAGGGTTAGGGTTAGGGTTAGTGTTAGGGTTAGTGTTTGGGTTAGGTTTAAGTTCAGGTTTAGTCTTAGGATTTAGGGATAGGGTTAGGGTTAGGGTTAGGTTAGGGTTAGGGTTAGGGTTAGGGTTAGGTTTAGGGTTAATGTTTGGGTTAGGGTTAGGGTTAGGTATATGGTTAAGGTTTGTGTTAGTGTTAGGTTTAGGGTTAGGGTTAGGGTTAGTGTTAGGGTTAGAATTTGGGTTAGGGTTAGGTTTAGGTTTAGGGTTTGGGTTGGGTTAGGGTTAGAGTTGGGGTTAAGGTTAGGATTTGGGTTAGGCTTAGGTTTAGGGTTAGTGTTAGGGTTAGCGTTTGGGTTAGGTTTAAGTTCAGGTTTAGTCTTAGGATTTAGGGATAGGGTTAGGGTTAGGGTTAGGGTTAGGTTAGTGTTTGGGCTAGGGTTAGGTTTAGGGTTAGGATTTGGGTTAGGGTTAGGATTTGGGTTTTTGTTAGGGTTAGGTTTAGGGTTAGGATTTGGTTTTGGGTTAGGGTTAGGGTTAGGGTTAGGGTTAGGGTGAGGGTTAGGTTTTGGGTTATTGTTAGGTTTAGGGTTAGGGTTAGGGTTAGGGTTAGGTTTCGTGTTAAAATTTGGGTTAGGGTTAGTGTTAGGGTTAGGATTAGGGTTTGGGTTAGGGTTAGGGTTAGGGTTAGGGTTAGGGTTAGGGTGTCCGTTTGGGTGAGGGTTAGGTTTAGGGTAAGCGTTATGTTTAGGGATAGAGTTATGGTTTGGGTTCTGGTTATGGTTAGGGGTTGGGTTAGGGTTGGGTTTAGGGTTTGGATTTGGATTAGGTTTAGGGTTAGGGTTAGGGTTAGGGTTAGGGTTAGTGTTAGGGTTTGGTTTGGGTTAGTGTTAGGGTTTTTGTTAGGTTTAGGGTTAGGGTTAGGGTTTGTGTTAGGGTTAGGGTTAGGGTTAAGGTTAGGGTTTGGGTTAGGGTTAGGGTTAGGATTAGGGTTAGGTTTTGGGTTAGGGTTAGTGTTAGGGTTTGGGTTTGGGTTAGGGTTAGGATTAGGGTTAGTGTTAGGGTTTGGGTTATTGTTAGGGTTAGGGTTAGGTTAGGGTTTAGGTTTGGGTTAGGGTTAGGGTTAGTGTTAGGGTTTGTGTTAGGTTTAGGGTTAGGGTTAGGGTTTGTGTTAGGGTTAGGGTTAGGGTAAAGGTTAGGTTTTGGGTTAGGGTTAGGGTTAGGATTAGGGTTATGGTTTGGGTTAGGGTTAGGGTTAGGGTTAGGGTTAGGGTTAGGGTGTGCGTTTGGGTGAGGGTTAAGTATAGGTTAAGGCTAGGGTTAGGGTTTGGGTTAGGGTTAGGGTTAGGGTTAGGGTTAGGGTTAGGTTTAGGGATAGAGTTATGGTTTGTGTTAGGTTTAGGGTTAGGGTTAGGGTTTGTGTTAGGGTTAGGGTTAGGATTAAGGTTAGGTTTAGGGTTAAGGTTAGGTTTTGGGTTCTGGTTATGGTTAGGGTTTGGGTTAGGTTTAGGTTTAGGGTTTGGATTTGGATTAGGGTTAGGTTAGGGTTAGGGTTAGGGTTAGGGTTACGGTTTGGTTTGGGTTAGGATTAGGGTTAGTGTTAGGGTTTGGGTTTGGGTTAGGGTTAGGATTTGTGCTAGGGTTAGGTTTAGTTTTAGGGTTTGGGTTAGGGTTCGGTTTAGGGTTAATGTTTGGGTTAGGGTTAGGGTTAGGTATAGGGTTAGGGATTGGTTTAGTGTTAGGTTTAGTGTTAGGGTTATGGTTAGTGTTAGGGTTACGGTTAGAGTTTTGGTTAGGTTTAGGGTTAGGGTTAGGGTTTGTGTTAGGGTTAGGTTTAGTGTTAGCGTTTGGGTTTGGCTTAGGGTTAGGGTTAGGTTTAGGGTTAGGGTTAGGTTTAGGGTTAAAATTTGGGTTAGGGTTAGTGTTAGGGTTAGGATTAGGGTTAGGTTTAGGGTTAGTGTTAGGGTTTGGGTTAGAGTTAGGGTTAGGGTTAGGGTTAGGATTAGGGTTAGGGTTTGTGTTAGGTTTAGGTTTAGGGTTAGGGTTTGTGTTAGGGTTAGTGTTAGGTTTAGGGTTTGGGTTACAGTTAGGGTTAGGGTTAGGGTTAGGATTATGGTTAGTGTTAGGGTTTGGGTTAGAGTTAGCGTTAGGGTTAGGGTTTGGGTTAGGGTTAGGGTTAGGTTTAGGGTTTGCTTTTGGGTTAGGGTGAGGGTTAGTTTTAGGGCTGGGGGTAGTGTTAGGATTTGGGTTTGGGTTTGGGTTAGGGTTACTGTTAGGTTTAGGGTGAGGGTTTAGGTTAGGGTTAGGGTTAGGGTTTCGGTTTGGGTTTGGTTTAGGGTTAGAGTTGGGGTTAGGGTTAGGATTTGGGTTAGGCTTAGGTTTAGGGTTAGGGTTTGCGATAGGGTTATGTTTTGGGTTAGGGTTAAGGTTAGGGTTAGCGTTTGGGTTATGGTTAAGTTTAGTTTAAGGTTAGGGTTAGGGTTTGGGTTAGGGTTATGGTTAGGGTTAGGGTTAGGGTGTTCGTTTGGGTGAGGGTTAGGTTTAGAGTAAGGGTTATGTTTAGCGATAGAGTTATGGTTTGGGTTCTGGTTATGGTTAGGGGTTGGGTTAGGGTTAGGTTTAGCGTTTGGATTTGGATTAGGTTTAGGGTTAGGGTTAGCGTTAAGGTTAGGGTTAGTGTTAGGGTTTGGTTTGGGTTAGTGTTAGGGTTTTTGTTAGGTTTAGGGTTAGGGTTAGGGTTTGTGTTAGGGTTAGGGTTAGGGTTAAGGTTATTGTTTGGGTTAGGGTTAGGGTTAGGATTAGGGTTATGTTTTGGGTAAGGGTTAGTGTTAGGGTTTGGGTTTGGGTTAGGGTTAGGATTGGGGTTAGTGTTAGGATTTGGGTTATTGTTAGGGTTAGGGTTAGGTTAGGGTTTAGGTTTGGGTTAGGGTTAGGGTTAGTGTTAGGGTTTGTGTTAGGTTTAGGGTTAGGGTTAGGGTTTGTGTTAGGGTTAGGGTTAGGGTTAAGGTTAGGGTTAGGGTTAAGATTAGGTTTTGGGTTAGGGTTAGGGTTAGGATAAGGGTTATGTTTTGAGTTAGGGTTAGGGTTAGGGTTTGGGTTTGTCTTAGGGTTAGGGTTATGGTTAGGGTGTGAGTTTGGGTGAGGGTTAGCTTTAGGGTAAGTGTTATGTTTAGGGATAGAGTTATGGTTTGGGTTCTGGTTATGGTTAGGGTTTGGGTTAGGGTTAGGTTTAGGGTTTGGATTTGGATTAGGGTTAGGTTAGGGTTAGGGTTAGGGTTAGTGTTAGGGTTTGGTTTGGGTTAGGATTAGGGTTAGGGTTAGGGTTTGGGTTTGGGTTAGGGTTAGGGTTTGTGCTAGGGTAAGGTTTAGGTTTAGGGTTTGGTTTAGGGTTCGGTTTAGGGTTAATGTTTGGGTTAGCTTTAGTGTTAGGGTTTGGGTTAGGTTTAGAGTTATGGTTATGGTTAGGGTTTGGGTTAGGGTTAGGTTTAGGGTTAGACTTTGGATTAGGGTTAGGATTAGGGTTAATGTTTGGGTTAGGGTTAGGGTTAGGTATAGTGTTAGGGATTGGTTTAGTGTTAGGTTTAGTGTTAGGGTTAGGGTTTGTGTTAGGGTTAGGTTTAGGGTTAGGGTTAGGATTTGGGCTAGGGTTAGGGTTTGGTTTAGGGTTAATGTTTGGGTTAGGGTTAGGATTAGGTTTAGCTTTAGGGTTTCGTTTAGGGTTAGGTTTTGGGTTATGGGTAGGTTTAGGCTTAGGGTTTGGGTTAGGGTTAGGTTTAGGTTTAATGTTTGGGTTAGGCTTAGGGTTAGGGTTAGGGTTAGGTTTAGTAGAGGTAGGCATTGCAGTAGAGGTCCTGTATGTGGAGGTCCTGTGCAGGGAAAGCAGGCCACACCATCTTCTCCCCTCCTCCTCCCATCTTCTCCTGGCTGCTTCTTTTTGTCAAACACTAGAACTTTGACCTAAAGTCTACTATAATCTCTCCAAACTGGTCACCCAAACATTAGAGCCTACCACCAAGAAACCTCTTTTTTTCAACAACTCATCTGAGAGGGCTTTGTCACCTAGCAACACCCTAAACAATGCTTTGCCAGGTCACTGCCTCTTGGAGTTCCAGAATCTTAATCCAAGATTCTGTGACCTAAGCACTCCTGCCAAAATCAGACACCAATGACAGGAGACTGACCAATAGCACTCTGGACTCACTTGCAAAGCTCTGCCTGTCTATCATAGCTTCAGGGCAGGTGCTCCTCCCATGGTCAAGTCATGCCAATGTTGCTTCCCAGTCCTGCATCTCTTGCCAGGATTGCACGTCTTTACCTAAATAACCAACCTCTTTCTTTCTAGAATTTACCATATTATTGATAATGGATTCTTAAGTACTATAAGCTACATTTGAATCAGAAAACTACTTTGGACATCGTTTTCTATGAGGGAAAATATTTTCCTTTTTCATTGTTGCTGAATCCAATCTTTGCTCTTAAAAAAGTACAACTCAACTCTTGGGGGTGAGGCAGGAGGATTATCAGTTCAATGCTACCCTCCGGTTAGGGTATGGGTTATGGTTATGGTTATGGTTAGGATTAGGGTTAGAATTAGGGTTAGGGTTAGTTTTAGGGTTAGTGTTAGGTTTAGTGTTTGGGTTAGGGTTAGGTTTAGGGTTAGGGATACGATTAGGATTAGGGTTATGGTTTGGGTTAGAGTTAGGGGTAGGATTAGGCTTAGGGTTAGGGTTAGGGTTTGAGTTAGGGTTAGTGTTAGGGTTAGGTTTAGGGTTTCCGTTTGGGTTAGGGTGAGTGTTAGGGTTATGGTTAGGGTTAATGTTAGGATTAAAGTTTGGGTTTGGGTTAGGGTTCGTGTTAGCGTTAGGGTTAGGGTTTAGGTTAGGTTTAGGGTTAGGGTTTGTGATAAGGTTAGGATTTGTGTTAAGGTTAAGGTTAGGATTAGGGTTAGGGTTAAGGTTAGGGTTAGGGTTAACGTTTGGGTTAGGGTTAGGGTTAGGGTTAGGTTTAGGGTTAGGGTTAGGGTTTGGGTTAGAGTTAGCGTTAGGGTTAGGGTTTGGGTTAGGGTTAGGGTTAGGATTAGGGTTAGGGTTAGGGTTTGGGTTAGAGTTAGGGATAGGGTGGGGGTGTGGGTTAGGGTTAGGGTTAGGTTTAGGGTTTGCGTTTGGGTTAGGGTGATGGTTAGGTTTAGGGCTAGGGTTAGTGTTAGGATAAGGGTTTGGGTTTGGGTTAGGGTTACTGTTAGGTTTAGGGTTAGGGTTTAGATTAGGGTTAGGGTTTGGGTTTCGGTTTGGGTTTGGTTTACGGTTAGAGTTGGGGTTAGGGTTAGGATTTGGGTTAGGCTTAGGTTTAGGATTAGGGTTTGCGTTAGAGTTAGGTTTTGGGTTAGGGTTAGGGTTAGGGTTAGCGTTTGGGTAATGGTTAAGTTTAGTTTAAGGTTAGATTTAGGGTTTGGGTTAGGGTTAGGGTTAGGGTTAGGGTTATGGTGTGCGTTTGGGTGAGGGTTAGGTTTAGGGTAAGGGTTATGTTTAGCGATAGAGTTATGGATTTGGTTCAGGTTATGGTTTGGGTTTGGGTTAGGGGTAGGTTTAGGGTTTGGATTTGGATTAGGGTTAGGGTTAGGGTTAGGGTTAGGGTTAGGGTTAGGGTTAGGTTTAGTGTTAGGGTTTGGTTTGGGTTAGTGTTAGGGTTTGTGTTAGGTTTAGGGTTAGGTTTAGGGTTTGTGTTAGGGTTAGGGTTAGGGTTAAGGTTAGGGTTTGGGTTAGGGTTAGGGTTAGGTTTAGGATTATGGTTTGGGTTAGGGTTAGGGTTAGGGTTTGGGTTTGGGTTAGGGTAAGGTTTAGGGTTAGCGTTAGAGTTTGGGTT
>JAJHUQ010000053.1:2342500-2350000 GCA_035773235.1 Eospalax fontanierii | reverse complement strand
TTAGGTTTTGAGTTAGGGTGAGGTTTAGGGTTTTGGTTATTGTTAGGGTTAGGGTTAGAGTTTGGGTTTGGTTTAGGGTTAGGGATAGGGTTAGGGTGTGGGTTTGGATAAGGGTTAGGGTTAGGGCTAGGGTTAGGGTTTGGGTTAGGGTTAGCATTAGGGTTAGGGTTTGCGCTAGGGTTAGGGTTTGGTTCAGGGTTAATGTTTGGGTTAGGTTAGGATTAGGTTTAGCGTTAGGGTTTCGTTTAGGGTTAGGTTTTGGGTTATGGGTAGGTTTAGGCTTAGGGTTTGGGTTAGGGTTAGGTTTAGGTTTAATGTTTGGGTTAGGGTTAGGGTTATAGGTAGGGTTAGGGTTAGTAGAGGTAGGCGTTGCAGTAGAGGTCCTGTATGTGGAGGTCCTGTGCAGGGCCAGCAGGCCACACCATCTTCTCCCCTCCTCCTCCCATCTTCTCCTGTCTGCTTCTTTTTGTCAAACACTAGAACTTTGACCTAAAGTCTACTATAATCTCTCCAAACTGGTCACCCAAACATTAGAGCCTACCACCAAGAAACCTCTGTGTTTCAGCAACTCATCTGAGGGGGCTTTGTCACCTAGCAACACCCTAAACAATGCTTTGCCAGGTCACTGCCTCTTGGAATTCCAGAATCTTAGTCCAAGATTCTGTGACCTAAGCACTCCTGCCCACATCAGACACCAATGACAGGAGACTGACCAATAGCACTCTGGACTCACTTGCAAAGCTCTGCCTGTCTATCATAGCTTCAGAGCAGGTGCTCATCCCATGGTCAAGTCATGCCAATGTTGCTTCCCAGTCCTGCAGCTCTTGCCAGGATTGCACGTCTTTACCTAAATAACCAACCTCTTTCTTTCTAGAATTTACCATATTATTGATATTGGATTCTTAAGTACTATAAGCTACATTTGAATCAGAAAACTACTTTGGACATCGTTTTCTATGAGGGAAAATATTTTCCTTTTTCATTGTTGCTGAATCCAATCTTTGCTCTTAAAAAATTACAACTCAACTCTTGGGGGTGAGGCAGGAGAATTATCAGTTCAATGCTACCCTCCGGTTAGGGTATGGGTTATGGTTATGGTTATGGTTAGGATTAGGGTTAGAATTAGGGTTAGGGTTAGGTTTAGGGTTAGTGTTAGGTTTAGTGTTTGGGTTAGGGTTAGGTTTAGGGTTAGGGATACGATTAGGATTAGGGTTATGGTTTGGGTTAGAGTTAGGGGTAGGATTAGGCTTAGGGTAAGGGTTAGGGTTTGAGTTAGGGTTAGGGTTAGGTTTAGGCTTTCCGTTTGGGTTAGGGTGAGTGTTAGGGTTATGGTTAGGGTTAATGTTAGGATTAAAGTTTGGGTTTGGTTTAGGGTTCGTGTTAGGGTTAGGGTTACGGTTTAGGTTAGGTTTAGGGTTAGAGTTTGTGATAAGGTGAGGATTTGGGTTAAGGTTAAGGTTAGGATTAGGGTTAGGGTTAAGGTTAGGGTTAGGGTTAGGGTTTGGGTTAGAGTTAGCGTTAGGGTTAGGGTTTGGGTTAGGGTTAGGGTTAGGATTAGGGTTAGAGTTAGGGTTTGGGTTAGAGTTAGCGTTAGGGTTAGGGTTTGGGTTAGGGTTAGGGTTAGGTTTAGGGTTTGTGTTTGGGTTAGGGTGAGGGTTAGGTTTAGGGCGAGGATTATTGTTAGGATTAGGGTTTGGGTTTGGGCTAGAGTTAATGTTAGGTCTAGGGTTAGGGCTTAGATTAGGGTTAGGGTTAGGGTTTCGGTTTGGGTTTGGTTTACGGTTAGAGTTGGGGTTAGGGTTAGTTTTTGGGTTCGGCTTAGTTTTAGGGTTAGGGTTTGCGATAGGGTTAGGTTTTGGGTTAGGGTAAGGGTTAGGGTTAGCGTTTGGGTTATGGTTAAGTTTAGTTTAAGGTTAGGGTTAGGGTTTGGGTTAGGGTTAGGTTTAGGGTTAGGGTTAGGGTGTGTGTTTGGGTGAGGGTTAGGTTTAGGGTAATGGTTATGTTTAGGGATAGAGTTATGGGTTGGGTTCAGGTTACGGTTAGGCTTTGGGGAACGGTTAGGTTTAGGGTTTGGATTTGGATCAGGGTTAGGGTTAGTGTTAGGTTTAGGGTTAGGCTTAGGGTTAGGGTTAGTGTTACGGTTTGGTTTGGGTTAGTGTTAGGGTTTGTGTTAGGTTTAGGGTTAGGTTTAGGGTTTGTGTTAGGGTTAGGGTTAGGGTTAAGGTTAGGGTTTGGGTTAGGGTTAGGGTTAGGTTTAGGATTATGGTTTGGGTTAGGGTTAGGGTTAGGGTTTGGCTTTGGGTTAGGGTTAGGTTTAGGGTTAGTGTTAGGGTTTGGGTTATTGTTAGGGTTAGGGTTAGGTTAGGGTTTGGGTTTGGGTTACGGTTAGGGTTATTGTTAGGGTTTGTGTTAGGTTTAGGTTTAGGGTTAGGGTTTGTGTTAGGGTTAGGGTTAGGGTTAAGGTTAGGGTTAGGGTTAGGGTTAGTGTTAGGGTTTGGGTTATTGTTAGGGTTAGGTTTAGGTTAGGGTTTGGGTTTGGGTTACGGTTAGGGTTATTGTTTGGGTTTGTGTTAGGTTTAGGTTTAGGTTTAGGGTTAGGGTTTGTGTTAGGGTTAGGGTTAGGGTTAAGGTTTGGTTTTGGGTTAGGGTTAGGGTTAGGATTAGGGTTATGGTTTGGGTTAGGGTTAGGGTTAGGGTTTGGGTTTGGCTTAGGGTTAGGGTTAGGGTTAGGGTTAGGGTTAGGTTTAGGGTTTGTTTTGGGTTAGGATTAGGGTTAGGGTTAAGGTTGGGATTAGGGTTAGGGTTTGGGTTAGGGGTTGGGTTTGGGTTAGGGTTAGGGCTAGGGTTTGGTTTAGGTTTAGGGTTAGGGTTAGGGTTTGGGTTTGGGTTACGGTTAGGGTTAGGTTAGGGTTTGGGTTTGGGTTTGGGTTAGGGTTAGGTTTAGGTTTAGGTTTAGGGTTTGCGTTAGGGTTAGGTTTCGGGTTAATGTTTGGATTAGATTTAGGGTTAGGGTTTGGGTTAGGGTTAGGTTTTATGTTTATGGTTAGGGTTTGGGTTAGGGTTGGGTTTAGGGTTAGGGTTTGGGTTAGAGTTAGGTTTAGGGGTAATATTTGGCTTAGGGTTAGTGTTAGGTATACGGTTAGGGTTTGGTTTAGTGTTAGGTTTAGTGTTAGGGTTAGGGGTAGGGTTGGGGTTCCGGTAAGAGTTTGGGTTAGGTTTAGGGCTGTGTTAGGGTTTGGGTTTGTGTTAGGGTTAGGGTTAGGGTTTGTGTTAGGGTTAGTATTAGGGTTAGGGTTTGGGATAGGGTTAGGGTTAATGTTTGTGTTAGGGTTAGGATTAGGTTTAGGGTTAGGGTTTGGGTTAGGTTTACGGTTAGGGGTTGGGTTTGGGTTATGTTTAGGGTTAGGTTTAGGGTTTGGGTTTGGTTTTGGGTTAGGGATAGTGTTAGGGTTAGGGTTTGGGTTTGGGTTAGGATTAGGTTTAGGGTTAGTGTTAGGGTTTGCGTTACGGTTAGATTTAGGGTTAGGGTTTGGGTTTGGGTTAGGGTTAGGTTTAGGGTTAGGGTTTGGGTTAGGGTTAGGTTTAGGGTTAATGTTTGGATTAGGTTTAGGGTTAGGGTTTGGGTTAGGGTTTGGGTTATGGTTATGGTTAGGGTTAGGTTTAGGGTTAGGGTTTGTGTTAGGGTTAGGTTTAGGGGTAATGTTTGGGTTAGTGTTAGGGTTAGGTATACGGTTAGGGTTTGGTTTAGTGTTAGGTTTAGTGTTAGGGTTAGGGTTAGGGTTACGGTTAGAGTTTGGGTTAGGTTTAGGGCTGGGTTAGGGTTTGTGTTTGTGTTAGTGTTTTGGTTAGGGTTTGTGTTAGGGTTAGGTTTAGGGTTAGGGTTTGGACTAGGGTTATGTTTAGGGTTAGCGTTAATGTTTGGTTTAGGGTTAGGATTAGGTTTAGGGTTAGGGTTTGGGTTAGGGTTAGGGTTAGGGTTAGGGTTAGGGTTAGGGTTAGGGTTTGGGTTATGGTTAGGTTTAGGCTTAGGTTTTGGGTTAGGATTAGGTTTAATTTTAATGTTTGGGTTAGGGTTAGGGTTAGTGTTAGGGTTAGTTGAGGTAGGCTTTGTAGTAGAGGTCCTGTATGTGGAGGGCCTGGGCAGGGCCAGCAGGCCACACCACCTTCACCCCTCCTCCTCCCATTTATTCCTGGCTGCTTCTTTTGTCAAACACTAGAACTTTGTCCTAAAGTCAACTAAATCTCTTAAACTGGTCACCCAAACACTAGAGCCTACCACCAAGAAACATCTGTGTTTCAGCAACTCATCTGAGAGGGCTTTGTCACCTAGCAACACCCTAAACAATGCTTTGCCAGGTCACTGCCTCTTGGAGTTCCAGAATCTTAGTCCAAGATTCTGTGACCTCAGCACTCCTGCCCACATCAGACACCAGTGACAGGAGACTCACGAATAGTACTCAGCACTCACTTGCAAAGCTCTGCCTGTCTATCAGAGCTTCAGAGCAGGTGCTCCTCCCCTGGTCAAGTCATGCCAAGGTTGCTTCCCAGTCCTGCCGCTCTTGGCAGGATTGCACGTGGTTACCTAAATAACCAACCTCATTCTTTCTAGAAATTACCATATTATTGATATTGGATTCTTCAGTACTATAAGCTACATTTGAATCAGAAAACTACTTTGGGCATCGTTCTCTATGAGGGAAAATATTTTCCTTTTTCATTGTTGCTGAATCGAATCTTTGCTCTTAAAAAAGTACAACTGAACTCTTTGGTGTGAGGCAGGAGGATTATCAGTTCAAGGCTACCCTGGGATTAGGGTATGGGTTATGGTTATGGTTATGGTTAGAATTAGGATTAGGGTTAGAATTAGGGTTAGGTTTAGGTTTAGGGTTAGGGTTTGGGTTAGGGTTAGTGTTTGGGTTAGGGTTAGGTTTAGGGTTAGGGATGCGATTAGGATTAGGGTTATGGTTTGGGTTAGGGTTAGGGTTAGGATTAGGGTTAGGGTTAGGGTTAGGGTTAGGATTTGAGTTAGGTTTAGGGTTAGGTTTATGGTTTCCGTTTGGGTTAGGGTGAGTGTTAGGGTTAGGGTTAGGGTTAGTGTTAGGATTAAGGTTTGGGTTTGGGTTATGGTTAGTGTTAGGGTTAGGGTTAGGGTTTAGGGTGAGGGTTTGCGATAAGGTTAGGATTTGGGTTAAGGTTAGGGTTAGGGTTAGTGTTAGGGTTACCGTTTGGGTAAGTTTTAATTTTAGTTTAAGGTTAGGATTTGGGTTTGGGTTAGGGTTAGGGTTAGGGTTAGGGTTAGGGTTAGGGTTCGGGTTTGGGTTAGGGTTAGGGTTAGGATTAGGGTTATGGTTTGGGTGAGGGTTATAGTTAGGTTTTGGGTTTGGGTTGGAGTGTGAGGTAGGGTTAGGTTTAGGTTTTGGGTTAGGGTTAGGGTTAGGGTTTGGGTTATTTTTAGGGTTAGGGTTAGGTTAGTGTTTGGGTTTGGGTTAGGGTTAGGGTTAGAGTTAGGGTTTGGTTTAGGATTAGGGTTAGTGTTAGGGTTTGGGTTAGAGTTAGGGTTTGGTTTAGGATTAGGGTTAGTGTTAGGGTTTGGGTTAGGGTTAGAATTAGGGTTAGGTTTAGAGTGTGTGTTTGGGTTAGGGTTAGGTTTAGGGTTAGGGTTAGGTTTAGGGATAGTGTTATGGTTTGGATTCTGCTTACGTTTAGGTTTTGGGTTAGGGTTAGGGTTAGGTTTAGGGTTTGGGTTTGGGTTTGGGTTAGGATTAGGGTTAGGTTTAGGGTTTGGGTTTGGGTTAGGGTTAGGGTTTGTGTTAGGGTTAGGTTTAGGTTTAGGTTTTGGGTTAGTTTTCGGTTTAGGTTTAATGTTTGGGTTAGCTTTAGTGTTAGGGTTTCGGTTATTGTTAGGGTTATGGTTATGGTTAGGGTTTGGGTTAGGGTTAGGTTTAGGGTTAGGGTTAGGGTGTGCGTTTGGGTGAGTGTTAGGTTTAGGGTAAGGGTTATGTTTAGGGATAGAGTTATGGTTTGGGTTCTGGTTATGTTTAGAGTTTGGGTTAGGGTTAGGTTTAGTGTTTGGATTTGGATTAGGGTTAGGGTTAGTTTTAGGGTTAGGGTTAGGGTTAGGGTTTGGTTTGGGTTAGTGTTAGGGTTTGTGTTAGGTTTAGGGTTAGGGTTAGGGTTTGTGTTAGGGTTAGGGTTGGGGTTAAGTTTGGGGTTTGGGTTGGGGTTAGGGTTAGGATTAGGGTTTTGGTTGGGGTTAGGGTTAGGGTTAGGGTTTGGGTTTGGTTTTGGGTTAGGGATAGTGTTAGGGTTAGGGTTTGGGTTTGGGTTAGGATTAGGTTTAGGGTTAGTGTTAGGGTTTGGGTTAGGGTTAGATTTAGGGTTAGGGTTTGGGTTTGGGTTAGGGTTAGGTTTTGGGTTAGGGTTTGTGTTAGGGTTAGGTTTAGGGGTAATGTTTGGGTTAGTTTTAGGGTTAGGTATATGGTTAGGGTTTGGTTTAGTGTTAGGTTTAGTGTTAGGGTTAGGGTTAGGGTTACGGTTAGAGTTTGGGTTAGGTTTAGGGCTGGGTTAGGGTTTGTGTTTGTGTTAGTGTTTTGGTTAGGGTTTGTGTTAGGGTTAGGTTTAGGGTTAGGGTTTGGACTAGGGTTAGGTTTAGGGTTAGCGTTAATGTTTGGGTTAGGGTTAGGATTAGGTTTAGGGTTAGGGTTTGGGTTAGGGTTAGGGTTAGGGTTAGGGTTAGGGTTAGGGTTAGGGTTTGGGTTATGGTTAGGTTTAGGCTTAGGTTTTGGGTTAGGATTAGGTTTAGTTTTAATGTTTGGGTTAGGGTTAGGGTTAGTGTTAGGGTTAGTTGAGGTAGGCTTTGTAGTAGAGGTCCTGTATGTGGAGGGCCTGGGCAGGGCCAGCAGGCCACACCACCTTCACCCCTCCTCCTCCCATTTATTCCTGGCTGCTTCTTTTGTCAAACACTAGAACTTTGTCCTAAAGTCAACTAAATCTCTTAAACTGGTCACCCAAACATTAGAGCCTACCACCAAGAAACATCTGTGTTTCAGCAACTCATCTGAGAGGGCTTTGTCACCTAGCAACACCCTAAACAATGCTTTGCCAGGTCACTGCCTCTTGGAGTTCCAGAATCTTAGTCCAAGATTCTGTGACCTCAGCACTCCTGCCCACATCAGACACCAGTGACAGGAGACTCACGAATAGTACTCAGCACTCACTTGCAAAGCTCTGCCTGTCTATCAGAGCTTCAGAGCAGGTGCTCCTCCCCTGGTCAAGTCATGCCAAGGTTGCTTCCCAGTCCTGCCGCTCTTGGCAGGATTGTACGTGGTTACCTAAATAACCAACCTCATTCTTTCTAGAAATTACCATATTATTGATAATGGATTCTTCAGTACTATAAGCTACATTTGAATCAGAAAACTACTTTGGGCATCGTTCTCTATGAGGGAAAATATTTTCCTTTTTCATTGTTGCTGAATCGAATCTTTGCTCTTAAAAAAG
>JAJHUQ010000053.1:2315000-2337500 GCA_035773235.1 Eospalax fontanierii | reverse complement strand
GTAAAGCTCTGCCTGTCTATCAGAGCTTCAGAGCAGGTGCTCCTCCCATGGTCAAGTCATGCCAAGGTTGCTTCCCAGTCCTGCAGCTCTTGCCAGGATTGCACGTCTTTACCTAAATAACCAACCTCTTTCTTTCTAAAATTTACCATATTATTGATATTGGATTCTTAAGTACTATAAGCTACATTTGAATCAGAAAACTACTTTGGACATCGTTTTCTATGAGGGAAAATATTTTCCTTTTTCATTGTTGCTGAATCCAATCTTTGCTCTTAAAAAATTACAACTCAACTCTTGGGGGTGAGGCAGGAGAATTATCAGTTCAATGCTACCCTCCGGTTAGGGTATGTGTTATGGTTATGGTTATGGTTAGGATTAGGGCTCGAATTAGGGTTAGGGTTAGGTTCAGGGTTAGTGTTAGGTTTAGTGTTTGGGTTAGTGTTAGGTTTAGGGTTAGGGATACGATTAGGATTAGGGTTATGGTGTGGGTTAGAGTTAGGGGTAGGATTAGGCTTAGGGTGAGGGTTAGGTTTAGGCTTTCCGTTTGGGTTAGGGTGAGTGTTAGGGTTATGGTTAGGGTTAATGTTAGGATTAAAGTTTGGGTTTGGGTTAGGGTTCGTGTTAGGGTTAGGGTTACGGATTAGGTTAGGTTTAGGGTTAGGGTTTGTGATAAGGTGAGGATTTGGGTTAAGGTTAAGGTTAGGATTAGGGTTAGGGTTAAGGTTAGGGTTAGGGTTAGGGTTTGGGTTAGAGTTAGCGTTAGGGTTAGGGTTTGGGTTAGGGTTAGGGTTAGGATTAGGATTAGGGTTAGGGTTTGGGTTAGAGTTAGCATTAGGGTTAGGGCTTGTGTTAGGTTTAGGGTTAGGTTTAGGGTTTGTGTTTGGGTTAGGGTGAGGGTTAGGTTTAGGGCTAGGGTTAGTGTTAGGATTAGGGTTTGGGTTTGGGTTAGGGTTACTGTTAGGTTTAGGGTTAGGGTTTAGGTTAGGGTTAGGGTTAGGGTTTCGGTTTGGGTTTGGTTTACGGTTAGAGTTTGGGTTAGGGTTAGGATTTGGGTTAGGCTTAGTTTTACGGTTAGGGTTTGCGATAGGGTTAGGTTTTGGGTTAGGGTTAGGGTTAGGGTTAGGGTTAGGGTGTGCGTTTGGGTGAGGGTTAGGTTTAGGGTAAGGGTTATGTTTAGGGATAGAGTTATGGTTTGGGTTCAGGTTATGGTTAGGGTTTGGGTAAAGGTTAGGTTTAGGGTTTGGATTCGGTTTAGGGTTAGTGTTAGTGTTAGGTTTAGGGTTAGGGTTAGGGTTAGGGTTAGTGTTAGGGTTTGGTTTGGGTTAGTGTTAGGGTTTGTGTTAGGTTTTGGGTTCGGTTTAGGTTTTGTGTTCGGGATTGGGTTGGGTTTACGTTAGGGTTTGGGTTAGGGTTAGGGTTAGGTTTAGGATTATGGTTTGGGTTAGGGTTAGGGTTAGGGTTAGGGTTTGTGTTAGGGTTAGGGTTAGGTTTAGGGTTAGTGTTAGGGTTTGGGTTATTGTTAGGGTTAGGGTTAGGTTAGGGTTTGGGTTTGGGTTACGGTTAGGGTTATTGTTAGGTTTGTGTTAGGTTTACGTTTAGGTTTAGGGTTTGTGTTAGGGTTAGGGTTAGGGTTAAGGTTAGGTTTTGGGTTAGGGTTAGGGTTAGGATTAGGGTTATGGTTTGGGTTAGGGTTAGGGTTAGGGTTTGGGTTAGGGTTAGCATTAGGGTTAGGGTTTGGGTTTGGGTTATGGTTAGTGTTAGGGTTAGGGTTAGGGTTTAGGTTAGGTTTAGGTTGAGGGTTTGCGATAAGGTTAGGATTTGGGTTAAGGTTAGGGTTAGGGTTAGTGTTAGGGTTACCGTTTGGGTTAGTTTTAAGTTTAGTTTAAGGTTAGGATTTGGGTTTGGGTTAGGGTTAGGTTTAGGGTTAGGGTTAGGTTTAGGGATAGTGTTATGGTTTGGATCCTGCTTACGGTTAGGTTTTGGGTTAGGGTTAGGGTTAGGTTTAGGGTTAGTGTTAGGGTTTGGGTTATTGTTAGGGTTAGGGTTAGGGTTTGGGTTTGGGTTTGGGTTAGGGTTAGGGTTTGTGTTAGGGTTAGGTTTAGGTTTAGGTTTTGGGTTAGGCTTCGGTTTAGGTTTAATGTTTGGGTTAGCTTTAGTGTTAGGGTTTGGGTTATTGTTAGGGTTATGGTTATGGTTAGGGTTTGGGTTAGGGTTAGGTTTAGGGTTAGGCTTTGGGTTAGGGTTAGGGTTAGGGTTAATGTTTGGGTTAGGGTTAGGGTTAGGTATAGGGTTAGGGATTGGTTTAGTGTTATGTATAGTGTTAGGGTTATGGTTAGTGTTAGGGTTACGGTTAGAGTTTTGGTTAGGTTTAGGGTTAGGGTTAGGGTTTGTGTTAGGGTTAGGTTTAGGGTTAGCGTTTGGATTTGGCTTAGGTTTAGGGTTAGGGTTAGGGTTAGTTTTAGGGTTTGTTTTGCGTTAGGATTAGGGTTACGGTTTGGGTTAGGGTTTGGGTTTGGGTTAGGTTTAGGGCTAGGGTTTGGTTTAGGTTTAGGGTTAGGGTTAGGGTTTGGGTTTGGCTTAGGGTTAGCGTTAGAGTTATTGTTTGAGTTAGGGTTAGGGTTAGTGTTAGGGTTTGGGTTAGGTTTAGGGTTAGGGTTAGGGTTAGGGTTAGTTTTAGGGTTAAAATTTGGGTTAGGGTTAGTGTTAGGGTTAGGATTAGGGTTTGTGTTAGGGTTAGGGTTAGGGTTTGGGTTAGAGTTAGGGTTAGGGTTAGGGTTTGGGTTAGGGTTAGGCTTAGGTTTAGGGTTTGCGTTTGGGTTAGGGTGAGGGTTAGGTTAAGGGCTAGGGTTAGTGTTAGGATTAGGGTTTGGGTTTCTGTTAGGGTTACTGTTAGGTTTAGGTTTAGGGTTTAGGTTAGGGTTAGGGTTAGGGTTTCGGTTTGGGTTTGGTGTAGGGTTAGAGTTGGGGTTAGGGTTTGGATTTGGGTGAGGCTTAGGTTTAGGGTAAGAGTTTGGGTTAGGGTTAGGTTTAGGGTTAATGTTTGGATTAGGTTTAGGGTTAGGGCTTGGGTTAGGGTTAGGGTTAGTGTTATGGTTATGGCTAGGCTTTTGGTTAGGGCTAGGTTTAGGGTTAGGGTGTGGGCTAGGGTTAGGTTTAGGGGTAATGTTTGGGTTAGTGTTAGGGTTAGGTATACGGTTAGGGATTGGTTTAGTGTTAGGTTTAGTCTTAGGGTTAGGGTTAGGGTTACGTTTAGAGTTTGGGTTAGGTTTAGGGCTGGGTTAGGGTTTGGGTTTGTGTTAGTGTTTTGGTTAGGGTTTGTGTTAGGGTTAGGGTTAGGGTTAGGGTTTGGGTTTGGTTTAGGGTTAGAGTTGGTGTTAGGGTTAGGATTTGGGTTAGGCTTCGGTTTAGGGTTAGGGTTTGCGATAGGGTTAGTGTTTGGGTTAAGGTTAGGGTTAGGTTTAGGGTTAGGGTTAGGGTGTGCGTTTGGGTGAGTGTTAGGTTTAGGGTAAGGGTTATGTTTAGGGATAGAGTTATTGTTTGGGTTCTGGTTATATTTAGGGTTTGGTTTAGGGTTAGGTTTAGGGTTTGGATTTGGATTAGGGTTAGGGTTAGCGTTAGGGTTAGGGTTAGGGTTTGGTTTAGGTTAGTGTTAGGGTTTGTGTTAGGTTTAGAGTTAGGGTTAGGGTTTGTGTTAGGGTTAGGGTGAGGGTTAAGGTTAGGGTTTGGGTTAGGGTTAGGGTTAGGATTAGGGTTATGGTTTCGGTTAGGGTTAGGGTTAGGGTTTGGGTTTGGGTTTGAGTTAGGGTTAGGGTTAGGGTTAGTGTTAGGGTTTGGGTTATTGTTAGGGTTAGGGTTACGTTAGGGTTTGGGTTTGGGTTAGGGTTATTGTTAGTGTTAGGTTTAGGGTTAGGGTTAGGGTTCATGTTAGGGTTAGGGTTAGGGTTAAGGTTATGTTTTGGGAAAGGGTTAGGGTTAGGATTAGGGTTATGGTTTGGGTTAGGTTTAGGGTTAGGGTTTGGGATTGTGTTAGGTATAGGGTTAGGGTTAGTGTTAGGGTTTGGGTTATTGTTAGGGTTAGGGTTAGGTTAGGGTTTGGGTTTGGGTTAGGGTTAGGTTTAGTGTTAAGTTTAGTGTTAGGGTTTGGTTTTTTTTTAGGGTTAGGGTTAGGTTTAGGGTTTGGGTTAGGGTTAGGGTTAGGGTTAGGGTTAGGGTTTGGGTTTGGTTTAGGGTTAGAGTTGGGGTTAGGGTTAGGATTTGGGTTAGGCTTAGGTTTAGGGTTAGGGTTTGCGATAGGGTTAGGGTTTGGGTTAGGGTTAGGGTTAGGTTTAGGGTTAGGGTTAGGGTGTGCGTTTGGGTGAGTGTTAGGTTTAGGGTAAGGGTTATGTTTAGGGATAGAGTTATGGTTTGGGTTCAGGTTATGGTTAGGGTTTGGGTAACGGTTAGGTTTAGGGTTTGGATTTGGATTAGGGTTAGGGTTAGTGTTAGGTTTAGGATTAGGGTTAGGGTTAGGGTTAGGGTTAGTGTTAGGGTTTGGTTTGGGTTAGTGTTAGGGTTTGTGTTAGGTTTAGGGTTAGGTTTAGGGTTTGTGTTAGGGTTAGGGTTAGGGTTAGGGTTAAGGTTAGCGTTTGGTTTAGGGTTAGGGTTAGGTTTAGGATTATGGTTTTGGTTAGGGTTAGGGTTAGGGTTTGGGTTTGGGTTAGGGTTAGGTTTAGGGTTAGTGTTAGGGTTTGGGTTATTGTTAGGGTTAGGGTTAGGTTAGGGTTTGGGTTTGGGTTACGGTTAGGGTTATTGTTAGGTTTGTGTTAGGTTTAGGTTTAGGGTTAGGGTTTGTGTTAGGGTTAGGGTTAGGGTTAAGGTTAGGTTTTGGGTTAGGGTTAGGTTTAGGGTTAGGGTTAGGGTTAGGTATATGATTAGGATTGGGGTTATGGTTTGGGTTAGGGTTAGGGTTAGGATTAGGGTTAGGCTTAGGGTTAGGGTTAGGATTTGAGTTAGGTTTAGGGTTGGGTTTATGGTTTCCGTTTGGGTTATGGTGAGTATTAGGGTTAGGGTTAGGGTTAGGGTAAGGGTTAGGGTTAGGGTTTGTGTTAGGGTTAGGTTTAGGTTAGGGTTAGGGTTAGGGTTAGTGTTTGGGTTAGAGTTAGGGTTAGGGTTTGGGATCTCTTAGGGTTAGGGTTAGGGTTAGGGTTTTGGTTAGGGTTAGTGTTAGGTTTAGGGTTGGGGTTTGGGTTAGGGTTAGCATTAGGGTTCGGGATTGGGTTAGGGTTAGGGTTAGTGTTAGGGTTTGGGTTAGGGTTAGGGTTAGGGTTAGGGTTAGGTTTAGGGTTAGGGTTAGGGTTAGGGTTAATGTTAGGGTTAGGTTTAGGGTTTGGTTTGGGTTAGGGTTAGGGTTAGTGTTAGGGCTTGTGTTAGGGTTAGGTTTAGGTTTAGTGTTTGGTTTAGGGTTAGGTTTAGGGTTAATGTTTGGGTTAGGGTTATGTTTAGGGTTAGGGTTAGGGTTAGGTTTAGGGTTAGGGTTAGGGTTAGGGATACGATTAGGATTAGGGTTATGGTTTGGGTTAGGGTTAGGTTTAGGATTAGGGTTAGGGTTAGGGTTAGGGTTAGGGTTAGGATTTGAGTTAGGTTTAGGGTTCGGTTTATGGTTTCCATTTGGGTTAGTGTGAGTATTAGGGTTAGGGTTAGGGTTAGGGTTAGGGTTAGGGTTTGTGTTAGGGTTAGGTTTAGGTTAGGGTTAGGGTTAGGGTTAGGGTTAGTGTTTGGGTTAGAGTTAGAGTTAGGGTTTGGGATTTGTTAGGGTTAGGGTTAGGGTTAGAGTTAGGGTTTGGGTTAGGGTTAGCATTAGGGTTAGGGTTTGGGTTAGGGTTTGGATTAGTGTTAGGTTTTGGGTTAGGGTTAGGGTTAGGGTTAGGGTTAGGGTTAGGGTTAGGTTTAGGGTTTGGTTTGGGTTAGGGTTAGGGTTAGTGTTAGGGCTTGTGTTAGGGTTAGGTTTAGGGTTAGGGTTTGGTTTAGGTTTAGGTTTAGGGTTAATGTTTGGGTTAGGGTTATGTTTAGGGTTAGGGTTTGGGTTAGGGTTAGGGTTAGGGTTTGTGTTAGGGTTAGGTTTAGGGTTAGGGTTTGTGTTAGGGTTAGGTTTAGGGTTAGTGTTTGGGCTAGGGTTAGGTTTAGGGTTACGATTTGGGTTAGGTTTAGGGTTAGGGTTTGTTTTAGGGTTAGGTTTAGGGTTAGGATTTGGTTTTGGGTTAGGGTTAGGGTTTGGGTTAGGGTGAGGTTTAGGGTTAGGGTTAGGGTTAGGGTTAGGGTTAGGGTTAGGGTTAGGGTTAGGGTTAGGTTTAGGGTTTGGTTTGGGTTAGGGTTAGGGTTAGTGTTAGGGCTTGTGTTAGGGTTAGGTTTAGGGTTAGGGTTTGTTTTAGGGTTAGGTTTAGGGTTAATGTTTGTGTTAGGGTTATGTTTAGGGTTAGGGTTATGGTTAGGTTTAGGGTTAGGGTTAGGGTTAGGGATACGATTAGGTTTAGGGTTATGGTTTGGGTTAGGGTTAGGTTTAGGATTAGGGTTAGGGTTAGGGTTAGGGTTAGGGTTAGGGTTAGGATTTGAGATATGTTTAGGGTTCGGTTTATGGTTTCCGTTTGGGTTAGGGTGAGAATTAGGGTTAGGGTTAGGGTTAGGGTTAGGGTTAGGGTTAGGGTTTGTGTTAGGGTTAGGTTTAGGTTAGGGTTAGGGTTATGGTTAGGGTTAGTGTTTGGGTTAGAGTTAGGGTTAGGGTTTGGGATTTGTTAGGGTTAGGGTTAGGGTTAGGGTTAGGGTTTGGGTTAGGGTTAGCATTAGGGTTAGGGTTTGGGTTAGGGTTTGGGTTAGTGTTAGGTTTTGGGTTAGGGTTAGGGTTAGGGTTAGGGTTAGGGTTAGGTTTAGGGTTTGGTTTGGGTTAGGGTTAGGGTTAGTGTTAGGGCTTGTGTTAGGGTTAGGTTTAGGGTTAGGGTTTGGTTTAGGTTTAGGTTTAGGGTTAATGTTTGGGTTAGGGTTATGTTTAGAGTTAGGGTTTGGGTTAGGGTTAGGGTTAGGGTTAGGTTTAGGGTTAGGGTTTGTGTTAGCGTTAGGTTTAGGGTTAGGGTTTGTGTTAGGGTTAGGTTTAGGGTTAGTGTTTGGGCTAGGGTTAGGTTTAGGGTTACGATTTGGGTTAGGTTTAGGGTTAGGGTTTGTTTTAGGGTTAGGTTTAGGGTTAGGATTTGGTTTTGGGTTAGGGTTAGGGTTTGGGTTAGGGTGAGGTTTAGGGTTTGGGTTATTGTTAGGGTTAGGGTTAGAGTTTGGGTTTGGTTTATGATTAGGTTTAGGGTTAGGGTGTGGGTTTGGATTAGGGTTAGGGTTAGGGTTAGTGTTAGGGTTAGCGTTTGGGTTAGGTTTAAGTTCAGGTTTAGTCTTAGGATTTAGGGTTAAGGTTAGGGTTAGGTTTACGATTAGGGTTTGGGTTAGGGTTAGGTTTAGGGTTAATGTTTGGGTTAGGGTTAGGGTTAGGTATGGGGTTAAGGATTGTGTTAGTGTTAGGTTTAGGGTTAGGGTTAGGGTTAGGGTTACGGTTACGGTTAGAATTTGGGTTAGGGTTAGGGTTAGGTTTAGGGTTTGGCTTGGGTTACGGTCAGGGTTAGGTTTAGGGTTTGTGTTAGGGTTAGGTTTAGGTTAGTGTTTTGGATAGGGTTAGGTTTAGGGTTAGGGTTTTGGTTAGGGTTAGGGTTAGGGTTAGGGTTTGTGTTAGGGTTAGGTTTAGGGTTAGGGTTTGTGTTAGGGTTAGGTTTAGGGTTAGTGTTTGGGCTAGGGTTAGGTTTAGGGTTACGATTTGGGTTAGGTTTAGGGTTAGGTTTTGTGTTAGGGTTAGGTTTAGGGTTAGGATTTGGTTTTGGGTTAGGGTTAGGGTTTGGGTTAGGGTGAGGTTTAGGGTTTGGGTTATTGTTAGGGTTAGGGTTAGAGTTTGGGTTTGGTTTAGGATTAGGGTTAGGGTTAGGGTGTGGGTTTGGATAAGGGTTAGGGTTAGGATTAGGGTTAGGGTTTGGGTTAGGGTTAGCATTAGGGTTAGGGTTTGGGCTAGGGTTAGGGTTTGGTTTAGGGTTAATGTTTGGGTTAGGTTAGGATTAGGTTTAGCGTTAGGGTTTCGTTTAGGGTTAGGTTTTGGGTTATGGGTAGGTTTAGGCTTAGGGTTTGGGTTAGGGTTAGGTTTAGGTTTAATGTTTGGGTTAGGGTTTGGGTTAGAGTTAGGGTTAGGGTTAGTAGAGGTAGGCGTTGCAGTAGAGGTCCTGTATGTGGAGGTCCTGTGCAGGGCCAGCAGGCCACACCATTTTCTCCCCTCCTCCTCCCATCTTCTCCTGGCTGCTTCTTTTTGTCAAACACTAGAACTTTGACCTAAAGTCTACTATAGTCTCTCCAAACTGGTCACCCAAACATTAGAGCCTACCACCAAGAAACCTCTGTGTTTCAGCAACTCATCTGAGAGGGCTTTGTCACCTAGCAACACCCTAAACAATGCTTTGCCAGGTCACTGCCTCTTGGAGTTCCAGAATCTTAGTCCAAGATTCTGTGACCTAAGCACTCCTGCCCACATCAGACACCAATGACAGGAGACGGACCAATAGCACTCTGGACTCACTTGTAAAGCTCTGCCTGTCTATCAGAGCTTCAGAGCAGGTGCTCCTCCCATGGTCAAGTCATGCCAAGGTTGCTTCCCAGTCCTGCAGCTCTTGCCAGGATTGCACGTCTTTACCTAAATAACCAACCTCTTTCTTTCTAAAATTTACCATATTATTGATATTGGATTCTTAAGTACTATAAGCTACATTTGAATCAGAAAACTACTTTGGACATCGTTTTCTATGAGGGAAAATATTTTCCTTTTTCATTGTTGCTGAATCCAATCTTTGCTCTTAAAAAATTACAACTCAACTCTTGGGGGTGAGGCAGGAGAATTATCAGTTCAATGCTACCCTCCGGTTAGGGTATGTGTTATGGTTATGGTTATGGTTAGGATTAGGGCTCGAATTAGGGTTAGGGTTAGGTTCAGGGTTAGTGTTAGGTTTAGTGTTTGGGTTAGTGTTAGGTTTAGGGTTAGGGATACGATTAGGATTAGGGTTATGGTGTGGGTTAGAGTTAGGGGTAGGATTAGGCTTAGGGTTAGGGTTAGGTTTAGGCTTTCCGTTTGGGTTAGGGTGAGTGTTAGGGTTATGGTTAGGGTTAATGTTAGGATTAAAGTTTGGGTTTGGGTTAGGGTTCGTGTTAGGGTTAGGGTTACGGATTAGGTTAGGTTTAGGGTTAGGGTTTGTGATAAGGTGAGGATTTGGGTTAAGGTTAAGGTTAGGATTAGGGTTAGGGTTAAGGTTAGGGTTAGGGTTAGGGTTTGGGTTAGAGTTAGCGTTAGGGTTAGGGTTTGGGTTAGGGTTAGGGTTAGGATTAGGGTTAGGGTTAGGGTTTGGGTTAGAGTTAGCATTAGGGTTAGGGCTTGTGTTAGGTTTAGGGTTAGGTTTAGGGTTTGTGTTTGGGTTAGGGTGAGGGTTAGGTTTAGGGCTAGGGTTAGTGTTAGGATTAGGGTTTGGGTTTGGGTTAGGGTTACTGTTAGGTTTAGGGTTAGGGTTTAGGTTAGGGTTAGGGTTAGGGTTTCGGTTTGGGTTTGGTTTACGGTTAGAGTTTGGGTTAGGGTTAGGATTTGGGTTAGGCTTAGTTTTAGGGTTAGGTTTTGGGTTAGGGTTAGGGTTAGGGTTAGGGTTAGGGTGTGCGTTTGGGTGAGGGTTAGGTTTAGGGTAAGGGTTATGTTTAGGGATAGAGTTATGGTTTGGGTTCAGGTTATGGTTAGGGTTTGGGTAAAGGTTAGGTTTAGGGTTTGGATTTGGTTTAGGGTTAGTGTTAGTGTTAGGTTTAGGGTTAGGGTTAGGGTTAGGGTTAGTGTTAGGGTTTGGTTTGGGTTAGTGTTAGGGTTTGTGTTAGGTTTTGGGTTAGGTTTTGGGTTTGTGTTAGGGTTAGGGTGAGGGTTAAGTTAGGGTTTGGGTTAGGGTTAGGGTTAGGTATAGGATTATGGTTTGGGTTAGGGTTAGGGTTAGGGTTAGGGTTTGGGTTTGGGTTAGGGTTAGGTTTGGGGTTGGTGTTAGGGTTTGGGTTATTGTTGGGGTTAGGGTTAGGTTAGGGTTTGGGTTTGGGTTACGGTTAGGGTTATTGTTAGGTTTGTGTTAGGTTTAGGTTTAGGTTTAGGGTTTGTGTTAGGGTTAGGGTTAGGGTTAAGGTTAGGTTTTGGGGTAGGGTTAGGGTTAGGATTAGGGTTATGGTTTGGGTTAGGGTTAGGGTTAGGGTTTGGGTTAGGGTTAGCATTAGGGTTAGGGTTTGGGTTTGGGTTATGGTTAGTGTTAGGGTTAGGGTTAGGGTTTAGGTTAGGTTTAGGTTGAGGGTTTGCGATAAGGTTAGGATTTGGGTTAAGGTTAGGGTTAGGGTTAGTGTTAGGGTTACCGTTTGGGTTAGTTTTAAGTTTAGTTTAAGGTTAGGATTTGGGTTTGGGTTAGGGTTAGGTTTAGGGTTAGGGTTAGGTTTAGGGATAGTGTTATGGTTTGGATTCTGCTTACGGTTAGGTTTTGGGTTAGGGTTAGGGTTAGGTTTAGGGTTTGGGTTTGGGTTAGGATTAGGGTTAGGGTTAGGGTTTGGGTTTGGGTTAGGGTTAGGGTTTGTGTTAGGGTTAGGTTTAGGTTTAGGTTTTGGGTTAGGCTTCGGTTTAGGTTTAATGTTTGGGTTAGCTTTAGTGTTAGGGTTTGGGTTATTGTTAGGGTTATGGTTATGGTTAGGGTTTGGGTTAGGGTTAGGTTTAGGGTTAGGCTTTGGGTTACGGTTAGGGTTAGGGTTAATGTTTGGGTTAGGGTTAGGGTTAGGTATACGGTTAGGGATTGGTTTAGTGTTATGTATAGTGTTAGGGTTATGGTTAGTGTTAGGGGTACGGTTAGAGTTTTGGTTAGGTTTAGGGTTAGGGTTAGGGTTTGTGTTAGGGTTAGGTGTAGGGTTAGCGTTTGGGTTTGGCTTAGGTTTAGGGTTAGGGTTAGGGTTAGTTTTAGGGTTTGTTTTGCGTTAGGATTAGGGTTACGGTTTGGGTTAGGGTTTGGGTTTGGGTTAGGTTTAGGGCTAGGGTTTGGTTTAGGTTTAGGGTTAGGGTTAGGGTTTGGGTTTGGCTTAGGGTTAGCGTTAGAGTTATTGTTTGAGTTAGGGTTAGGGTTAGTGTTAGGGTTTGGGTTAGGTTTAGGGTTAGGGTTAGGGTTAGGGTTAGTTTTAGGGTTAAAATTTAGGTTAGGGTTAGTGTTAGGGTTAGGATTAGGGTTTGTGTTAGGGTTAGGGTTAGGGTTTGGGTTAGAGTTAGGGTTAGGGTTAGGGTTTGGGTTAGGGTTAGGCTTAGGTTTAGGGTTTGCGTTTGGGTTAGGGTGAGGGTTAGGTTAAGGGCTAGGGTTAGTGTTAGGATTAGGGTTTGGGTTTCATTAGGGTTACTGTTAGGTTTAGGTTTAGGGTTTAGGTTAGGGTTAGGGTTAGGGTTTCGGTTTGGGTTTGGTGTAGGGTTAGAGTTGGGGTTAGGGTTAGGATTTGGGTTAGGCTTAGGTTTAGGGTAAGAGTTTGGGTTAGGGTTAGGTTTAGGGTTAATGTTTGGATTAGGTTTAGAGTTAGGGTTTGGGTTAGGGTTAGGGTTAGTGTTATGGTTATGGTTAGGGTTTTGGTTAGGGTTAGGTTTAGGGTTAGGGTTTGGGTTAGGGTTAGGTTTAGGGGTAATGTTTGGGTTAGTGTTAGGGTTAGGTATACGGTTAGGGTTTGGTTTAGTGTTAGGTTTAGTGTTAGGGTTAGGGTTAGGGTTACGTTTAGAGTTTGGGTTAGGTTTAGGGCTGGGTTAGGGTTTGGGTTTGTGTTAGTGTTTTGGTTAGGGTTTGTGTTAGGGTTAGGGTTAGGGTTAGGGTTTGGGTTTGGTTTAGGGTTAGAGTTGGTGTTGGGGTTAGGATTTGGGTTAGGCTTAGGTTTAGGGTTAGGGTTTGTGATAGGGTTAGTGTTTGGGTTAGGGTTAGGGTTAGGTTTAGGGTTAGGGTTAGGGTGTGCGTTTGGGTGAGTGTTAGGTTTAGGGTAAGGGTTATGTTTAGGGATAGAGTTATTGTTTGCGTTCTGGTTATATTTAGGGTTTGGTTTAGGGTTAGGTTTAGGGTTTGGATTTGGATTAGGGTTAGGGTTAGCGTTAGGGTTAGGGTTAGGGTTTGGTTTGGGTTAGTGTTAGGGTTTGTGTTAGGTTTAGGGTTAGGGTTAGGGTTTGTGTTAGGGTTAGGGTTAGGGTTAAGGTTAGGGTTTGGGTTAGGGTTAGGGTTAGGATTAGGGTTATGGTTTCGGTTAGGGTTAGGGTTAGGGTTTGGGTTTGGGTTTGAGTTAGGGTTAGGGTTAGGGTTAGTGTTAGGGTTTGGGTTATTGTTAGGGTTAGGGTTACGTTAGGGTTTGGGTTTGGGTTAGGGTTATTGTTAGTGTTAGGTTTAGGGTTAGGGTTAGGGTTCATGTTAGGGTTAGGGTTAGGGTTAAGGTTATGTTTTGGGAAAGGGTTAGGGTTAGGATTAGGGTTATGGTTTGGGTTAGGTTTAGGGTTAGGGTTTGGGATTGTGTTAGGTATAGGGTTAGGGTTAGTGTTAGGGTTTGGGTTATTGTTAGGGTTAGGGTTAGGTTAGGGTTTGGGTTTGGGTTAGGGTTAGGTTTAGTGTTAAGTTTAGTGTTAGGGTTTGGTTTTTTTTTAGGGTTAGGGTTAGGTTTAGGGTTTGGGTTAGGGTTAGGGTTAGGGTTAGGGTTAGGGTTTGGGTTTGGTTTAGGGTTAGAGTTGGGGTTAGGGTTAGGATTTGGGTTAGGCTTAGGTTTAGGGTTAGGGTTTGCGATAGGGTTAGGGTTTGGGTTAGGGTTAGGGTTAGGTTTAGGGTTAGGGTTAGGGTGTGCGTTTGGGTGAGTGTTAGGTTTAGGGTAAGGGTTATGTTTAGGGATAGAGTTATGGTTTGGGTTCAGGTTATGGTTAGGGTTTGGGTAACGGTTAGGTTTAGGGTTTGGATTTGGATTAGGGTTAGGGTTAGTGTTAGGTTTAGGGTTAGGGTTAGGGTTAGGGTTAGGGTTAGTGTTAGGGTTTGGTTTGGGTTAGTGTTAGGGTTTGTGTTAGGTTTAGGGTTAGGTTTAGGGTTTGTGTTAGGGTTAGGGTTAGGGTTAGGGTTAAGGTTAGGGTTTGGTTTAGGGTTAGGGTTAGGTTTAGGATTATGGTTTTGGTTAGGGTTAGGGTTAGGGTTTGGGTTTGGGTTAGGGTTAGGTTTAGGGTTAGTGTTAGGGTTTGGGTTATTGTTAGGGTTAGGGTTAGGTTAGGGTTTGGGTTTGGGTTACGGTTAGGGTTATTGTTAGGTTTGTGTTAGGTTTAGGTTTAGGGTTAGGGTTTGTGTTAGGGTTAGGGTTAGGGTTAAGGTTAGGTTTTGGGTTAGGGTTAGGGTTAGGATTAGGGTTATGGTTTGGGTTAGGGTTAGGGTTAGGGTTTGGGTTAGGGTTTGGGTTAGGGTTAGCATTAGGGTTAGGGTTTGGGTTTGGGTTATGGTTAGTGTTAGGGTTAGGGTTAGGGTTTAGGTTAGGTTTAGGTTGAGGGTTTGCGATAAGGTTAGGATTTGGGTTAAGGTTAGGGTTAGGGTTAGTGTTAGGGTTACCGTTTGGGTTAGTTTTAAGTTTAGTTTAAGGTTAGGATTTGGGTTTGGGTTAGGGTTAGGTTTAGGGTTAGGGTTAGGTTTAGGGATAGTGTTATGGTTTGGATTCTGCTTACGGTTAGGTTTTGGGTTAGGGTTAGGGTTAGGTTTAGGGTTTGGGTTTGGGTTAGGATTAGGGTTAGGGTTAGGGTTTGGGTTTGGGTTAGGGTTAGGGTTAGGGTTAGGGTTAGGTTTAGGGATAGTGTTATGGTTTGGATTCTGCTTACGGTTAGGTTTTGGGTTAGGGTTAGGGTTAGGTTTAGGGTTTGGGTTTGGGTTAGGATTAGGGTTAGGGTTAGGGTTTGGGTTTGGGTTAGGGTTAGGGTTTGTGTTAGGGTTAGGTTTAGGTTTAGGTTTTGGGTTAGGCTTCGGTTTAGGTTTAATGTTTGGGTTAGCTTTAGTGTTAGGGTTTGGGTTATTGTTAGGGTTATGGTTATGGTTAGGGTTTGGGTTAGGGTTAGGTTTAGGGTTAGGCTTTGGGTTAGGGTTAGGGTTAGGGTTAATGTTTGGGTTAGGGTTAGGGTTAGGTATAGGGTTAGGGATTGGTTTAGTGTTATGTATAGTGTTAGGGTGATGGTTAGTGTTAGGGTTACGGTTAGAGTTTTGGTTAGGTTTAGGGTTAGGGTTAGGGTTTGTGTTAGGGTTAGGTTTAGGGTTAGCGTTTGGGTTTGGCTTAGGTTTAGGGTTAGGGTTAGGGTTAGTTTTAGGGTTTGTTTTGCGTTAGGATTAGGGTTACGGTTTGGGTTAGGGTTTGGGTTTGGGTTAGGTTTAGGGCTAGGGTTTGGTTTAGGTTTAGGCTTAGGGTTAGGGTTTGGGTTTGGCTTAGGGTTAGCGTTAGAGTTATTGTTTGAGTTAGGGTTAGGGTTAGTGTTAGGGTTTGGGTTAGGTTTAGGGTTAGGGTTAGGGTTAGGGTTAGTTTTAGGGTTAAAATTTGGGTTAGGGTTAGTGTTAGGGTTAGGATTAGGGTTTGTGTTAGGGTTAGGGTTAGGGTTTGGGTTAGAGTTAGGGTTAGTGTTATGGTTATGGTTAGGGTTTTGGTTAGGGTTAGGTTTAGGGTTAGGGTTTGGGTTAGGGTTAGGTTTAGGGGTAATGTTTGGGTTAGGGTTTGGGTTAGGGTTAGGGTTAGTGTTATGGTTATGGTTAGGGTTTTGGTTAGGGTTAGGTTTAGGGTTAGGGTTTGGTTTAGGGTTAGGTTTAGGGGTAATGTTTGGGTTAGTGTTAGGGTTAGGTATACGGTTAGGGTTTGGTTTAGTGTTAGGTTTAGTGTTAGGGTTAGGGTTAGGGTTACGTTTAGAGTTTGGGTTAGGTTTAGGGCTGGGTTAGGGTTTGTGTTTGTGTTAGTGTTTTGGTTAGGGTTTGTGTTAGGGTTAGGCTTAAGGTTAGGGTTTGGGTTTGGTTTAGGGTTAGAGATGGTGTTAGCGTTAGGATTTGGGTTAGGCTTAGGTTTAGGGTTAGGGTTTGCGATAGGGTTAGGGTTTGGGTTAGGGTTAGGGTTAGGTTTAGGGTTAGGGTTAGGGTGTGCGTTTGGGTGAGTGTTAGGTTTAGGGTAAGGGTTATGTTTAGGGATAGAGTTATTGTTTGGGTTCTGGTTATATTTAGGGTTTGGTTTAGGGTTAGGTTTAGGGTTTGGATTTGGATTAGGGTTAGGGTTAGGGTAAGGGTTAGGGTTTGGTTTGGGTTAGTGTTAGGGTTTGTGTTAGGTTTAGGGTTAGGGTTAGGGTTTGTGTTAGGGTTAGGGTTAGGGTTAAGGTTAGGGTTTGGGTTAGGGTTAGGGTTAGGATGAGGGTTATGGTTTGGGTTAGGGTTAGGGTTAGGGTTTGGGTTTGGGTTTGGGTTAGGGTTCGGGTTAGGGTTAGTGTTAGGGTTTGGGTTATTGTTAGGGTTAGGGTTACGTTAGGGTTTGGGTTTGGGTTAGGGTTATTGTTAGTGTTAGGTTTAGGGTTAGGGTTAGGGTTCATGTTAGGGTTAGGGTTAGGGTTAAGGTTAGGTTTTGGGAAAGGGTTAGGGTTAGGATTAGGGTTATGGTTTGGGTTAGGTTTAGGGTTAGGGTTTGGGATTGGGTTAGGTATAGGGTTAGGGTTAGTGTTAGGGTTTGGGTTATTGTTAGGGTTAGGGTTAGGTTGGGGTTTGGGTTTGGGTTAGGGTTAGGTTTAGTGTTAAGTTTAGTGTTAGGGTTTGGTTTTTTTTTAGGGTTAGGGTTAGGTTTAGGGTTTGGGTTAGGGTTAGGGTTAGGGTTAGGGTTTGGGTTTGGTTTAGGGTTAGAGTTGGGGTTAGAGTTAGGATTTGGGTTAGGCTTAGGTTTAGGGTTAGGGTTTGCGATAGGGTTAGGGTTTGGGTTAGGGTTAGGGTTAGGTTTAGGGTTAGGGTTAGGGTGTGCGTTTGGGTGAGTGTTAGGTTTAGGGTAAGGGTTATGTTTAGGGATAGAGTTATGGTTTGGGTTCTGGTTATGTTTAGGGTTTGGGTTAGGGATAGGTTTAGGGTTTGGATTTGGATTAGGGTTAGGGTTAGGGTTAGGGTTAGGGTTTGGTTTGGGTTAGTGTTAGGGTTTGTGTTAGGTTTAGGGTTAGGGTTAGGGTTTGTGTTAGGGTTAGGGTTAGGGTTAAGTTTAGGTTTTGGGTTAGGGTTAGGGTTAGGATTAGGGTTATGTTTTGGGTTAGGGTTAGGGTTAGGTTTTGGGTTTGGGTTTGGGATAGGGTTAGGATTAGGGTTAGTGTTAGGGTTTGGGTTATTGTTAGGGTTAGGGTTACGTTAGGGTTTGGGTTTGGGTTAGGGTTATTGTTAGTGTTAGGGTTTGTGTTAGGTTTAGGGTTAGGGTTAGGGTTCGTGTTAGGGTTAGGGTTAGGGTTAAGGTTAGGTTTTGCGATAGGGTTAGGGTTAGGATTAGGGTTATGGTTTGGGTTATTGTTAAGGTTAGGGTTAGGTTAGTGTTTGTGTTTGGGTTAGGGTTAGGGTTAGTGTTAAGTTTAGTGTTAAGGTTTGGTTTTTTTTTAGGGTTAGGGTTAGGGTTAGGGTTTGGGTTAGGGTTAGGGTTAGGGTTAGGGTTAGGGTTTGTGTTAGTGTAAGGTTTAGGGTTAGGGTTAGGTTAGGGTGTGCGTTAGGGTTCGGGTTAAGGTTAGGATTAGGGTTATGGTTTGAATTAGGGTTAGGGTTAGCGTTTGGGTTAGGGTTAAGTTTAGGTTAAGGCTAGGGTTAGGGTTTGGGTTAGGGTTAGGGTTAGGTTTAGGGTTAGGGTTAGGGTTAGGGATACGATTAGGATTAGGGTTATGGTTTGGGTTAGGGTTAGGGTTAGGATTAGGGTTAGGGTTAGGGTTAGGTTTAGGATTTGAGTTAGGTTTAGGGTTCGGTTTATGGTTTCCGTTTGGGTTATGGTGAGTATTAGTGTTAGGGTTAGGGTTAGGTTAAGGGTTAGGGTTAGGGTTTGTGTTAGGGTTAGGTTTAGGTTAGGGTTAGGGTTAGGGTTAGTGTTTGGGTTAGAGTTAGGGTTAGGGTTTGGGATCTGTTAGGGTTAGGGTTAGGGTTAGGGTTTGGGTTAGGGTTAGTGTTAGGGTTAGGGTTAGGGTTTGGGTTAGGGTTTGTGTTAGGGTTAGGGTTAGGGTTAGGGTTAGGGTTAGGGTTAGGTTTAGGGTTTGGTTTGGGTTAGGGTTAGGGTTAGGTTTAGGGCTTGTGTTAGGGTCAGGTTTAGGGTTAGGGTTTGGTTTAGGGTTAGGTTTAGGGTTAATGTTTGGGTTAGGGTTATGTTTAGGGTTAGGGTTAGGGTTAGGTTTAGGGTTAGGGTTAGGGTTAGGGATACGATTAGGATTAGGGTTATGGTTTGGGTTAGGGTTAGCGTTAGGATCAGGGTTAGGGTTAGGGTTAGGTTTAGGGTTAGGGTTAGGATTTGAGTTAGGTTTAGGGTTCGGTTTATGGTTTCCGTTTGGGTTAGGGTGAGTGTTAGGGTTAGGGTTAGGGTTAGGGTTAGGGTTTGTGTTAGGGTTAGGTTTAGGTTAGGGTTAGGGTTAGGGTTAGGGTTAGTGTTTGGGTTAGAGTTAGGGTTAGGGTTTGGGATTTGTTAGGGTTAGGGTTAGGGTTAGGGTTAGGGTTTGGGTTAGGGTTAGCATTAGGGTTAGGGTTTGGGTTAGGGTTTGGGTTAGTGTTAGGGTTTGGGTTAGGGTTAGGGTTAGGGTTAGGGTTAGGTTTAGGGTTAGGGTTTGGTTTGGGTTAGGGTTAGGGTTAGTGTTAGGGCTTGTGTTAGGGTTAGGTTTAGGGTTAGGGTTTGGTTTAGGTTTAGGTTTAGGGTTAATGTTTGGGTTAGGGTTATGTTTAGGGTTAGGGTTTGGGTTAGGGTTAGGGTTAGGTTTAGGGTTAGGGTTAGGGTTTGTGTTAGGGTTAGGTTTAGGGTTAGGGTTTGTGTTAGGGTTAGGTTTAGGGTTAGGGTTTGTTTTAGGGTTAGGTTTAGGGTTAGGATTTGGTTTTGGGTTAGGGTTAGGGTTTGGGTTAGGGTGAGGTTTAGGGTTTGGGTTATTGTTAGGGTTAGGGTTAGAGTTTGGGTTTGGTTTAGGATTAGGTTTAGGGTTAGGGTGTGGGTTTGAATTAGGGTTAGGGTTAGGGTTAGTGTTAGGGTTAGCGTTTGGGTTAGGTTTAAGTTCAGGTTTAGTCTTAGGATTTAGGGTTAGGGTTAGGGTTAGGTTTACGGTTAGGGTTTGGGTTAGGGTTAGGTTTAGGGTTAATGTTTGGGTTAGGGTTAGTGTTAGGTATAGGGTTAAGGATTGTGTTAGTGTTAGGTTTAGGGTTAGGGTTAGGGTTAGGGTTACGGTTACGGTTAGAATTTGGGTTAGGTTTAGGGTTAGGTTTAGGGTTTGGGTTGGGTTACGGTTAGGGTTAGGTTTAGGGTTTGTGTTAGGGTTAGGTTTAGGTTAGTGTTTGGGATAGGGTTAGGTTTAGGGTTAGGGTTTGGTTAGGTTAGGGTTAGGGTTAGGGTTAGGGTTAGGGTTAGGGTTTGTGTTAGGGTTAGGTTTAGGGTTAGGGTTTGTGTTAGGGTTAGGTTTAGGGTTAGTGTTTGGGCTAGGGTTAGGTTTAGGGTTAGGGTTAGGGTTAGGGTTAGGGTTAGGGTTTGTGTTAGGGTTAGGTTTAGGGTTAGGATTTGGTTTTGGGTTAGGTTAGGGTTTGGGTTAGGGTGAGGTTTAGGGTTTGGGTTATTGTTAGGGTTACGGTTAGAGTTTGGGCTTGGTTTAGGATTAGGGTTAGGGTTAGGGTGTGGGTTTGGATAAGGGTTAGGGTTAGGGTTAGGGTTAGGGTTTGGGTTAGGGTTAGCATTAGGGTTAGGGTTTCGGCTAGGGTTAGGGTTTGGTTTAGGGTTAATGTTTGGATTAGGTTAGGATTAGGTTTAGCGTTAGGGTTTCGTTTAGGGTTAGGTTTTGGGTTATGGGTAGGTTTAGGCTTAAGGTTTGGGTTAGGGTTAGGTTTCGGTTTAATGTTTGGGTTAGGGTTAGGGTTAGAGTTAGGGTTAGGGTTAGTAGAGGTAGGCGTTGCAGTAGAGGTCCTGTATGTGGAGGTCCTGTGCAGGGCCAGCAGGCCACACCATCTTCTCCCCTCCTCCTCCCATCTTCTCCTGGCTGCTTCTTTTTGTCAAACACTAGAACTTTGACCTAAAGTCTACTATAATCTCTCCAAACTGGTCACCCAAACATTAGAGCCTACCACCAAGAAACCTCTGTGTTTCAGCAACTCATCTGAGAGGGCTTTGTCACCTAGCAACACCCTAAACAATGCTTTGCCAGGTCACTGCCTCTTGGAGTTCCAGAATCTTAGTCCAAGATTCTGTGACCTAAGCAATCCTGCACACATCAGACACCAATGACAGGAGACTGACCAATAGCACTCTGGACTCACTTGCAAAGCTCTGCCTGTCTATCAGAGCTTCAGAGCAGGTGCTCCTCCCATGGTCAAGTCATGCCAAGGTTGCTTCCCAGTCCTGCAGCTCTTGCCAGGATTGCACGTCTTTACCTAAATAACCAACCTCTTTCTTTCTAAAATTTACCATAATATTGATATTGGATTCTTAAGTACTATAAGCTACATTTGAATCAGAAAACTACTTTGGACATCGTTTTCTATGAGGGAAAATATTTTCCTTTTTCATTGTTGCTGAATCCAATCTTTGCTCTTAAAAAATTACAACTCAACTCTTGGGAGTGAGGCAGGAGAATTATCAGTTCAATGCTACCCTCCGGTTAGGGTATGGGTTATGGTTATGGTTATGGTTAGGATTAGGGTTAGAATTAGGGTTAGGGTTAGGTTTAGGGTTAGTGTTAGGTTTAGTGTTTGGGTTAGGGTTAGGTTTAGGGTTAGAGATACGATTAGGATTAGGGTTATGGTTTGGGTTAGAGTTAGGGGTAGGATTAGGCTTAGGGTTAGGGTTAGGGTTTGAGTTAGGGTTAGGGTTAGGTTTAGGCTTTCCGTTTGGGTTAGGGTGAGTGTTAGGGTTTTGGTTAGGGTTAATGTTAGGATTAAAGTTTGGGTTTGGGTTAGGGTTCGTGTTAGCGTTAGGGTTACGGTTTAGGTTAGGTTTAGGGTTAGGGTTTGTGATAAGGTGAGGATTTGGGTTAAGGCTAATGTTAGGATTAGGGTTAGGGTTAAGGTTAGGGTTAGGGTTAGGGTTTGAGTTAGAGTTAGCGTTAGGGTTAGGGTTTGGGTTATTTTTAGGGTTAGGATTAGGGTTAGGGTTAGGGTTTGGGTTAGAGTTAGCGTTAGGGTTAGGGCTTGGGTTAGGGTTAGGGTTAGGTTTAGGGTTTGTGTTTGGGTTAGGGTGAGGGTTAGGTTTAGGGCTAGGGTTAGTGTTAGGATTAGGGTTTGGGTTTGGGTTAGGGTTACTGTTAGGTTTAGGGTTAGGGTTTAGGTTAGGGTTAGGTTTCGGGTTAATGTTTGGATTAGATTTAGGGTTAGGGTTTGGGTTAGGGTTAGGTTTTATGTTTATGGTTATGGTTTGGGTTAGGGTTGGATTTAGGGTTAGGGTTTGGGTTAGGGTTAGGTTTAGGGGTAATATTTGGCTTAGGGTTAGTGTTAGGTATACGGTTAAGGTTTGGTTTAGTGTTAGGTTTAGTGTTAGGGTTAGGGTTAGGGTGAGGGTTACGGTAAGAGTTTGGGTTAGGTTTAGGGCTGTGTTAGGGTTTGGGTTTGTGTTAGGGTTAGGGTTAGGGTTTGTGTTAGGGTTAGTATTAGGGTTAGGGTTTGGGCTAGGGTTAGGGTTAATGTTTGTGTTAGGGTTAGGATTAGGTTTAGGGTTAGGGTTTGGGTTAGGTTTAGGGTTAGGGGTTGGGTTTGGGTTAAGTTTAGGGTTAGGTTTAGGGTTTGGGTTTGGTTTTGGGTTAGGGATAGTGTTAGGGTTAGGGTTTGGGTTTGGGTTAGGATTAGGTTTAGGGTTAGTGTTAGGGTTTGGGACACGGTAAGCTTTAGGGTTAGGGTTTGGGTTTGGGTTAGGGTTAGGTTTAGGGTTAGGGTTTGGGTTAGGGTTAGGTTTAGGGTTAATGTTTGGATTAGGTTTAGGGTTAGGGTTTGGGTTAGGGTTAGGGTTATGGTTATGGTTAGGGTTAGGTTTAGGGTTAGGGTTTGTGTTAGGGTTAGGTTTAGGGGTAATGTTTGGGTTAGTGTTAGGGTTAGGTATACGGTTAGGGTTTGGTTTAGTGTTAGGTTTAGTGTTAGGGTTAGGGTTAGGGTTACGGTTAGAGTTTGGGTTAGGTTTAGGGCTGGGTTAGGGTTTGTGTTTGTGTTAGTGTTTTGGTTAGGGTTTGTGTTAGGGTTAGGTTTAGGGTTAGGGTTTGGACTAGGGTTAGGTTTAGGGTTAGCGTTAATGTTTGGGTTAGGGTTAGGATTAGGTTTAGGGTTAGGGTTTGGGTTAGGGTTAGGGTTAGGGTTAGGGTTAGGGTTAGGGTTAGGGTTTGGGTTATGGTTAGGTTTAGGCTTAGGTTTTGGGTTAGGATTAGGTTTAGTTTTAATGTTTGGGTTAGGGTTAGGGTTAGTGTTAGGGTTAGTTGAGGTAGGCTTTGTAGTAGAGGTCCTGTATGTGGAGGGCCTGGGCAGGGCCAGCAGGCCACACCACCTTCACCCCTCCTCCTCCCATTTATTCCTGGCTGCTTCTTTTGTCAAACACTAGAACTTTGTCCTAAAGTCAACTAAATCTCTTAAACTGGTCACCCAAACACTAGAGCCTACCACCAAGAAACATCTGTGTTTCAGCAACTCATCTGAGAGGGCTTTGTCACCTAGCAACACCCTAAACAATGCTTTGCCAGGTCACTGCCTCTTGGAGTTCCAGAATCTTAGTCCAAGATTCTGTGACCTCAGCACTCCTGCCCACATCAGACACCAGTGACAGGAGACTCACGAATAGTACTCAGCACTCACTTGCAAAGCTCTGCCTGTCTATCAGAGCTTCAGAGCAGGTGCTCCTCCCCTGGTCAAGTCATGCCAAGGTTGCTTCCCAGTCCTGCCGCTCTTGGCAGAATTGCACGTGCTTACCTAAATAACCAACCTCATTCTTTCTAGAAATTACCATATTATTGATATTGGATTCTTCAGTACTATAAGCTACATTTGAATCAGAAAACTACTTTGGGCATCGTTCTCTATGAGGGAAAATATTTTCCTTTTTCATTGTTGCTGAATCGAATCTTTGCTCTTAAAAAAGTACAACTGAACTCTTTGGTGTGAGGCAGGAGGATTATCAGTTCAAGGCTACCCTGGTATTAGGGTATGGGTTATGGTTATGGTTATGGTTAGAATTAGGATTAGGGTTAGAATTAGG
>JAJHUQ010000053.1:2307500-2310000 GCA_035773235.1 Eospalax fontanierii | reverse complement strand
TAGCGTTAGGGTTAGGGCTTGGGTTAGGGTTAGGGTTAGGTTTAGGGTTTGTGTTTGGGTTAGGGTGAGGGTTAGGTTTAGGGCTAGGGTTAGTGTTAGGATTAGGGTTTGGGTTTGGGTTAGGGTTACTGTTAGGTTTAGGGTTAGGGTTTAGGTTAGGGTTAGGTTTCGGGTTAATATTTGGATTAGATTTAGGGATAGGGTTTGGGTTAGGGTTAGGTTTTATGTTTATGGTTATGGTTTGGGTTAGGGTTGGATTTAGGGTTAGGGTTTGGGTTAGGGTTAGTTTTAGGGGTAATATTTGGCTTAGGGTTAGTGTTAGGTATACGGTTAAGGTTTGGTTTAGTGTTAGGTTTAGTGTTAGGGTTAGGGTTAGGGTGAGGGTTACGGTAAGTGTTTGGGTTAGGTTTAGGGCTGTGTTAGGGTTTGGGTTTGTGTTAGGGTTAGGGTTAGGGTTTGTGTTAGGGTTAGTATTAGGGTTAGGGTTTGGGCTAGGGTTAGGGTTAATGTTTGTGTTAGGGTTAGGATTAGGTTTAGGGTTAGGGTTTGGGTTAGGTTTAGGGTTAGGGGTTGGGTTTGGGTTAAGTTTAGGGTTAGGTTTAGGGTTTGGGTTTGGTTTTGGGTTAGGGATAGTGTTAGGGTTAGGGTTTGGGTTTGGGTTAGGATTAGGTTTAGGGTTAGTGTTAGGATTTGGGTTACGGTTACATTTAGCGTTAGGGTTTGGGTTTGGGTTAGGGTTAGGTTTAGGGTTAGGGTTTGGGTTAGGGTTAGGTTTAGGGTTAATGTTTGGATTAGGTTTAGGGTTAGGGTTTGGGTTAGGGTTAGGGTTATGGTTATGGTTAGGGTTAGGTTTAGGGTTAGGGTTTGTGTTAGGGTTAGGTTTAGGGGTAATGTTTGGGTTAGTGTTAGGGTTAGGTATACGGTTAGGGTTTGGTTTAGTGTTAGGTTTAGTGTTAGGGTTAGGGTTAGGGTTACGGTTAGAGTTTGGGTTAGGTTTAGGGCTGGGGTAGGGATTGGGTTTGTGTTAGTGTTTTGGTTAGGGTTTGTGTTAGGGTTAGGTTTAGGGTTAGGGTTTGGACTAGGGTTAGGTTTAGGGTTAGCGTTAATGTTTGGGTTAGGGTTAGGATTAGGTTTAGGGTTAGGGTTTGGGTTAGGGTTAGGGTTAGGGTTAGGGTTAGGTTTAGGGTTAGGGTTAGGGTTTGGTTTATGGTTAGGTTTAGGCTTAGGTTTTGGGTTAGGATTAGGTTTAGTTTTAATGTTTGGGTTAGGGTTAGGGTTAGTGTTAGGGTTAGTTGAGGTAGGCTTTGTAGTAGAGGTCCTGTATGTGGAGGGCCTGGGCAGGGCCAGCAGGCCACACCACCTTCACCCCTCCTCCTCCCATTTATTCCTGGCTGCTTCTTTTGTCAAACACTAGAACTTTGTCCTAAAGTCAACTAAATCTCTTAAACTGGTCACCCAAACACTAGAGCCTACCACCAAGAAACATCTGTGTTTCAGCAACTCATCTGAGAGGGCTTTGTCACCTAGCAACACCCTAAACAATGCTTTGCCAGGTCACTGCCTCTTGGAGTTCCAGAATCTTAGTCCAAGATTCTGTGACCTCAGCACTCCTGCCCACATCAGACACCAGTGACAGGAGACTCACGAATAGTACTCAGCACTCACTTGCAAAGCTCTGCCTGTCTATCAGAGCTTCAGAGCAGGTGCTCCTCCCCTGGTCAAGTCATGCCAAGGTTGCTTCCCAGTCCTGCCGCTCTTGGCAGGATTGCACGTGGTTACCTAAATAACCAACCTCATTCTTTCTAGAAATTACCATATTATTGATATTGGATTCTTCAGTACTATAAGCTACATTTGAATCAGAAAACTACTTTGGGCATCGTTCTCTATGAGGGAAAATATTTTCCTTTTTCATTGTTGCTGAATCGAATCTTTGCTCTTAAAAAAGTACAACTGAACTCTTTGGTGTGAGGCAGGAGGATTATCAGTTCAAGGCTACCCTGGTATTAGGGTATGGGTTATGGTTATGGTTATGGTTAGAATTAGGATTAGGGTTAGAATTAGGGTTAGGTTTAGGTTTAGGGTTAGGGTTAGGGTTAGGGTTAGTGTTTGGGTAAGGGTTAGGTTTAGGGTTAGGGATACGATTAGGATTAGGGTTATGGTTTGGGTTAGGGTTAGGGTTAGGATTAGGGTTAGGGTTAGGATTTGAGTTAGGTTTAGGGTTAGGTTTATGGTTTCCGTTTGGGTTAGGGTGAGTGTTAGGGTTAGGGTTAGGGTTAGTGTTAGGATTAAGGTTTGCGTTTGGGTTATGGTTAGTGTTAGGGTTAGTGTTAGGGTTTAGGTTAGGTTTAGGGTGAGGGTTTGCGATAAGGTTAGGATTTGGGTTAAGGTTAGGGTTAGGGTTAGTGTTAGGGTTACCGTTTGGGTTAGTTTTAAGTTTAGTTTAAGGTTAGGATTTGGGTTTGGGTTAGGGTTAGGGTTAGGGTTAGGGTTAGGGTTA
>JAJHUQ010000053.1:2300000-2302500 GCA_035773235.1 Eospalax fontanierii | reverse complement strand
GGGTTACTGTTAGGTTTAGGGTTAGGGTTTAGGTTAGGGTTAGGGTTAGGGTTTCGGTTTGGGTTTGGTTTACGGTTAGAGTTGGGGTTAGGGTTAGGTTTTGGGTTCGGCTTAGTTTTAGCGTTAGGGTTTGCGATAGGGTTAGGTTTTGGGTTAGTGGAAGGGTTAGGGTTAGCGTTTGGGTTATGGTTAAGTTTAGTTTAAGGTTAGGGTTAGGGTTTGGGTTAGGGTTAGGTTTAGGGTTAGGGTTTGGGTTAGGGTTAGGGTTATGGTTATGGTTAGGGTTAGGTTTAGGGTTAGGGTTTGTGTTAGGGTTAGGTTTAGGGGTAATGTTTGGGTTAGTGTTAGGGTTAGGTATACGGTTAGGGTTTGGTTTAGTGTTAGGTTTAGTGTTAGGGTTAGGGTTAGGGTTACGGTTAGAGTTTGGGTTAGGTTTAGGGCTGGGTTAGGGTTTGTGTTTGTGTTAGTGTTTTGGTTAGGGTTTGTGTTAGGGTTAGGTTTAGGGTTAGGGTTTGGACTAGGGTTAGGTTTAGGGTTAGCGTTAATGTTTGGGTTAGGGTTAGGATTAGGTTTAGGGTTAGGGTTTGGGTTAGGGTTAGGGTTAGGGTTAGGGTTAGGGTTAGGGTTAGGGTTTGGGTTATGGTTAGGTTTAGGCTTAGGTTTTGGGTTAGGATTAGGTTTAGTTTTAATGTTTGGGTTAGGGTTAGGGTTAGTGTTAGGGTTAGTTGAGGTAGGCTTTGTAGTAGAGGTCCTGTATGTGGAGGGCCTGGGCAGGGCCAGCAGGCCACACCACCTTCACCCCTCCTCCTCCCATTTATTCCTGGCTGCTTCTTTTGTCAAACACTAGAACTTTGTCCTAAAGTCAACTAAATCTCTTAAACTGGTCACCCAAACACTAGAGCCTACCACCAAGAAACATCTGTGTTTCAGCAACTCATCTGAGAGGGCTTTGTCACCTAGCAACACCCTAAACAATGCTTTGCCAGGTCACTGCCTCTTGGAGTTCCAGAATCTTAGTCCAAGATTCTGTGACCTCAGCACTCCTGCCCACATCAGACACCAGTGACAGGAGACTCACGAATAGTACTCAGCACTCACTTGCAAAGCTCTGCCTGTCTATCAGAGCTTCAGAGCAGGTGCTCCTCCCCTGGTCAAGTCATGCCAAGGTTGCTTCCCAGTCCTGCCGCTCTTGGCAGAATTGCACGTGCTTACCTAAATAACCAACCTCATTCTTTCTAGAAATTACCATATTATTGATATTGGATTCTTCAGTACTATAAGCTACATTTGAATCAGAAAACTACTTTGGGCATCGTTCTCTATGAGGGAAAATATTTTCCTTTTTCATTGTTGCTGAATCGAATCTTTGCTCTTAAAAAAGTACAACTGAACTCTTTGGTGTGAGGCAGGAGGATTATCAGTTCAAGGCTACCCTGGTATTAGGGTATGGGTTATGGTTATGGTTATGGTTAGAATTAGGATTAGGGTTAGAATTAGGGTTAGGTTTAGGTTTAGGGTTAGGGTTAGGGTTAGGGTTAGTGATTGGGTTAGGGTTAGGTTTAGGGTTAGGGATACGATTAGGATTAGGGTTATGGTTTGGGTTAGGGTTAGGGTTAGGATTAGGGTTAGGGTTAGGATTTGAGTTAGGTTTAGGGTTAGGTTTATGGTTTCCGTTTGGGTTAGGGTGAGTGTTAGGGTTAGGGTTAGGGTTAGTGTTAGGATTAAGGTTTGGGTTTGGGTTATGGTTAGTGTTAGGGTTAGTGTTAGGGTTTAGGTTAGGTTTAGGGTGAGGGTTTGCGATAAGGTTAGGATTTGGGTTAAGGTTAGGGTTAGGGTTAGTGTTAGAGTTTGGGTTAGGGTTAGAGTTAGGGTTAGGTTAGGGTTTGGGTTTGGGTTAGGGTTAGGTTTAGTGTTAAGTTTAGTGTTAGGGTTTGGTTTTTTTTTAGGGTTAGGGTTAGGTTTAGGGTTTGGGTTAGGGTTAGGGTTAGGGTTAGGGTTTGGGTTTGGTTTAGGGTTAGAGTTGGGGTTAGGGTTAGGATTTGAGTTAGGCTTAGGTTTAGGGTTAGGGTTTGCGATAGGGTTAGGGTTTGGGTTAGGGTTAGGGTTAGGTTTAGGGTTAGGGTTAGGGTGTGCGTTTGGGTGAGTGTTAGGTTTAGGGTAAGGGTTATGTTTAGGGATTGAGTTATGGTTTGGGTTCTGGTTATGTTTAGGGTTTGGGTTAGGGTTAGGTTTAGGGTTTGGATTTGGATTAGGGTTAGGGTTAGGGTTAGGGTTAGGGTTTGGTTTGGTTTAGTGTTAGGGTTTGTGTTAGGTTTAGGGTTAGGTTTAGGGTTTGTGTTAGGGTTAGGGTTAGGGTTAAGTTTAGGTTTTGGGTTAGGGTTAGGGTTAGGATTAGGGTTATGGTTTGGGTTAGGGTTAGGGTTAGGTTTTGGGTTTGGGTTTGGATTAGGGTTAGGGTTAGGGTTAGGGTTAGGGTTAGGGTTAGGGTTAGGGCTAGGGT
>JAJHUQ010000053.1:2295000-2297500 GCA_035773235.1 Eospalax fontanierii | reverse complement strand
GGTTAGGGTGTGGGTTTGGATAAGGGTTAGGGTTAGGGTTAGGGTTAGGGTTTGGGTTAGGGTTAGCATTAGGGTTAGGGTTTGGGCTAGGGTTAGGGTTTGGTTTAGGGTTAATGTTTGGGTTAGGTTAGGATTAGGTTTAGCGTTAGGGTTTCGTTTAGGGTTAGGTTTTGGGTTATGGGTAGGTTTAGGCTTAGGGTTTGGGTTAGGGTTAGGTTTCGGTTTAATGTTTGGGTTAGGGTTAGGGTTAGAGTTAGGGTTAGGGTTAGTAGAGGTAGGCGTTGCAGTGGAGGTCCTGTATGTGGAGGTCCTGTGCAGGGCCAGCAGGCCACACCATCTTCTCCCCTCCTCCTCCCATCTTCTCCTGGCTGCTTCTTTTTGTCAAACACTAGAACTTTGACCTAAAGTCTACTATAATCTCTCCAAACTGGTCACCCAAACATTAGAGCCTACCACCAAGAAACCTCTGTGTTTCAGCAACTCATCTGAGAGGGCTTTGTCACCTAGCAACACCCTAAACAATGCTTTGCCAGGTCACTGCCTCTTGGAGTTCCAGAATCTTAGTCCAAGATTCTGTGACCTAAGCACTCCTGCACACATCAGACACCAATGACAGGAGACTGACCAATAGCACTCTGGACTCACTTGCAAAGCTCTGCCTGTCTATCAGAGCTTCAGAGCAGGTGCTCCTCCCATGGTCAAGTCATGCCAAGGTTGCTTCCCAGTCCTGCAGCTCTTGCCAGGATTGCACGTCTTTACCTAAATAACCAACCTCTTTCTTTCTAGAATTTACCATAATATTGATATTGGATTCTTAAGTACTATAAGCTACATTTGAATCAGAAAACTACTTTGGACATCGTTTTCTATGAGGGAAAATATTTTCCTTTTTCATTGTTGCTGAATCCAATCTTTGCTCTTAAAAAATTACAACTCAACTCTTGGGGGTGAGGCAGGAGAATTATCAGTTCAATGCTACCCTCCGGTTAGTGTATGGGTTATGGTTATGGTTATGGTTAGGATTAGGGTTAGAATTAGGGTTAGGGTTAGGTTTAGGGTTAGTGTTAGGTTTAGTGTTTGGGTTAGGGTTAGGTTTAGGGTTAGAGATACGATTGGGATTAGGGTTATGGTTTGGGTTAGAGTTAGGGGTAGGATTAGGCTTAGGGTTAGGGTTTGAGTTAGGGTTAGGGTTAGGTTTAGGCTTTCCTTTTGGGTTAGGGTGAGTGTTAGGGTTTTGGTTAGGGTTAATGTTAGGATTAAAGTTTGGATTTGGGTTAGGGTTCGTGTTAGCGTTAGGGTTACGGTTTAGGTTAGGTTTAGGGTTAGGGTTTGTGATAAGGTGAGGATTTGGGTTAAGGTTAATGTTAGGATTAGGGTTAGGGTTAAGGTTAGGGTTATGGTTAGGGTTTGAGTTAGAGTTAGCGTTAGGGTTAGGGTTTGGGTTAGGTTTAGGGTTAGGATTAGGGTTAGGTTTAGGGTTTGGGTTAGAGTTAGCGTTAGGGTTAGGGCTTGGGTTAGGGTTAGGGTTAGGTTTAGGGTTTGTGTTTGGGTTAGGGTGAGGGTTAGGTTTAGGGCTAGGGTTAGTGTTAGGATTAGGGTTTGGGTTTGGGTTAGGGTTACTGTTAGGTTTAGGGTTAGGGTTTAGGTTAGGGTTAGGTTTCGGGTTAATATTTGGATTAGATTTAGGGATAGGGTTTGGGTTAGGGTTACGATTTATGTTTATGGTTATGGTTTGGGTTAGGGTTGGATTTAGGGTTAGGGTTTGGGTTAGGGTTAGTTTTAGGGGTAATATTTGGCTTAGGGTTAGTGTTAGGTATACGGTTAAGGTTTGGTTTAGTGTTAGGTTTAGTGTTAGGGTTAGGGTTAGGGTGAGGGTTACGGTAAGAGTTTGGGTTAGGTTTAGGGCTGTGTTAGGGTTTGGGTTTGTGTTAGGGTTAGGGTTAGGGTTTGTGTTAGGGTTAGTATTAGGGTTAGGGTTTGGGCTAGGGTTAGGGTTAATGTTTGTGTTAGGGTTAGGATTAGGTTTAGGGTTAGGGTTTGGGTTAGGTTTAGGGTTAGGGGTTGGGTTTGGGTTAAGTTTAGGGTTAGGTTTAGGGTTTGGGTTTGGTTTTGGGTTAGGGATAGTGTTAGGGTTAGGGTTTGGGTTTGGGTTAGGATTAGGTTTAGGGTTAGTGTTAGGATTTGGGTTACGGTTAGATTTAGGGTTAGGGTTTGGGTTTGGGTTAGGGTTAGGTTTAGGGTTAGGGTTTGGGTTAGGGTTAGGTTTAGGGTTAATGTTTGGATTAGGTTTAGGGTTAGGGTTTGGGTTAGGGTTAGGGTTATGGTTATGGTTAGGGTTAGGTTTAGGGTTAGGGTTTGTGTTAGGGTTAGGTTTAGGGGTAATGTTTGGGTTAGTGTTAGGGTTAGGTATACGGTTAGGGTTCGGTTTAGTGTTAGGTTTAGTGTTAGGGTTAGGGTTAGGGTTACGGTTAGAGTTTGGGTTAGGTTTAGGGCTGGGTTA
>JAJHUQ010000053.1:2285000-2290000 GCA_035773235.1 Eospalax fontanierii | reverse complement strand
TTAGGATTAGGTTTAGCGTTAGGGTTTCGTTTAGGGTTAGGTTTTGGGTTATGGGTAGGTTTAGGCTTAGGGTTTGGGTTAGGGTTAGGTTTAGGTTTAATGTTTGGGTTAGGGTTAGGGTTATAGGTAGGGTTACGGTTAGTAGAGGTAGGCGTTGCAGTAGAGGTCCTGTATGTGGAGGTCCTGTGCAGGGCCAGCAGGCCACACCATCTTCTCCCCTCCTCCTCCCATCTTCTCCTGTCTGCTTCTTTTTGTCAAACACTAGAACTTTGACCTAAAGTCTACTATAATCTCTCCAAACTGGTCACCCAAACATTAGAGCCTACCACCAAGAAACCTCTGTGTTTCAGCAACTCATCTGAGGGGGCTTTGTCACCTAGCAACACCCTAAACAATGCTTTGCCAGGTCACTGCCTCTTGGAATTCCAGAATCTTAGTCCAAGATTCTGTGACCTAAGCACTCCTGCCCACATCAGACACAATGACAGGAGACTGACCAATAGCACTCTGGACTCACTTGCAAAGCTCTGCCTGTCTATCATAGCTTCAGAGCAGGTGCTCATCCCATGGTCAAGTCATGCCAAGGTTGCTTCCCAGTCCTGCAGCTCTTGCCAGGATTGCACGTCTTTACCTAAATAACCAACCTCTTTCTTTCTAGAATTTACCATATTATTGATATTGGATTCTTAAGTACTATAAGCTACATTTGAATCAGAAAACTACTTTGGACATCGTTTTCTATGAGGGAAAATATTTTCCTTTTTCATTGTTGCTGAATCCAATCTTTGCTCTTAAAAAATTACAACTCAACTCTTGGGGGTGAGGCAGGAGAATTATCAGTTCAATGCTACCCTCCGGTTAGGGTATGGGTTATGGTTATGGTTATGGTTAGGATTAGGGTTAGAATTAGGGTTAGGGTTAGGTTTAGGGTTAGTGTTAGGTTTAGTGTTTGGGTTAGGGTTAGGTTTAGGGTTAGGGATACGATTAGGATTAGGGTTATGGTTTGGGTTAGAGTTAGGGGTAGGATTAGGCTTAGGGTTAGGGTTAGGGTTTGAGTTAGGATTAGGGTTATGGTTTAGGCTTTCCGTTTGGGTTAGGGTGAGTGTTAGGGTTATGGTTAGGGTTAATGTTAGGATTAGAGTTTGGGTTTGGTTTAGGGTTCGTGTTAGGGTTAGGGTTACGGTTTAGGTTAGGTTTAGGGTTAGGGTTTGTGATAAGGTGAGGATTTGGGTTAAGGTTAAGGTTAGGATTAGGGTTAGGGTTAAGGTTAGGGTTAGGGTTAGGGTTTGGGTTAGAGTTAGCGTTAGGGTTAGGGTTTGGGTTAGGGTTAGGGTTAGGATTAGGGTTAGAGTTAGGGTTTGGGTTAGAGTTAGCGTTAGGGTTAGGGTTTGGGGTAGGGATAGGGTTAGGTTTAGGGTTTGTGTTTGGGTTAGGGTGAGGGGTAGGTTTAGGGCTAGGGGTATTGTTAGGATTAGGGTGTGGGGGTGGGTTAGGGTTACTGTTAGGTTTAGGGTTAGGGTTTAGGTTAGGGTTAGGGTTAGGGTTTCGGTTTGGGTTTGGTTTACGGTTAGAGTTGGGGTTAGGGTTAGGTTTTGGGTGCGGGTTGGTTTAAGGGTTAGGGTATGCGAAAGGGTTAGGTTTTGGGTTAGGGTAAGGGTTAGGGTTAGCGTTTGGGTTATGGTTAAGTTTAGTTTAAGGTTAGGGTTAGGGTTTGGGTTAGGGTTAGGTTTAGGGTTAGGGTTAGGGTGTGCGTTTGGGTGAGGGTTAGGTTTAGGGTAAGGGTTATGTTTAGGGATAGAGTTATGGTTTGGGTTCAGGTTATGGTTAGGGTTTGGGTAACGGTTAGGTTTAGGGTTTGGATTTGGATTAGGGTTAGGGTTAGTGTTAGGTTTAGGGTTAGGCTTAGGGTTAGGGTTAGTGTTAGGGTTTGGTTTGGGTTAGTGTTAGGGTTTGTGTTAGGTTTAGGGTTAGGTTTAGGGTTTGTGTTAGGGTTAGGGTTAGGGTTAAGGTTAGGGTTTGGGTTAGGGTTAGGGTTAGGTTTAGGATTATGGTTTGGGTTAGGGTTAGGGTTAGGGTTTGGCTTTGGGTTAGGGTTAGGTTTAGGGTTAGTGTTAGGGTTTGGGTTATTGTTAGGGTTAGGGTTAGGTTAGGGTTTGGGTTTGGGTTACGGTTAGGGTTATTGTTAGGGTTTGTGTTAGGTTTAGGTTTAGGGTTAGGGTTTGTGTTAGGGTTAGGGTTAGGGTTAAGGTTAGGGTTAGGGTTAGGGTTAGTGTTAGGGTTTGGGTTATTGTTAGGGTTAGGGTTAGGTTAGGGTTTGGGTTTGGGTTACGGTTAGGGTTATTGTTTGGGTTTGTGTTAGGTTTAGGTTTAGGTTTAGGGTTAGGGTTTGTGTTAGGGTTAGGGTTAGGGTTAAGGTTTGGTTTTGGGTTTGGGTTAGGGTTAGGATTAGGGTTATGGTTTGGGTTAGGGTTAAGGTTAGGGTTTGGGTTTGGCTTAGGGTTAGGGTTAGGGTTAGGGTTAGGGTTAGGGTTAGGGTTAGGATTTGTTTTGCGTTAGGATTAGGGTTAGGGTTAAGGTTGGGATTAGGGTTACGGTTTGGGTTAGGGTTTGGGTTTGGGTTAGGGTTAGGGCTAGGGTTTGGTTTAGGTTTAGGGTTAGGGTTAGGGTTTGGGTTTGGGTTACGGTTAGGGTTAGGTTAGGGTTTGGGTTTGGGTTTGGGTTAGGGTTAGGTTTAGGTTTAGGTTTAGGGTTTGGGTTAGGGTTAGGTTTCGGGTTAATGTTTGGATTAGATTTAGGGTTAGGGTTTGGGTTAGGGTTAGGTTTTATGTTTATGGTTAGGGTTTGGGTTAGGGTTGGGTTTAGGGTTAGGGTTTGGGTTAGGGTTAGGTTTAGGGGTAATATTTGGCTTAGGGTTAGTGTTAGGTATACGGTTAGGGTTTGGTTTAGTGTTAGGTTTAGTGTTAGGGTTAGGGGTAGGGTTAGGGTTACGGTAAGAGTTTGGGTTAGGTTTAGGGCTGTGTTAGGGTTTGGGTTTGTGTTAGGGTTAGGGTTAGGGTTTGTGTTAGGGTTAGTATTAGGGTTAGGGTTTGGGCTAGGGTTAGGGTTAATGTTTGTGTTAGGGTTAGGATTAGGTTTAGGGTTAGGGTTTGGGTTAGGTTTAGGGTTAGGGGTTGGGTTTGGGTTAAGTTTAGGGTTAGGTTTAGGGTTTGGGTTTGGTTTTGGGTTAGGGATAGTGTTAGGGTTAGGGTTTGGGTTTGGGTTAGGATTAGGTTTAGGGTTAGTGTTAGGATTTGGGTTACGGTTAGATTTAGGGTTAGGGTTTGGGTTTGGGTTAGGGTTAGGTTTAGGGTTAGGGTTTGGGTTAGGGTTAGGTTTAGGGTTAATGTTTGGATTAGGTTTAGGGTTAGGGTTTGGGTTAGGGTTAGGGTTATGGTTATGGTTAGGGTTAGGTTTAGTGTTAGGGTTTGTGTTAGGGTTAGGTTTAGTGGTAATGTTTGGGTTAGTGTTAGGGTTAGGTATACGGTTAGGGTTTGGTTTAGTGTTAGGTTTAGTGTTAGGGTTAGGGTTAGGGTTACGGGTAGAGTTTGGGTTAGGTTTAGGGCTGGGTTAGGGTTTGGGTTTGTGTTAGTGTTTTGGTTAGGGTTTGTGTTAGGGTTAGGTTTAGGGTTAGGGTTTGGACTAGGGTTAGGTTTAGGGTTAGCGTTAATGTTTGGGTTAGGGTTAGGATTAGGTTTAGGGTTAGGGTTTGGGTTAGGGTTAGGGTTAGGGTTAGGGTTAGGGTTAGGGTTAGGGTTTGGGTTATGGTTAGGTTTAGGCTTAGGTTTTGGGTTAGGATTAGGTTTAGTTTTAATGTTTGGGTTAGGGTTAGGGTTAGTGTTAGGGTTAGTTGAGGTAGGCTTTGTAGTAGAGGTCCTGTATGTGGAGGGCCTGGGCAGGGCCAGCAGGCCACACCACCTTCACCCCTCCTCCTCCCATTTATTCCTGGCTGCTTCTTTTGTCAAACACTAGAACTTTGTCCTAAAGTCAACTAAATCTCTTAAACTGGTCACCCAAACACTAGAGCCTACCACCAAGAAACATCTGTGTTTCAGCAACTCATCTGAGAGGGCTTTGTCACCTAGCAACACCCTAAACAATGCTTTGCCAGGTCACTGCCTCTTGGAGTTCCAGAATCTTAGTCCAAGATTCTGTGACCTCAGCACTCCTGCCCACATCAGACACCAGTGACAGGAGACTCACGAATAGTACTCAGCACTCACTTGCAAAGCTCTGCCTGTCTATCAGAGCTTCAGAGCAGGTGCTCCTCCCCTGGTCAAGTCATGCCAAGGTTGCTTCCCAGTCCTGCCGCTCTTGGCAGGATTGCACGTGGTTACCTAAATAACCAACCTCATTCTTTCTAGAAATTACCATATTATTGATATTGGATTCTTCAGTACTATAAGCTACATTTGAATCAGAAAACTACTTTGGGCATCGTTCTCTATGAGGGAAAATATTTTCCTTTTTCATTGTTGCTGAATCGAATCTTTGCTCTTAAAAAAGTACAACTGAACTCTTTGGTGTGAGGCAGGAGGATTATCAGTTCAAGGCTACCCTGGTATTAGGGTATGGGTTATGGTTATGGTTATGGTTAGAATTAGGATTAGGGTTAGAATTAGGGTTAGGTTTAGGTTTAGGGTTAGGGTTAGGGTTAGGGTTAGTGTTTGGGTTAGGGTTAGGTTTAGGGTTAGGGATACGATTAGGATTAGGGTTATGGTTTGGGTTAGGGTTAGGGTTAGGATTAGGGTTAGGGTTAGGATTTGAGTTAGGTTTAGGGTTAGGTTTATGGTTTCCGTTTGGGTTAGGGTGAGTGTTAGGGTTAGGGTTAGGGTTAGTGTTAGGATTAAGGTTTGGGTTTGGGTTATGGTTAGTGTTAGGGTTAGTGTTAGGGTTTAGGTTAGGTTTAGGGTGAGGGTTTGCGATAAATTTAGGATTTGGGTTAAGGTTAGGGTTAGGGTTAG
>JAJHUQ010000053.1:2260000-2282500 GCA_035773235.1 Eospalax fontanierii | reverse complement strand
GTTAGGGTTAGGGTTAGGTTTAGGGTTTGGTTTGGGTTAGGGTTAGGGTTAGTGTTAGGGCTTGTGTTAGTGTTAGGTTTAGGGTTAGGGTTTGGTTTAGGTTTAGGTTTAGGGTTAATGTTTGGGTTAGGGTTATGTTTATGGTTAGGGTTTGGGTTAGGGTTTGTGTTAGGGTTAGGTTTAGGGTTAGGGTTTGTGTTAGGGTTAGGTTTAGGGTCAGTGTTTGGGCTAGGGTTAGGTTTAGGGTTACGATTTGGGTTAGTTTTAGGGTTAGGGTTTGTTTTAGGGTTAGGTTTAGGGTTAGAGTTTGGGTTTGGTTTAGGATTAGTGTTAGGGTTAGGGTGTGGGTTTGGATTAGGGTTAGGGTTAGGGTTAGTGTTAGGCTTAGCGTTTGGGTTAGGTTTAAGTTCAGGTTTAGTCTTAGGATTTAGGGTTAGGGATAGGGTTAGGTTTACGGTTAGGGTTTGGGTTAGGGTTAGGTTTAGGGTTAATGTTTGGGTTAGGGTTAGGGTTAGGTATAGGGTTAAGGATTGTGTTAGTGTTAGGTTTAGGGTTAGGGTTAGGGTTAGGGTTACGGTTACGGATAGAATTTGGGTTAGGGTTAGGGTGAGGTTTAGGGTTTGGGTTGGGTTACGGTTAGGGTTAGGCTTAGGGTTTGTGTTAGGGTTAGGTTAAGGTTAGTGTTTGGGATAGGGTTAAGTTTAGGGTTAGGGTTTTGATTAGGGTTAGCGTTAGGGTTAGGGTTTGTGTTAGGGTTAGGTTTAGGGTTAGGGTTTGTGTTAGGGCTAGGTTTAAGGTTAGTGTTTGGGCTAGGGTTAGGTTTAGGGTTACGATTTGGGTTAGGTTTAGGTTTAGGGTTTGTGTTAGGGTTAGGTTTAGGGTTAGGATTTGGTTTTGGGTTAGGGTTAGGTTTTGGGTTAGGGTGAGGTTTAGGGTTTGGGTTATTGTTAGGGTTAGGGTTAGAGTTTGGGTTTGGTTTAGGATTAGCGTTAGGGTTAGGGTGTGGGTTTGGATAAGGGTTAGGGTTAGGGCTAGGGTTAGGGTTTGGGTTAGGGTTAGCATTAGGGTTAGGGTTTGGGCTAGGGTTAGGGTTTGGTTTAGGGTTAATGTTTGGGTTAGGTTAGGATTAGGTTTAGCGTTAGGGTTTCGTTTAGGGTTAGGTTTTGGGTTATGGGTAGGTTTAGGCTTAGGGTTTGGGTTAGGGTTAGGTTTAGGTTTAATGTTTGGGTTAGGGTTAGGGTTATAGGTAGGGTTAGGGTTAGTAGAGGTAGGCGTTGCAGTAGAGGTCCTGTATGTGGAGGTCCTGTGCAGGGCCAGCAGGCCACACCATCTTCTCCCCTCCTCCTCCCATCTTCTCCTGTCTGCTTCTTTTTGTCAAACACTAGAACTTTGACCTAAAGTCTACTATAATCTCTCCAAACTGGTCACCCAAACATTAGAGCCTACCACCAAGAAACCTCTGTGTTTCAGCAACTCATCTGAGGGGGCTTTGTCACCTAGCAACACCCTAAACAATGCTTTGCCAGGTCACTGCCTCTTGGAATTCCAGAATCTTAGTCCAAGATTCTGTGACCTAAGCACTCCTGCCCACATCAGACACCAATGACAGGAGACTGACCAATAGCACTCTGGACTCACTTGCAAAGCTCTGCCTGTCTATCAGAGCTTCAGAGCAGGTGCTCATCCCATGGTCAAGTCATGCCAAGGTTGCTTCCCAGTCCTGCAGCTCTTGCCAGGATTGCACGTCTTTACCTAAATAACCAACCTCTTTCTTTCTAGAATTTACCATATTATTGATATTGGATTCTTAAGTACTATAAGCTACATTTGAATCAGAAAACTACTTTGGACATCGTTTTCTATGAGGGAAAATATTTTCCTTTTTCATTGTTGCTGAATCCAATCTTTGCTCTTAAAAAATTACAACTCAACTCTTGGGGGTGAGGCAGGAGAATTATCAGTTCAATGCTACCCTCCGGTTAGGGTATGGGTTATGGTTATGGTTATGGTTAGGATTAGGGTTAGAATTAGGGTTAGGGTTAGGTTTAGGGTTAGTGTTAGGTTTAGTGTTTGGGTTAGGGTTAGGTTTAGGGTTAGGGATACGATTAGGATTAGGGTTATGGTTTGGGTAAGAGTTAGGGGTAGGATTAGGCTTAGGGTTAGAGTTAGGGTTTGAGTTAGGGTTAGGGTTAGGTTTAGGCTTTCCGTTTGGGTTAGGGTGAGTGTTAGGGTTATGGCTAGGGTTAATGTTAGGACTAAAGTTTGGGTTTGGTTTAGGGTTCGTGTTAGGGCTAGGGTTACAGTTTAGGTTAGGTTTAGGGTTAGGGTTTGTGATAAGGTGAGGATTTGTGTTAAGGTTAAGGTTAGGATTAGGGTTAGGGTTAAGGTTAGGGTTAGGGTTAGGGTTTGGGTTAGAGTTAGCGTTAGGGTTAGGGTTTGGGTTAGGGTTAGGGTTAGGATTAGGGTTAGAGTTAGGGTTTGGGTTAGAGTTAGCGTTAGGGTTAGGGTTTGGGTTAGGGTTAGGGTTAGGTTTAGGGTTTGTGTTTGGGTTAGGGAGAGGGTTAGGTTTAGGGCTAGGGTTATTGTTAGGATTAGGGTTTGGGTTTGGGTTAGGGTTACTGTTAGATTTAGGGTTAGGGTTTAGGTTAGGGTTAGGGTTAGGGTTTCGGTTTGGGTTTGGTTTACGGTTAGAGTTGGGGTTAGGGTTAGGTTTTGGGTTCGGCTTAGTTTTAGGGTTAGGGTTTGCGATAGGGTTAGGTTTTGGGTTAGGGTAAGGGTTAGGGTTAGCGTTTGGGTTATGGTTAAGTTTAGTTTAAGGTTAGGGTTAGGGTTTGGGTTAGGGTTAGGTTTAGGGTTAGGGTTAGGGTGTGCGTTTGGGTGAGGGTTAGGTTTAGGGTTAGGGTTAGGGTTTGCGATAGGGTTAGGGTTTGGGTTAGGGTTAGGGTTAGGTTTAGGGTTAGGGTTAGGGTGTGCGTTTGGGTGAGTGTTAGGTTTAGGGTAAGGGTTATGTTTAGGGATAGAGTTATGGTTTGGGTTCAGGTTATGGTTAGGGTTTGGGTAACGGTTAGGTTTAGGGTTTGGATTTGGATTAGGGTTAGGGTTAGTGTTTGGTTTAGGGTTAGGCTTAGGGTTAGGGTTAGTGTTAGGGTTTGGTTTGGGTTAGTGTTAGGGTTCGTGTTAGGTTTAGGGTTAGGTTTAGGGTTTGTGTTAGGGTTAGGGTTAGGGTTAAGGTTAGGGTTTGGGTTAGCGTTAGGGTTAGGTTTAGGATTATGGTTTTGGTTAGGGTTAGGGTTAGGGTTTGGCTTTGGGTTAGGGTTAGGTTTAGGGTTAGTGTTAGGGTTTGCGTTATTGTTAGGGTTAGGGTTAGGTTAGGGTTTGGGTTTGGGTTACGGTTAGGGTTATTGTTAGGGTTTGTGTTAGGTTTAGGTTTAGGGTTAGGGTTTGTGTTAGGGTTAGGGTTAGGGTTAAGGTTAGGGTTAGGGTTAGGGTTTGGGTTATTATTAGGGTTAGGGTTAGGTTAGGGTTTGGGTTTGGGTTACGGTTAGGGTTATTGTTTGGGTTTGTGTTAGGTTTAGGTTTAGGTTTAGGGTTAGGGTTTGTGTTAGGGTTAGGGTTAGGGTTAAGGTTTGGTTTTGGGTTAGGGTTAGGGTTAGGATTAGGGTTATGGTTTGGGTTAGGGTTAGGGTTAGGGTTTGGGTTTGGCTTAGGGTTAGGGTTAGGGTTAGGGTTAGGGTTAGGGTTAGGATTTGTTTTGCGTTAGGATTAGGGTTAGGGTTAAGGTTGGGATTAGGGTTACGGTTTGGGTTAGGGTTTGGGTTTGGGTTAGGGTTAGGGCTAGGGTTTGGTTTAGGTTTAGGGTTAGGGTTAGGGTTTGGGTTTGGGTTACGGTTAGGGTTAGGTTAGGGTTTGGGTTTGGGTTTGGGTTAGGGTTAGGTTTAGGTTTAGGTTTAGGGATTGGGTTAGGGTTAGGTTTCGGGTTAATGTTTGGATTAGATTTAGGGTTAGGGTTTGGGTTAGGGTTAGGTTTTATGTTTATGGTTAGGGTTTGGGTTAGGGTTGGGTTTAGGGTTAGGGTTTGGGTTAGGGTTAGGTTTAGGGGTAATATTTGGCTTAGGGTTAGTGTTAGGTATACGGTTAGGGTTTGGTTTAGTGTTAGGTTTAGTGTTAGGGTTAGGGGTAGGGTTAGGGTTACGGTAAGAGTTTGGGTTAGGTTTAGGGCTGTGTTAGGGTTTGGGTTTGTGTTAGGGTTAGGGTTAGGGTTTGTGTTAGGGTTAGTATTAGGGTTAGGGTTTGGGATAGGGTTAGGGTTAATGTTTGTGTTAGGGTTAGGATTAGGTTTAGGGTTAGGGTTTGGGTTAGGTTTACGGTTAGGGGTTGGGTTTGGGTTATGTTTAGGGTTAGGTTTAGGGTTTGGGTTTGGTTTTGGGTTAGGGATAGTGTTAGGGTTAGGGTTTGGGTTTGAGTTAGGATTAGGTTTAGGGTTAGAGTTAGGGTTTGCGTTACGGTTAGATTTAGGGTTAGGGTTTGGGTTTGGGTTAGGGTTAGGTTTAGGGTTAGGGTTTGGGTTAGGGTTAGGTTTAGGGTTAATGTTTGGATTAGGTTTAGGGTTAGGGTTTGGGTTAGGGTTTGGGTTATGGTTATGGTTAGGGTTAGGTTTAGGGTCAGGGTTTGTGTTAGGGTTAGGTTTAGGGGTAATGTTTGGGTTAGTGTTAGGGTTAGGTATACGGTTAGGGTTTGGTTTAGTGTTAGGTTTAGTGTTAGGGTTAGGGTTAGGGTTACGGTTAGAGTTTGGGTTAGGTTTAGGGCTGGGTTAGGGTTTGTGTTTGTGTTAGTGTTTTGGTTAGGGTTTGTGTTAGGGTTAGGTTTAGGGTTACGGTTTGGACTAGGGTTAGGTTTAGGGTTAGCGTTAATGTTTGGGTTAGGGTTAGGATTAGGTTTAGGGTTAGGGTTTGGGTTAGGGTTAGGGTTAGGGTTAGGGTTAGGGTTAGGGTTAGGGTTTGGGTTATGGTTAGGTTTAGGCTTAGGTTTTGGGTTAGGATTAGGTTTAGTTTTAATGTTTGGGTTAGGGTTAGGGTTAGTGTTAGGGTTAGTTGAGGTAGGCTTTGTAGTAGAGGTCCTGTATGTGGAGGGCCTGGGCAGGGCCAGCAGGCCACACCACCTTCACCCCTCCTCCTCCCATTTATTCCTGGCTGCTTCTTTTGTCAAACACTAGAACTTTGTCCTAAAGTCAACTAAATCTCTTAAACTGGTCACCCAAACACTAGAGCCTACCACCAAGAAACATCTGTGTTTCAGCAACTCATCTGAGAGGGCTTTGTCACCTAGCAACACCCTAAACAATGCTTTGCCAGGTCACTGCCTCTTGGAGTTCCAGAATCTTAGTCCAAGATTCTGTGACCTCAGCACTCCTGCCCACATCAGACACCAGTGACAGGAGACTCACGAATAGTACTCAGCACTCACTTGCAAAGCTCTGCCTGTCTATCAGAGCTTCAGAGCAGGTGCTCCTCCCCTGGTCAAGTCATGCCAAGGTTGCTTCCCAGTCCTGCCGCTCTTGGCAGGATTGCACGTGGTTACCTAAATAACCAACCTCATTCTTTCTAGAAATTACCATATTATTGATATTGGATTCTTCAGTACTATAAGCTACATTTGAATCAGAAAACTACTTTGGGCATCGTTCTCTATGAGGGAAAATATTTTCCTTTTTCATTGTTGCTGAATCGAATCTTTGCTCTTAAAAAAGTACAACTGAACTCTTTGGTGTGAGGCAGGAGGATTATCAGTTCAAGGCTACCCTGGTATTAGGGTATGGGTTATGGTTATGGTTATGGTTAGAATTAGGATTAGGGTTAGAATTAGGGTTAGGTTTAGGTTTAGGGTTAGGGTTAGGGTTAGGGTTAGTGTTTGGGTTAGGGTTAGGTTTAGGGTTAGGGATACGATTAGGATTAGGGTTATGGTTTGGGTTAGGGTTAGGGTTAGGATTAGGGTTAGGGTTAGGATTTGAGTTAGGTTTAGGGTTAGGTTTATGGTTTCCGTTTGGGTTAGGGTGAGTGTTAGGGTTAGGGTTAGGGTTAGTGTTAGGATTAAGGTTTGCGTTTGGGTTATGGTTAGTGTTAGGGTTAGTGTTAGGGTTTAGGTTAGGTTTAGGGTGAGGGTTTGCGATAAGGTTAGGATTTGGGTTAAGGTTAGGGTTAGGGTTAGTGTTAGGGTTACCGTTTGGGTTAGTTTTAAGTTTAGTTTAAGGTTAGGATTTGGGTTTGGGTTAGGGTTAGGGTTAGGGTTAGGGTTAGGGTTAGGGTTCGGGTTTGGGTTAGGGTTAGGGTTAGGATTAGGGTTATGGTTTGGGTGAGGGTTATAGTTAGGTTTTGGGTTTGGGTTGGAGTGTGAGGTAGGGTTAGGTTTAGGTTTTGGCTTAGGGTTAGGGTTAGGGTTTGGGTTATTGTTAGGGTTAGGGTTAGGTTAGTGTTTGGGTTTGGCTTAGGGTTAGGGTTAGAGTTAGGGTTTGGTTTAGGATTAGGGCTAGTGTTAGGGTTTGGGTTAGAGTTAGGGTTTGGTTTAGGATTAGGGTTAGTGTTAGGGTTTGGGTTAGGGTTAGAATTAGGGTTAGGTTTAGAGTGTGTGTTTGGGTTAGGGTTAGGTTTAGGGTTAGGGTTAGGTTTAGGGATAGTGTTATGGTTTGGATTCTGCTTACGGTTAGGTTTTGGGTTAGGGTTAGGGTTAGGTTTAGGGTTTGGGTTTGGGTTTGGGTTAGGATTAGGGTTAGGTTTAGGGTTTGGGTTTGGGTTAGGGTTAGGGTTTGTGTTAGGGTTAGGTTTAGGTTTAGGTTTTGGGTTAGTTTTCGGTTTAGGTTTAATGTTTGGGTTAGCTTTAGTGTTAGGGTTTCGGTTATTGTTAGGGTTATGGTTATGGTTAGGGTTTGGGTTAGGGTTAGGTTTAGGGTTAGGGTTGGGGTGTGCGTTTGGGTGAGTGTTAGGTTTAGGGTAAGGGTTCTGTTTAGGGATAGAGTTATGGTTTGGGTTCTGGTTATGTTTAGAGTTTGGGTTAGGGTTAGGTTTAGTGTTTGGATTTGGATTAGGGTTAGGGTTAGTTTTAGGGTTAGGGTTAGGGTTAGGGTTTGGTTTGGGTTAGTGTTAGGGTTTGTGTTAGGTTTAGGGTTAGGGTTAGGGTTTGTGTTAGGGTAAGGGTTAGTGTTAAGTTTAGGGTTTGGGTTAGGGTTAGCGTTAGGATTAGGGTTATGGTTTGGGTTAGGGTTAGGGTTTGGGTTTGGTTTTGGGTTAGGGATAGTGTTAGGGTTAGGGTTTGGGTTTGGGTTAGGATTAGGTTTAGGGTTAGTGTTAGGGTTTGGGTTAGGGTTAGATTTAGGGTTGGGGTTTGGGTTTGGGTTAGGGTTAGGTTTTGGGTTAGGGTTTGTGTTAGGGTTAGGATTAGGGGAAATGTTTGGATTAGTGTTAGGGTTAGGTATACGGTTAGGGATTGGTTTAGTGTTAGGTTTAGTGTTAGGGTTAGGGTTAGGGTTACGGTTAGAGTTTGGGTTAGGTTTAGGGCTGGGTTAGGGTTTGGGTTTGTGTTAGTGTTTTGGTTAGGGTTTGTGTTAGGGTTAGGTTTAGGGTTAGGGTTTGGACTAGGGTTAGGTTTAGGGTTAGCGTTAATGTTTGGGTTAGGGTTAGGATTAGGTTTAGGTTTAGGGTTTGGGTTAGGGTTAGGGTTAGGGTTAGGGTTAGGGTTAGGGTTAGGGTTTGGGTTATGGTTAGGTTTAGGCTTAGGTTTTGGGTTAGGATTAGGTTTAGTTTTAATGTTTGGGTTAGGGTTAGGGTTAGTGTTAGGGTTAGTTGAGGTAGGCTTTGTAGTAGAGGTCCTGTATGTGGAGGGCCTGGGCAGGGCCAGCAGGCCACACCACCTTCACCCCTCCTCCTCCCATTTATTCCTGGCTGCTTCTTTTGTCAAACACTAGAACTTTGTCCTAAAGTCAACTAAATCTCTTAAACTGGTCACCCAAACATTAGAGCCTACCACCAAGAAACATCTGTGTTTCAGCAACTCATCTGAGAGGGCTTTGTCACCTAGCAACACCCTAAACAATGCTTTGCCAGGTCACTGCCTCTTGGAGTTCCAGAATCTTAGTCCAAGATTCTGTGACCTCAGCACTCCTGCCCACATCAGACACCAGTGACAGGAGACTCACGAATAGTACTCAGCACTCACTTGCAAAGCTCTGCCTGTCTATCAGAGCTTCAGAGCAGGTGCTCCTCCCCTGGTCAAGTCATGCCAAGGTTGCTTCCCAGTCCTGCCGCTCTTGGCAGGATTGTACGTGGTTACCTAAATAACCAACCTCATTCTTTCTAGAAATTACCATATTATTGATATTGGATTCTTCAGTACTATAAGCTACATTTGAATCAGAAAACTACTTTGGGCATCGTTCTCTATGAGGGAAAATATTTTCCTTTTTCATTGTTGCTGAATCGAATCTTTGCTCTTAAAAAAGTACAACTGAACTCTTTGGGGTGAGGCAGGAGGATTATCAGTTCAAGGCTACCCTGGGATTAGGGTATGGGTTATGGTTATGGTTATGGTTAGAATTAGGATTAGGGTTAGAATTAGGGTTAGGTTTAGGTTTAGGGTTAGGGTTAGGGTTAGGGTTAGTGTTTGGGTTAGGGTTAGGTTTAGGGTTAGGGATACGATTAGGATTAGGGTTATGGTTTGGGTTAGGGTTAGGGTTAGGATTAGGGTTAGGGTTAGGGTTAGGGTTGGGATTTGAGTTAGGTTTAGGGTTAGGTTTATGGTTTCCGTTTGGGTTAGGGTGAGTGTTAGGGTTAGGGTTAGGGTTAGTGTTAGTATTAAGGTTTGGGTTTGGGTTATGGTTAGTGTTAGGGTTAGGGTTAGGGTTTAGGTTAGGTTTAGGGTGAGGGTTTGTGATAAGGTTAGGATTTGGGTTAAGGTTAGGGTTAGGGTTAGTGTTAGGGTTACCGTTTGGGTTAGTTTTAATTTTAGTTTAAGGTTAGGATTTGGGTTTGGGTTAGGGTTAGGGTTAGGGTTAGTGTTAGGGTTAGGGTTAGGGTTAGGGTTTGGTTTGGGTTAGTGTTAGGGTTTGTGTTAGGTTTAGGGTTAGGTTTAGGGTTTGTGTTAGGGTTAGGGTTAGGGTTAAGTTTAGGGTTTGGGTTAGGGTTAGGGTTAGGATTAGGGTTATGGTTTGGGTCAGGGTTAGGGTTAGGGTTTGGGTTTGGGTTTGGGTTAGTGTTAGGATTAGGGTTAGTGTTAGGGTTTGGGTTATTGGTAGGGTTAGGGTTACGTGAGGGTTTGGGTTTGGGTTAGGGTTATTGTTAGTGTGAGGGTTTGTGTTAGGTTTAGGGTTAGGGTTAGGGTCCGGGTTAGGGTTAGGGATAGGGTTAAGGTTAGGTTTTGGGATAGGGATAGGGTAAGGATTAGGGTTATGGTTTTGGTTATTGTTAAGGTTAGGGTTATTTTAGGGTTTGTGTTTGGGTTAGGGTTAGGGTTAGTGTTAAGTTTAGTGTTAAGGTTTGGTTTTTTTTTAGGGTTAGGGTTAGAGTTAGGGTTTGGGTTAGGGTTAGGGTTAGGGTTAGGGTTTGTGTTAGTGTTAGGTTTGGGGTTAGGGTTAGGTTAGGGTGTGGGTTAGGGTCCGGGTTACGGATAGGATTAGGGTTATGGTTTGAATTAGGGTTAGGGTTAGCGTTTGGGTTAGGGTTAAGTTTAGGTTAAGGCTAGGGTTAGGGTTTGGGTTAGGGTTAGGGTTAGGTTTAGGGTTAGGGTTAGGGTTAGGTATATGATTAGGATTAGGGTTATGGTTTGGGTTAGGGTTTGGGTTAGGATTAGGGTTAGGGTTAGGGTTAGGTTTAGGATTTGAGTTAGGTTTAGGGTTCGGTTTATGGTTTCCGTTTGGGTTATGGTGAGTATTAGGGTTAGGGTTAGGGTTAGGGTTAGGGTAAGGGTTAGGGTTAGGGTTTGTGTTAGGGTTAGGTTTAGGTTAGGGTTAGGGTTAGGGTTAGTGTTTGGGTTAGAGTTAGGTTTAGGGTTTGGGATCTGTTAGGGTTAGGGTTAGGGTTAGGGTTTGGGTTAGGGTTAGTGTTAGGTTTAGGGTTAGGGTTTGGGTTAGGGTTAGCATTAGGGTTAGGGATTGGGTTAGGGCTAGGGTTAGTGTTAGGGTTTGGGTTAGGGTTAGGGTTAGGGTTAGGTTTAGGGTTAGGGTTAGGGTTAGGGTTAATGTTAGGGTTAGGTTTAGGGTTTGGTTTGGGTTAGGGTTAGGGTTAGTGTTAGGGCTTGTGTTAGGGTTAGGTTTAGGTTTAGGGTTTGGTTTAGGGTTAGGTTTAGGGTTAATGTTTGGGTTAGGGTTATGTTTAGGGTTAGGGTTAGGGTTAGGTTTAGGGTTAGGGTTAGGGTTAGGGATACGATTAGGATTAGGGTTATGGTTTGGGTTAGGGTTAGGTTTAGGATTAGGGTTAGGGTTAGGGTTAGGGTTAGGGTTAGGATTTGAGTTAGGTTTAGGGTTCGGTTTATGGTTTCCGTTTGGGTTAGGGTGAGTATTAGGGTTAGGGTTAGGGTTAGGGTTAGGGTTAGGGTTTGTGTTAGGGTTAGGTTTAGGTTAGGGTTAGGGTTAGGGTTAGGGTTAGTGTTTGGGTTAGAGATAGAGTTAGCGTTTGGGATTTGTTAGGGTTAGGGTTAGGGTTAGGGTTAGGGTTTGGGTTAGGGTTAGCATTAGGGTTAGCGTATGGGTTAGGGTGTGGGTTAGGGTTAGGGTTTGGGTTAGGGTTAGGGTTAGGGTTAGGGTTAGGGTTAGGGTTAGGTTTAGGGTTTGGTTTGGGTTAGGGTTAGGGTTAGTGTTAGGGCTTGTGTTAGGGTTAGGTTTAGGGTTAGGGTTTGGTTTAGGTTTAGGTTTAGGGTTAATGTTTGGGTTAGGGTTATGTTTAGGGTTAGGGTTTGGGTTAGGGTTAGGGTTATGGTTTGTGTTAGGGTTAGGTTTAGGGTTAGGGTTTGTGTTAGGGTTAGGTTTAGGGTTAGTGTTTGGGCTAGGGTTAGGTTTAGGGTTACGATTTGGGTTAGGTTTAGGGTTAGGGTTTGTTTTAGGGTTAGGTTTAGGGTTAGGATTTGGTTTTGGGTTAGGGTTAGGGTTTGGGTTAGGGTGAGGTTTAGGGTTAGGGTTAGGGTTAGGGTTAGGGTTAGGGTTAGGTTTAGGGTTTGGTTTGGGTTAGGGTTAGGGTTAGTGTTAGGGCTTGTGTTAGGGTTAGGTTTAGGGTTAGGGTTTGGTTTAGGGTTAGGTTTAGGGTTAATGTTTGTGTTAGGGTTATGTTTAGGGTTAGGGTTATGGTTAGGTTTAGGGTTAGGGTTAGGGTTAGGGATACGATTAGGTTTAGGGTTATCGTTTGGGTTAGGGTTAGGTTTAGGATTAGGGTTAGGGTTAGGGTTAGGGTTAGGGTTAGGATTTGAGTTATGTTTAGGGTTCGGTTTATGGTTTCCGTTTGGGTTAGGGTGAGAATTAGGGTTAGGGTTAGGGTTAGGGTTAGGGTTAGGGTTAGGGTTTGTGTTAGGGTTAGGTTTAGGTTAGGGTTAGGGTTATGGTTAGGGTTAGTGTTTGGGTTAGAGTTAGGGTTAGGGTTTGGGATTTGTTAGGGTTAGGGTTAGGGTTAGGGTTAGGGTTTGGGTTAGGGTTAGCATTAGGGTTAGGGTTTGGGTTAGGGTTTGGGTAAGTGTTAGGGTTTGGGTTAGGGTTAGGGTTAAGGTTAGGGTTAGGGTTAGGGTTAGGTTTAGGGTTTGGTTTGGGTTAGGGTTAGGGTTAGTGTTAGGGCTTGTGTTAGGGTTAGGTTTAGGGTTAGGGTTTGGTTTAGGTTTAGGTTTAGGGTTAATGTTTGGGTTAGGGTTATGTTTAGAGTTAGGGTTTGGGTTAGGGTTAGGGTTAGGGTTAGGGTTAGGGTTTGTGTTAGCGTTAGGTTTAGGGTTAGGGTTTGTGTTAGGGTTAGATTTAGGGTTAGTGTTTGGGCTAGGGTTAGGTTTAGGATTACGATTTGATTTAGGTTTAGGGTTAGGGTTTGTTTTAGGGTTAGGTTTAGGGTTAGGATTTGGTTTTGGGTTAGGGTTAGGGTTTGGGTTAGGGTGAGGTTTAGGGTTTGGGTTATTGTTAGGGTTAGGGTTAGAGTTTGGGTTTGGTTTATGATTAGGTTTAGGGTTAGGGTGTGGGTTTGGATTAGGGTTAGGGTTAGGGTTAGTGTTAGGGTTAGCGTTTGGGTTAGGTTTAAGTTCAGGTTTAGTCTTAGGATTTAGGGTTAAGGTTAGGGTTAGGTTTACGGTTAGGGTTTGGGTTAGGGTTAGGTTTAGGGTTAATGTTTGGGTTAGGGTTAGGGTTAGGTATGGGGTTAAGGATTGTGTTAGTGTTAGGTTTAGGGTTAGGGTTAGGGTTAGGGTTACGGTTACCGTTAGAATTTGGGTTAGGGTTAGGGTTAGGTTTAGGGTGTGGCTTGGGTTACGGTCAGCGTTAGCTATAGGGTTTGTGTTAGGGTTAGGTTTAGGTTAGTGTTTGGGATAGGGTTAGGTTTAGGGTTAGGGTTTTGGTTAGGGTTAGGGTTAGGGTTAGGGTTTGTGTTAGGGTTAGGTTTAGGGTTACGGTTTGTGTTAGGGTTAGGTTTAGGGTTAGTGTTTGGGCTAGGGTTAGGTTTAGGGTTACGATTTGGGTTAGGTTTAGGGTTAGGTTTTGTGTTAGGGTTAGGTTTAGGGTTAGGATTTGGTTTTGGGTTAGGGTTAGGGTTTGGGTTAGGGTGAGGTTTAGGGTTTGGGTTATTGTTAGGGTTAGGGTTAGAGTTTGGGTTTGGTTTAGGATTAGGGTTAGGGTTAGGGTGTGGGTTTGGATAAGGGTTAGGGTTAGGATTAGGGTTAGGGTTTGGGTTAGGGTTAGCATTAGGGTTAGGATTTGGGCTAGGGTGAGGTTTTGGTTTAGGGTTAATGTTTGGGTTAGGTTAGCATTAGGTTTAGCCTTAGGGCTTCGTTTAGGGTTAGGTTTTGGGTTATGGGTAGGTTTAGGCTTAGGGTTTGTGTTAGGGTTAGGTTTAGGTTTAATGTTTGGGTTAGGGTTAGGGTTAGAGTTAGGGTTAGCATTAGGGTTAGGGTTTGGGCTAGGGTTAGGGTTTGGTTTAGGGTTAATGTTTGGGTTAGGTTAGGATTAGGTTTAGCGTTAGGGTTTCGTTTAGGGTTAGGTTTTGGGTTATGGGTAGGTTTAGGCTTAGGGTTTGGGTTAGGGTTAGGTTTAGGTTTAATGTTTGGGTTAGGGTTAGGGTTAGAGTTAGGGTTAGGGTTAGTAGAGGTAGGCGTTGCAGTAGAGGTCCTGTATGTGGAGGTCCTGTGCAGGGCCAGCAGGCCACACCATCTTCTCCCCTCCTCCTCCCATCTTCTCCTGGCTGCTTCTTTTTGTCAAACACTAGAACTTTGACCTAAAGTCTACTATAGTCTCTCCAAACTGGTCACCCAAACATTAGAGCCTACCACCAAGAAACCTCTGTGTTTCAGCAACTCATCTGAGAGGGCTTTGTCACCTAGCAACACCCTAAACAATGCTTTGCCAGGTCACTGCCTCTTGGAGTTCCAGAATCTTAGTCCAAGATTCTGTGACCTAAGCACTCCTGCCCACATCAGACACCAATGACAGGAGACTGACCAATAGCACTCTGGACTCACTTGTAAAGCTCTGCCTGTCTATCAGAGCTTCAGAGCAGGTGCTCCTCCCATGGTCAAGTCATGCCAAGGTTGCTTCCCAGTCCTGCAGCTCTTGCCAGGATTGCACGTCTTTACCTAAATAACCAACCTCTTTCTTTCTAAAATTTACCATATTATTGATATTGGATTCTTAAGTACTATAAGCTACATTTGAATCAGAAAACTACTTTGGACATCGTTTTCTATGAGGGAAAATATTTTCCTTTTTCATTGTTGCTGAATCCAATCTTTGCTCTTAAAAAATTACAACTCAACTCTTGGGGGTGAGGCAGGAGAATTATCAGTTCAATGCTACCCTCCGGTTAGGGTATGTGTTATGGTTATGGTTATGGTTAGGATTAGGGCTCGAATTAGGGTTAGGGTTAGGTTCAGGGTTAGTGTTAGGTTTAGTGTTTGGGTTAGTGTTAGGTTTAGGGTTAGGGATACGATTAGGATTAGGGTTATGGTGTGGGTTAGAGTTAGGGGTAGGATTAGGCTTAGGGTGAGGGTTAGGTTTAGGCTTTCCGTTTGGGTTAGGGTGAGTGTTAGGGTTATGGTTAGGGTTAATGTTAGGATTAAAGTTTGGGTTTGGGTTAGGGTTCGTGTTAGGGTTAGGGTTACGGATTAGGTTAGGTTTAGGGTTAGGGTTTGTGATAAGGTGAGGATTTGGGTTAAGGTTAAGGTAGGATTAGGGTTAGGGTTAAGGTTAGGGTTAGGGTTAGGGTTTGGGTTACAGTTAGCGTTAGGGTTAGGGTTTGGGTTAGGGTTAGGGTTAGGATTAGGGTTAGGGTTAGGGTTTGGGTTAGAGTTAGCATTAGGGTTAGGGCTTGTGTTAGGTTTAGGGTTAGGTTTAGGGTTTGTGTTTGGGTTAGGGTGAGGGTTAGGTTTAGGGCTAGGGTTAGTGTTAGGATTAGGGTTTGGGTTTGGGTTAGGGTTACTGTTAGGTTTAGGGTTAGGGTTTAGGTTAGGGTTAGGGTTAGGGTTTCGGTTTGGGTTTGGTTTACGGTTAGAGTTTGGGTTAGGGTTAGGATTTGGGTTAGGCTTAGTTTTAGGGTTAGGGTTTGCGATAGGGTTAGGTTTTGGGTTAGGGTTAGGGTTAGGGTTAGCATTTGGGTTATGGTTAAGTTTAGTTTAAGGTTAGGGTTAGGGTTTGGGTTAGGGTTAGGTTTAGGGTTAGGGTTAGGGTGTGCGTTTGGGTGAGGGTTAGGTTTAGGGTAAGGGTTATGTTTAGGGATAGAGTTATCGTTTGGGTTCAGGTTATGGTTAGGGTTTGGGTAACGGTTAGGTTTAGGGTTTGGATTTGGATTAGGGTTAGTGTTAGTGTTAGGTTTGGGTTAGTGTTTGGGTTAGGGTTAGTGTTAGGGTTTGGTTTGGGTTAGTGTTAGGGTTTGTGTTAGGTTTTGGGTTAGGTTTAGGGTTTGTGTTAGGGTTAGGGTTAGGGTTAAGGTTAGGGTTTGGGTTAGGGTTAGGGTTAGGTTTAGGATTATGGTTTGGGTTAGGGTTAGGGTTAGGGTTAGGGTTTGGGTTTGGGTTAGGGTTAGGTTTAGGGTTAGTGTTAGGGTTTGGGTTATTGTTAGGGTTAGGGTTAGGTTAGGGTTTGGGTTTGGGTTACGGTTAGGGTTATTGTTAGGTTTGTGTTAGGTTTACGTTTAGGGTTGGGGTTTGTGTTAGGGTTAGGGTTAGGGTTAAGGTTAGGTTTTGGGTTAGGGTTAGGGTTAGGATTAGGGTTATGGTTTGGGTTAGGGTTAGGGTTAGGGTTTGGGTTAGGGTTTGGGTTAGGGTTAGCATTAGGGTTAGGGTTTGGGTTTGGGTTATGGTTAGTGTTAGGGTTAGGGTTAGGGTTTAGGTTGAGGGTTTGCGATAAGGTTAGGATTTGGGTTAAGGTTAGGGTTAGGGTTAGTGTTAGGGTTACCGTTTGGGTTAGTTTTAAGTTTAGTTTAAGGTTAGGATTTGGGTTTGGGTTAGGGTTAGGTTTAGGGTTAGGGTTAGGTTTAGGGATAGTGTTATGGTTTGGATTCTGCTTACGGTTAGGTTTTGGGTTAGGGTTAGGGTTAGGTTTAGGGTTTGGGTTTGGGTTAGGATTAGGGTTATGGTTAGGGTTTGGGTTTGGGTTAGGGTTAGGGTTTGTGTTAGGGTTAGGTTTAGGTTTAGGTTTTGGGTTAGTCTTCGGTTTAGGTTTAATGTTTGGGTTAGCTTTAGTGTTAGTGTTTGGGTTATTGTTAGGGTTATGGTTATGGTTAGGGTTTGGGTTAGGGTTAGGTTTAGGGTTAGGCTTTGGGTTAGGGTTAGGGTTAGGGTTAATGTTTGGGTTAGGGTTAGGGTTAGGTATAGGGTTAGGGATTGGTTTAGTGTTATGTATAGTGTTAGGGTTATGGTTAGTGTTAGGGTTACGGTTAGAGTTTTGGTTTGGTTTAGGGTTAGGGTTAGGGTTTGTGTTAGGGTTAGGTTTAGGGTTAGCGTTTGGGTTTGGCTTAGGTTTAGGGTTAGGGTTAGGGTTAGTTTTAGGGTTTGTTTTGCGTTAGGATTAGGGTTACGGTTTGGGTTAGGGTTTGGGTCTGGGTTAGGTTTAGGGCTAGGGTTTGGTTTAGGTTTAGGGTTAGGGTTAGGGTTTGGGTTTGGCTTAGGGTTAGCGTTAGAGTTATTGTTTGAGTTAGGGTTAGGGTTAGTGTTAGGGTTTGGGTTAGGTTTAGGGTTAGGGTTAGGGTTAGGGTTAGTTTTAGGGTTAAAATTTGGGTTAGGGTTAGTGTTAGGGTTAGGATTAGGGTTTGTGTTAGGGTTAGGGTTAGGGTTTGGGTTAGAGTTAGGGTTAGGGTTAGGGTTTGGGTTACGGTTAGGCTTAGGTTTAGGGTTTGGGTTTGGGTTAGGGGGAGGGTTAGGTTAAGGGCTAGGGTTAGTGTTAGGATTAGGGTTTGGGTTTGTGTTAGGGTTACTGTTAGGTTTAGGGTTAGGGTTTAGGTTAGGGTTAGGGTTAGGGTTTCGGTTTGGGTTTGGTGTAGGGTTAGAGTTGGGGTTAGGGTTAGGATTTGGGTTAGGCTTAGGTTTAGGGTAAGAGTTTGGGTTAGGGTTAGGTTTAGGGTTAATGTTTGGATTAGGTTTAGGGTTAGGGTTTGGGTTAGGGTTAGGGTTAGTGTTATGGTTATGGTTAGGGTTTTGGTTAGGGTTAGGTTTAGGGTTAGGGTTTGGGTTAGGGTTAGGTTTAGGGGTAATGTTTGGGTTAGTGTTAGGGTTAGGTATACGGTTAGGGTTTGGTTTAGTGTTAGGTTTAGTGTTAGGGTTAGGGTTAGGGTTACGTTTAGAGTTTGGGTTAGGTTTAGGGCTGGGTTAGGGTTTGGGTTTGTGTTAGTGTTTTGGTTAGGGTTTGTGTTAGGGTTAGGGTTAGGGTTAGGGTTTGGGTTTGGTTTAGGGTTAGAGTTGGTGTTAGGGTTAGGATTTGGGTTAGGCTTAGGTTTAGGGTTAGGGTTTGCGATAGGGTTAGTGTTTGGGTTAGGGTTAGGGTTAGGTTTAGGGTTAGGGTTAGGGTGTGCGTTTGGGTGAGTGTTAGGTTTAGGGTAAGGGTTATGTTTAGGGATAGAGTTATTGTTTGGGTTCTGGTTATATTTAGGGTTTGGTTTAGGGTTAGGTTTAGGGTTTGGATTTGGATTAGGGTTAGGGTTAGGGTTAGGGTTAGGGTTAGGGTTTGGTTTGGGTTAGTGTTAGGGTTTGTGTTAGGTCTAGGGGGAGAGTTAGGGTTTGTGTTAGGGTTAGGGTTAGGGTTAAGGTTAGGGTTTGGGTTAGGGTTAGGGTTAGGATTAGGGTTATGGTTTGGGTTAGGGTTAGGGTTTGGGTTTGGGTTTGGGTTAGGGTTAGGGTTAGGGTTAGTGTTAGGGTTTGGGTTATTGTTAGGGTTAGGGTTACGTTAGGGTTTGGGTTTGGGTTAGGGTTATTGTTAGTGTTAGGTTTAGGGTTAGGGTTAGGGTTCATGTTAGGGTTAGGGTTAGGGTTAAGGTTAGGTTTTGGGAAAGGGTTAGGGTTAGGATTAGGGTTATGGTTTGGGTTAGGTTTAGGGTTAGGGTTTGGGATTGGGTTAGGTATAGGGTTAGGGTTAGTGTTAGGGTTTGGGTTATTGTTAGGGTTAGGGTTAGGTTAGGGTTTGGATTTGGGTTAGGGTTAGGTTTAGTGTTAAGTTTAGTGTTAGGGTTTGGTTTTTTTTTAGGGTTAGGGTTAGGTCTAGGGTTTGGGTTAGGGTCAGGGTTAGGGTTAGGGTTAGGGTTTGGGTTTGGTTTAGGGTTAGAGTTGGGGTTAGGGTTAGGATTTGGGTTAGGCTTAGGTTTAGGGTTAGGGTTTGCGATAGGGTTAGGGTTTGGGTTAGGGTTAGGGTTAGGTTTAGGGTTAGGGTTAGGGTGTGCGTTTGGGTGAGTGTTAGGTTTAGGGTAAGGGTTATGTTTAGGGATAGAGTTATGGTTTGGGTTCAGGTTATGGTTAGGGTTTGGGTAACGGTTAGGTTTAGGGTTTGGATTTGGATTAGGGTTAGGGTTAGTGTTAGGTTTAGTGTTAGGGTTAGGGTTAGGGTTAGTGTTAGGCTTTGGTTTGGGTTAGTGTTAGGGTTTGTGTTAGGTTTAGGGTTAGGTTTAGGGTTTGTGTTAGGGTTAGGGTTAGGGTTAAGGTTAGGGTTTGGGTTAGGGTTAGGGTTAGGTTTAGGATTATGGTTTGGGTTAGGGTTAGGGTTAGGGTTTGGGTTTGGGTTAGGGTTAGGTTTAGGGTTAGTGTTAGGGTTTGGGTTATTGTTAGGGTTAGGGTTAGGTTAGGGTTTGGGTTTGGGTTACGGTTAGGGTTATTGTTAGGTTTGTGTTAGGTTTAGGTTTAGGGTTAGGGTTTGTGTTAGGGTTAGGGTTAGGGTTAAGGTTAGGTTTTGGGTTAGGGTTAGGGTTAGGATTAGGGTTATGGTTTGGGTTAGGGTTAGGGTTAGGGTTTGGTTTAGGGTTTGGGTTAGGGTTAGCATTAGGGTTAGGGTTTGGGTTTGTGTTATGGTTAGTGTTAGGGTTAGGGTTAGGGTTTAGGTTAGGTTTAGGTTGAGGGTTTGCGATAAGGTTAGGATTTGGGTTAAGGTTAGGGTTAGGGTTAGTGTTAGGGTTACCGTTTGGGTTAGTTTTAAGTTTAGTTTAAGGTTAGGATTTGGGTTTGGGTTAGGGTTAGGGTTAGGGTTAGGGTTAGGGTTAGGATTAGGGTTCGGGTTTTGGTTAGGGTTAGGGTTAGGATTAGGGTTATGGTTTGGTTGAGGGTTATAGTTAGGTTTTGGGTTTGGGTTGGAGTGTGGGGTAGGGTTAGGTTTAGGTTTTGGGTTAGGGTTAGGGTTAGGGTTTGGGTTAGGGTTAGGGTTAGGATTAGGGTTATGGTTTGGGTGAGGGTTATAGTTAGGTTTTGGGTTTGGGTTGGAGTGTGGGGTAGGTTTAGGTTTAGGTTTTGTGTTAGGGTTAGGGTTAGGGTTTGGGTTATTGTTAGGGTTAGGGTTAGGTTAGTGTTTGGGTTTAGGTTAGGGTTAGGGTTAGAGTTAGGGTTTGGTTTAGGATTAGGGTTAGTGTTAGGGTTTGGGTTAGGGTTAGAATTAGGGTTAGGTTTAGAGTGTGTGTTTGGGTTAGGGTTAGTTTTAGGGTTAGGGTTAGGTTTAGGGATAGTGTTATGGTTTGGATTCTGCTTACGGTTAGGTTTTGGGTTAGGGTTAGGGTTAGGTTTAGGGTTTGGGTTTGGGTTAGGATTAGGGTTAGGGTTAGGGTGTGGGTTTGGGTTAGGGTTAGGGTTTGTGTTAGGGTTAGGTTTAGGTTTAGGTTTTGGGTTAGGCTTCGGTTTAGGTTTAATGTTTGGGTTAGCTTTAGTGTTACGGTTTGGGTTATTGTTAGGGTTATGGTTATGGTTAGGGTTTGGGTTAGGGTTAGGTTTAGGGTTAGGCTTTGGGTTAGGGTTAGGGTTAGGGTTAATGTTTGGTTTAGGGTTAGGGTGAGGTATAGGGTTAGGGATTGGTTTAGTGTTAGGTATAGTGTTAGGGTTATGCTTAGTGTTAGGGTTACGGTTAGAGTTTTGATTAGGTTTAGGGTTAGGGTTAGGGTTTGTGTTAGGGTTAGGTTTAGGGTTAGCGTTTGGGTTTGGCTTAGGTTTAGGGTTAGGGTTAGGGTTAGTTTTAGGGTTTGTTTTGCGTTAGGATTAGGGTTAGGGTTAGGGTTAGGATTAGGGTTACGGGTTGGGTTAGGGTTTGGGTTTGGGTTAGGTTTAGGGCTAGGGTTTGGTTTAGGTTTAGGGTTAGGGTTAGGGTTTGGGTTTGACTTAGGGTTAGCGTTAGAGTTATTGTTTGGGTTAGGGTTAGGGTTAGTGTTAGGGTTTGGGTTAGGTTTAGGGTTAGGGTTAGTGTTAGGGTTAGGTTTAGGTTAAAATTTGGGTTAGGGTTAGTGTTAGGGTTAGGATTAGGGTTTGGGTTAGGGTTAGGGTTAGGGTTTGGGTTAGAGTTAGGGTTAGGGTTAGGGTTTGGGTTAGGGTTAGGCTTAGGTTTAGGGTTTGCGTTTGGGTTAGGGTGAGGGTTAGGTTAAGGGCTAGGGTTAGTGTTAGGATTAGGGTTTGGGTTTGTGTTAGGGTTACTGTTAGGTTTAGGGTTAGGGTTTAGGTTAGGGTTAGGGTTAGGGTTTCGGTTTGGGTTTGGTGTAGGGTTAGAGTTGGGGTTAGGGTTAGGATTTGGGTTAGGCTTAGGTTTAGGGTAAGAGTTTGGGTTAGGGTTAGGTTTAGGGTTAATGTTTGGATTAGGTTTAGGGTTAGGGTTTGAGTTAGGTTTACGGTTATGATTATGGTTAGGGTTTTGGTTAGGGTTAGGTTTAGGGTTAGGGTTTGGGTTAGGGTTAGGTTTAGGGGTAATGTTTGGGTTAGTGTTAGGGTTAGGTATACGGTTAGGTTTTGGTTTAGTGTTAGGTTTAGTGTTAGGGTTAGGGTTAGGGTTACGTTTAGAGTTTGGGTTAGGTTTAGGGCTGGGTTAGGGTTTGGGTTTGTGTTAGTGTTTTGGTTAGGGTTTGTGTTAGGGTTAGGGTTAAGGTTAGGGTTTGGGTTTGGTTTAGGGTTAGAGATGGTGTTAGCGTTAGGATTTGGGTTAGGCTTAGGTTTAGGGTTAGGGTTTGCGATAGGGTTAGGGTTTGGGTTAGGGTTAGGGTTAGGTTTAGGGTTAGGGTTAGGGTGTGCGTTTGGGTGAGTGTTAGGTTTAGGGTAAGGGTTATGTTTAGGGATAGAGTTATTGTTTGGGTTCTGGTTATATTTAGGGTTTGGTTTAGGGTTAGGTTTAGGGTTTGGATTTGGATTAGGGTTAGGGTTAGGGTTAGGGTTAGGGTTTGGTTTGGGTTAGTGTTAGGGTTTGTGTTAGGTTTAGGGTTAGGGTTAGGGTTTGTGTTAGGGTTAGGGTTAGGGTTAAGGTTAGGGTTTGGGTTAGGGTTAGGGTTAGGATGAGGGTTATGGTTTGGGTTAGGGTTAGGGTTAGGGTTTGGGTTTGTGTTTGTGTTAGTGTTCGGGTTAGGGTTAGTGTTAGGGTTTGGGTTATTGTTAGGGTTAGGGTTACGTTAGGGTTTGGGTTTGGGTTAGGGTTATTGTTAGTGTTAGGTTTAGGGTTAGGGTTAGGGTTCATGTTAGGGTTAGGGTTAGGGTTAAGGTTAGGTTTTGGGAAAGGGTTAGGGTTAGGATTAGGGTTATGGTTTGGGTTAGGTTTAGGGTTAGGGTTTGGGATTGGGTTAGGTATAGGGTTAGGGTTAGTGTTAGGGTTTGGGTTATTGTTAGGGTTAGGGTTAGCTTAGGGTTTGGGTTTGGGTTAGGGTTAGGTTTAGTGTTAAGTTTAGTGTTAGGGTTTGGTTTTTTTTTAGGGTTATGGTTAGGTTTAGGGTTTGGGTTAGGGTTAGGGTTAGGGTTAGGGTTTGGGTTTGGTTTAGGGTTAGAGTTGGGGTTAGAGTTAGGATTTGGGTTAGGCTTAGGTTTAGGGTTAGGGTTTGCGATAGGGTTAGGGTTTGGGTTAGGGTTAGGGTTAGGTTTAGGGTTAGGGTTAGGGTGTGCATTTGGGTGAGTGTTAGGTTTAGGGTAAGGGTTATGTTTAGGGATAGAGTTATGGTTTGGGTTCTGGTTATGTTTAGGGTTTGGGTTAGGGATAGGTTTAGGGTTTGGATTTGGATTAGGGTTAGGGTTAGGGTTAGGGTTAGGGTTTGGTTTGGGTTAGTGTTAGGGTTTGTGTTAGGTTTAGGGTTAGGGTTAGGGTTTGTGTTAGGGTTAGGGTTAGGGTTAAGTTTAGGTTTTGGGTTAGGGTTAGGGTTAGGATTAGGGTTATGGTTTGGGTTAGGGTTAGGGTTAGGTTTTGGGTTTGGGTTTGGGTTAGGGTTAGGATTAGGGTTAGTGTTAGGGTTTGGGTTATTGTTAGGGTTAGGGTTACGTTAGGGTTTGGGTTTGGGTTAGGGTTATTGTTAGTGTTAGGGTTTGTGTTAGGTTTAGGGTTAGGGTTTGGGTTCGTGTTAGGGTTAGGGTTAGGGTTAAGGTTAGGTTTTGCGATAGGGTTAGGGTTAGGATTAGGGTTATGGTTTGGGTTATTGTTAAGGTTAGTGTTAGGTTAGTGTTTGTGTTTGGGTTAGGGTTAGGGTTAGGGTTTATTTTAGTGTTAAGGTTTGGTTTTTTTTTAGGGTTAGGGTTAGGGTTAGGGTTTGGGTTAGGGTTAGGGTTAGGGTTAGGGTTAGGGTTTGTGCTAGTGTAAGGTTTAGGGTTAGGGTTAGGTTAGGGTGTGGGTTAGGGTTCGGGTTAAGGTTAGGATTAGGGTTATGGTTTGAA
>JAJHUQ010000053.1:2250000-2255000 GCA_035773235.1 Eospalax fontanierii | reverse complement strand
GGTTAAGGTTAGGGTTAGGGTTAGGGTTTGAGTTAGAGTTAGCGTCAGGGTTAGGGTTTGGGTTAGGTTTAGGGTTAGGATTAGGGTTAGGGTTAGGGTTTGGGTTAGAGTTAGCGTTAGGGTTAGGGCTTGGGTTAGGGTTAGGGTTAGGTTTAGGGTTTGTGTTTGGGTTAGGGTGAGGGTTAGGTTTAGGGCTAGGGTTAGTGTTAGGATTAGGGTTTGGGTTTGGGTTAGGGTTACTGTTAGGTTAGGGTTAGGGTTTAGGTTAGGGTTAGGTTTCGGGTTAATATTTGGATTAGATTTAGGGTTAGGGTTTGGGTTAGGGTTAAGTTTTATGTTTATGGTTATGGTTTGGGTTAGGATTGGATGTAAGCTTAGGGGTTGGGTTAGGGTTAGGTTTAGGGGTAATATTTGGCTTAGGGTTAGTGTTAGGTATACGGTTAAGGTTTGGTTTAGTGTTAGGTTTAGTGTTAGGGTTAGGGTTAGGGTGAGGGTTACGATAAGAGCTTGGGTTAGGTTTAGGGCTGTGTTAGGGTTTGGGTTTGTGTTAGGGTTAGGGTTAGGGTTTGTGTTAGGGTTAGTATTAGGGTTAGGGTTTGGGCTAGGGTTAGGGTTAATGTTTGTGTTAGGGTTAGGATTAGGTTTAGGGTTAGGGTTTGGGTTAGGTTTAGGGTTAGGGGTTGGGTTTGGGTTAAGTTTAGGGTTAGGTTTAGGGTTTGGGTTTGGTTTTGGGTTAGGGATAGTGTTAGGGTTAGGGTTTGGGTTTGGGTTAGGATTAGGTTTAGGGTTAGTGTTAGGGTTTGGGTTACGGTTAGATTTAGGGTTAGGGTTTGGGTTTGGGTTAAGGTTAGGTTTAGGGTTAGGGTTTGGGTTAGGGTTAGGTTTAGGGTTAATGTTTGGATTAGGTTTAGGGTTAGGGTTTGGGTTAGGGTTAGGGTTATGGTTATGGTTAGGGTTAGGTTTAGGGTTAGGGTTTGTGTTAGGGTTAGGTTTAGGGGTAATGTTTGGGTTAGTGTTAGGGTTAGGTATACGGTTAGGGTTTGGTTTAGTGTTAGGTTTAGTGTTAGGGTTAGGGTTAGGGTTACGGTTAGAGTTTGGGTTAGGTTTAGGGCTGGGTTAGGGTTTGGGTTTGTGTTAGTGTTTTGGTTAGGGTTTGTGTTAGGGTTAGGTTTAGGGTTAGGGTTTGGACTAGGGTTAGGTTTAGGGTTAGCGTTAATGTTTGGGTTAGGGTTAGGATTAGGTTTAGGGTTAGGGTTTGGGTTAGGGTTAGGGTTAGGGTTAGGGTTAGGGTTAGGGTTAGGGTTAGGGTTAGGGTTTGGGTTATGGTTAGGTTTAGGCTTAGGTTTTGGGTTAGGATTAGGTTTAGTTTTAATGTTTGGGTTAGGGTTAGGGTTAGTGTTAGGGTTAGTTGAGGTAGGCTTTGTAGTAGAGGTCCTGTATGTGGAGGGCCTGGGCAGGGCCAGCAGGCCACACCACCTTCACCCCTCCTCCTCCCATTTATTCCTGGCTGCTTCTTTTGTCAAACACTAGAACTTTGTCCTAAAGTCAACTAAATCTCTTAAACTGGTCACCCAAACACTAGAGCCTACCACCAAGAAACATCTGTGTTTCAGCAACTCATCTGAGAGGGCTTTGTCACCTAGCAACACCCTAAACAATGCTTTGCCAGGTCACTGCCTCTTGGAGTTCCAGAATCTTAGTCCAAGATTCTGTGACCTCAGCACTCCTGCCCACATCAGACACCAGTGACAGGAGACTCACGAATAGTACTCAGCACTCACTTGCAAAGCTCTGCCTGTCTATCAGAGCTTCAGAGCAGGTGCTCCTCCCCTGGTCAAGTCATGCCAAGGTTGCTTCCCAGTCCTGCCGCTCTTGGCAGGATTGCACGTGGTTACCTAAATAACCAACCTCATTCTTTCTAGAAATTACCATATTATTGATATTGGATTCTTCAGTACTATAAGCTACATTTGAATCAGAAAACTACTTTGGGCATCGTTCTCTATGAGGGAAAATATTTTCCTTTTTCATTGTTGCTGAATCGAATCTTTGCTCTTAAAAAAGTACAACTGAACTCTTTGGTGTGAGGCAGGAGGATTATCAGTTCAAGGCTACCCTGGTATTAGGGTATGGGTTATGGTTATGGTTATGGTTAGAATTAGGATTAGGGTTAGAATTAGGGTTAGGTTTAGGTTTAGGGTTAGGGTTAGGGTTAGGGTTAGTGTTTGGGTTAGGGTTAGGTTTAGGGTTAGGGATACGATTAGGATTAGGGTTATGGTTTGGGTTAGGGTTAGGGTTAGGATTAGGGTTAGGGTTAGGATTTGAGTTAGGTTTAGGGTTAGGTTTATGGTTTCCGTTTGGGTTAGGGTGAGTGTTAGGGTTAGGGTTAGGGTTAGTGTTAGGATTAAGGTTTGGGTTTGGGTTATGGTTAGTGTTAGGGTTAGTGTTAGGGTTTAGGTTAGGTTTAGGGTGAGGGTTTGCGATAAGGTTAGGGATTTGGGTTAAGGTTAGGGTTAGGGTTAGTGTTAGGGTTACCGTTTGGGTTAGTTTTAAGTTTAGTTTAAGGTTAGGATTTGGGTTTGGGTTAGGGTTAGGGTTAGGGTTAGGGTTAGGGTTAGGGTTAGGGTTTAGGGTTCGGGTTTGGGTTAGGGTTAAGGGGTTAGGATTAGGGTTATGGTTTGGTGTGAGGGTTATAGTTAGGTTTTGGGTTTGGGGTTGGAGTGTGGGGGTAGGGTTAGGTTTAGGTTTTGGGTAGGGTTAGGGTTAGGGTTTGGGTTATTGTTAGGGTTAGGGTTAGGTTAGTGTTTGGGTTGGGTTAGGGTTAGGGTTAGAGTTAGGGTTTGGTTAGGATTAGGGTTAGTGTTAGGGTTTGGGTTAGGGTTAGAGATAGGGTTAGGTTTAGAGTGTGTGTTTGTGTTAGGGTTAGGTTTAGGGTTAGGGTTAGGTTTAGGGATAGTGTTATGGTTTGGATTCTGCTTACGGTTAGGTTTTGGGTTAGGGTTAGGGTTAGGTTTAGGGTTTGGTTTTGGGTTAGGATTAGGGTTAGGTTTAGGGTTTGGGTTTGGGTTTAGGGTTAGGGTTTGTGTTAGGGTTAGGTTTAGGTTTAGGTTTTGGGTTAGGCTTCGGTTTAGGTTTAATGTTTGGGTTAGCTTTAGTGTTAGGGTTTGGGTTATTGTTTAGGGTTATGGTTATGGTTAGGGTTTGGGTTAGGGTTAGGTTTAGGGTTAGGGTTAGGGTGTGCGTTTGGGTGAGTGTTAGGTTTAGGGTAATGGTTATGTTTAGGGATAGAGTTATGGTTTGGGTTCTGGTTATGTTTAGAGTTTGGGTTAGGGTTAGGTTTAGTATTTGGATTTGGATTAGGTTTAGGGTTAGTGTTAGGGTTAGGGTTAGGGTTAGGGTTTGGTTTGGGTTAGTGTTAGGGTTTGTGTTAGGTTTAGGGTTAGGGTTAGGGTTTGTGTTAGGGTTAGGGTTAGGGTTAAGTTTAGGGTTTGGTTTAGGGTTAGGGTTAGGATTAGGGTTATGGTTTGGGTTAGGGTTAGGGTTAGGGTTTGGGTTTGGGTTTGGGTTAGGGTTAGGATTAGCGTTAGTGTTAGGGTTTGGGTTATTGTTAGGGTTAGGGTTATGTTAGGGTTTGGGTTTGGGTTAGGGTTATTGTTAGTGTTAGGGTTTGTGTTAGGTTTAGGGTTAGGGTTAGGGTTCGTGTTAGGGTTAGGGTTAGGGTTAAGGTTAGGTTTTGGGATAGGGTTAGGGTTAGGATTAGGGTTATGGTTTGGGTTATTGTTAAGGTTAGGGTTAGGTTAAGGTTTGTGTTTGGGTTAGGGTTAGGGTTAGTGTTAAGTTTAGTGTTAAGGTTTGGTTTTTTTTTAGGGCTAGGGTTAGGGTTAGGGTTTGGGTCAGGGTTAGGGTTAGGGTTAGGGTTTGTGTTAGTGTTAGGTTTAGGGTTAGGGTTAGGTTAGGGTGTGGGTTAGGGTTCGGGTTAAGGATAGGATTAGGGTTATGGTTTGAATTAGGGTTAGGGTTAGCGTTTGGGTTAGGGTTAAGTTCAGGTTAAGGCTACGGTTAGGGTTTGGGTTAGGGTTAGGGTTAGGTTTAGGGTTAGGGTTAGGGTTAGGGATACGATTAGGATTAGGGTTATGGTTTGGGTTAGGGTTAGGGTTAGGATTAGGGTTAGGGTTAGGGTTAGGGTTAGGATTTGAGTTAGGTTTAGGGTTCGGTTTATGGTTTCCGTTTGGGTTAGGGTGAGTATAAGGGTTGGGGTAATGGTAAGGGTAAGGGTTACGGTTAGGGTTTGTGGTTGGGTTAGGTTTAAGTTAGGGTTAGGGTTAGGGTTAATGTTTGGGTTAGAGTTAGGGTTAGGGTTTGGGATCTGTTAGGGTTAGGGTTAGGCTTAGGGTTTGGGTTAGGGTTAGTGTTAGGGTTAGGGTTAGGGTTTGGGTTAGGGTTAGCTTTAGGGTTAGGGTTTGGGTTAGGGTTAGGGTTAGTGTTAGGGTTTGGGTTAGGGTTAGGGTTAGGGTTAGGGTTAGGGTTAGGGTTAGGGTTAGGGTTAGGTTTAGGGTTTGGTTTGGGTTAGGGTTAGGGTTAGTGTTAGGGCTTGTGTTAGGGTTAGGTTTAGGGTTAGGGTTTGGTTTAGGGTTAGGTTTAGGGTTAATGTTTGGGTTAGGGTTATGTTTAGGGTAAGGGTTAGGGTTAGGTTTAGGGTTAGGGTTAGGGTTAGGGATACGATTAGAATTAAGGTTATGGTTTGGGTTAGGGTTAGGGTTAGGATTAGGGTTAGGGTTAGTGTTAGGTTTAGGGTTAGGATTTGAGTTAGGTTTAGGTTTCGGGTTATGGTTTCCGTTTGGGTTAGGGCGAGTATTAGGGTTAGGGTTAGGTTTAGGGTTAGGGTTAGGGTTAGGGTTAGGGTTTGGGATTTGTTAGGGTTAGGGTTAGGGTTAGTGTTAGGGTTTGGGTTAGGGTTAGCATTAGGGTTAGGGTTTGGGTTAGGGTTTGGGTTAGTGTTA
>JAJHUQ010000053.1:2245000-2247500 GCA_035773235.1 Eospalax fontanierii | reverse complement strand
TGTGTTAGGGTTAGGTTTAGGTTAGGGTTAGGGTTAGGGTTAGGGTTAGTGTTTTGGTTAGAGTTAGGGTTAGGGTTTGGGATTTGTTAGGGTTAGGGTTAGGGTTAGTGTTAGGGTTCGGGTTAGGGTTAGCATTAGGGTTAGGGTTTGGGTTAGGGTTTGGGTTAGTGTTAGGGTTTGGGTTAGGGTTAGGGTTAGGGTTAGGCTTAGGGTTAGGGTTAGGGTTAGGGTTTGGTTTGGGTTAGGGTTAGGGTTAGTGTTAGGGCTTGTGTAAGGGGTAGGATTAGGGTTAGGGTTTGGTTTAGGTTTAGGTTTAGGGTTAATGTTTGGGTTAGGGTTATGTTTAGGGTTATGGTTTGGGTTAGGGTTAGGGTTAGGGTTAGGGTTAGGGTTTGTGTTAGGGTTAGGTTTAGGGTTAGGGTTTGGACTAGGGTTAGGTTTAGGGTTAGCGTTAATGTTTGGGTTAGGGTTAGGATTAGGTTTAGGGTTAGGGTTTGGGTTAGGGTTAGGGTTAGGGTTAGGGTTAGGGTTAGGTTTAGGGTTAGGGTTTGGGTTATGGTTAGGTTTAGGCTTAGGTTTTGGGTTAGGATTCGGTTTAGTTTTAATGTTTGGGTTAGGGTTAGGGTTAGTGTTAGGGTTAGTTGAGGTAGGCTTTGTAGTAGAGGTCCTGTATGTGGAGGGCCTGGGCAGGGCCAGCAGGCCACACCACCTTCACCCCTCCTCCTCCCATTTATTCCTGGCTGCTTCTTTTGTCAAACACTAGAACTTTGTCCTAAAGTCAACTAAATCTCTTAAACTGGTCACCCAAACACTAGAGCCTACCACCAAGAAACATCTGTGTTTCAGCAACTCATCTGAGAGGGCTTTGTCACCTAGCAACACCCTAAACAATGCTTTGCCAGGTCACTGCCTCTTGGAGTTCCAGAATCTTAGTCCAAGATTCTGTGACCTCAGCACTCCTGCCCACATCAGACACCAGTGACAGGAGACTCACGAATAGTACTCAGCACTCACTTGCAAAGCTCTGCCTGTCTATCAGAGCTTCAGAGCAGGTGCTCCTCCCCTGGTCAAGTCATGCCAAGGTTGCTTCCCAGTCCTGCCGCTCTTGGCAGGATTGCACGTGGTTACCTAAATAACCAACCTCATTCTTTCTAGAAATTACCATATTATTGATATTGGATTCTTCAGTACTATAAGCTACATTTGAATCAGAAAACTACTTTGGGCATCGTTCTCTATGAGGGAAAATATTTTCCTTTTTCATTGTTGCTGAATCGAATCTTTGCTCTTAAAAAAGTACAACTGAACTCTTTGGTGTGAGGCAGGAGGATTATCAGTTCAAGGCTACCCTGGTATTAGGGTATGGGTTATGGTTATGGTTATGGTTAGAATTAGGATTAGGGTTAGAATTAGGGTTAGGTTTAGGTTTAGGGTTAGGGTTAGGGTTAGGGTTAGTGTTTGGGTTAGGGTTAGGTTTAGGGTTAGGGATACGATTAGGATTAGGGTTATGGTTTGGGTTAGGGTTAGGGTTAGGATTAGGGTTAGGGTTAGGATTTGAGTTAGGTTTAGGGTTAGGTTTATGGTTTCCGTTTGGGTTAGGGTGAGTGTTAGGGTTAGGGTTAGGGTTAGTGTTAGGATTAAGGTTTGGGTTTGGGTTATGTTTAGTGTTAGGGTTAGTGTTAGGGTTTAGGTTAGGTTTAGGGTGAGGGTTTGCGATAAGGTTAGGATTTGGGTTAAGGTTAGGGTTAGGGTTAGTGTTAGGGTTACCGTGTGGGTTAGTTTTAAGTTTAGTTTAAGGTTAGGATTTGGGTTTGGGTTAGGGTTAGGGTTAGGGTTAGGGTTACGGTTAGGGTTAGGGTTAGGGTTCGAGTTTGGGTTAGGGTTAGGGTTAGGATTAGGGTTATGGTTTGGGTGAGGGTTATAGTTAGGTTTTGGGTTTGGGTGGGAGTGTGGGGAAGGGTTAGGTTTAGGTTTTGGGTTAGGGTTAGGGTTAGGGTTTGGGTTATTGTTAGGGTTAGGGTTAGGTTAGTGTTTGGGTTTGGGTTAGGGTTAGGGTTAGAGTTAGGGTTTGGTTTAGGATTAGGGTTAGTGTTAGGGTTTGGGTTAGGGTTAGAGTTAGGGTTAGGTTTAGAGTGTGTGTTTGTGTTAGGGTTAGGTTTAGGGTTAGGGTTAGGTTTTGGGATAGTGTTATGGTTTGGATTCTGCTTACGGTTAGGTTTTGGGTTAGTGTTAGGGTTAGGTTTAGGGTTTGGTTTTGGGTTAGGATTAGGGTTAGGTTTAGGGTTTGGGTTTGGGTTAGGGTTAGGGTTTGTGTTAGGGTTAGGTTTAGGTTTAGGTTTTGGGTTAGGCTTCGGTTTAGGTTTAATGTTTGGGTTAGCTTTAGTGTTAGGGTTTGGGTTATTGTTAGTTTTATGGTTATGGTTAGGGTTTGGGTTAGGGTTAGGTTTAGGGTTAGGGTTAGGTTGTGCGTTTGGGTGAGTGTTAGGTTTAGGGTAATGGT
>JAJHUQ010000053.1:2232500-2242500 GCA_035773235.1 Eospalax fontanierii | reverse complement strand
TAGGGTTAGGGTTAGTGTTACGGTTAGCGTTTGGGTTAGGTTTAAGTTCAGGTTTAGTCTTAGGATTTAGGGTTAGGGTTAGCGTTAGGTTTACGGTTAGGGTTTGGGTTAGGGTTAGGTTTAGGGTTAATGTTTGGGTTAGGGTTAGGGTTAGGTATGGGGTTAAGGATTGTGTTAGTGTTAGGTTTAGGGTTAGGGTTAGGGTTAGGGTTACGGTTACGGTTAGAATTTGGGTTAGGGTTAGGGTTAGGTTTAGGGTTTGGGTTGGGTTACGGTTAGGTTTAGGTTTAGGGTTTGTGTTAGGGTTAGGTTTAGGTTAGTGTTTGGGATAGGGTTAGGTTTAGGGTTAGGGTTTTGGTTAGGGTTAGGGTTTGTGTTAGGGTTAGGGTTAGGGTTAAGGTTAGGGTTTGGGTTAGGGTTAGGGTTAGGTTTAGGATTATGGTTTGGGTTAGGGTTAGGGTTAGGGTTTGGGTTTGGGTTAGGGTTAGGTTTAGGGTTAGTGTTACGGTTTGGGTTATTGTTAGGGTTAGGGTTAGGTTAGGGTTTGGGTTTGGGTTACGGTTAGGGTTAGGGTTAGGGTTCGTGTTAGGGTTAGGGTTAGGGTTAAGGTTAGGTTTTGGGACAGGGTTAGGGTTAGGATTAGGGTTATGGTTTGGGTTATTGTCAAGGTTAGGGTTAGGTTAGGGTATGTGTTTGGGTTAGGGTTAGGGTTAGTGTTAAGTTTAGTGTTAAGGTTTGGTTTTTTTTTTAGGGTTAGGGTTAGGGTTAGGGTTTGGGTTAGGGTTAGGGTTAGGGTTAGGGTTAGGGTTTGTGTTAGTGTAAGGTTTAGGGTTAGGGTTAGGTTAGGGTGTGGGTTAGGGTTCGGGTTAAGGTTAGGATTAGGGTTATGGTTTGAATTAGGGTTAGGGTTAGCGTTTGGGTTAGGTTTAAGTTTAGGTTAAGGCTAGGGTTAGGGTTTGGGTTAGGGTTAGGTTTAGGGTTAGGGTTAGGGTTAGGGATACGATTAGGATTAGGGTTATGGTTTGGGTTAGGGTTAGGGTTAGGATTAGGGTTAGGGTTAGGGTTAGGGTTAGGATTTGAGTTAGGTTTAGGGTTCGGTTTATGGTTTCCGTTTGGTTTATGGTGAGTATTAGGGTTAGGGTTAGGGTTAGGGTAAGGGTTAGGGTTAGGGTTTGTGTTAGGGTTAGGTTTAGGTTAGGGTTAGGGTTAGGGTTAGTGTTGGGGTTAGAGTTAGGGTTAGGGTTTGGGATCTGTTAGGGTTAGGGTTAGGGTTAGGGTTTTGGTTAGGGTTAGTGTTAGGGTTAGGGTTAGGGTTTGGGTTAGGGTTTGGGTTAGGGTTAGGGTTAGGGTTAGGGTTAGGGTTAGGGTTAGGTTTAGGGTTTGGTTTGGGTTAGGGTTAGGGTTAGTGTTATGGCTTGTGTTAGGGTTAGGTTTAGGGTTAGGGTTTGGTTTAGGGTTAGGTTTAGGGTTAAAGTTTGGGTTAGGGTTATGTTTAGGGTTAGGGTTAGGGTTAGGTTTAGGGTTAGGGTTAGGGTTAGGGATACGATTAGTATTAGGGTTATGGTTTGGGTTAGGGTTAGCGTTAGGATTAGGGTTAGGGTTAGGGTTAGGGTTAGGTTTAGGGTTAGGGTTAGGATTTGAGTTAGGTTTAGGGTTCGGTTTACGGTTTCCGTTTGGGTTAGGGTGAGTATTAGAGTTAGGGTTAGGGTTAGGGTTAGGTTTAGGGTTAGGGTTAGGGTTAGGGTTAGGGTTTGTGTTAGGGTTAGGTTTAGGGTTAGGGTTAGGGTTAGTGTTTTGGTTAGAGTTAGGGTTAGGGTTTGGGATTTGTTAGGGTTAGGGTTAGGGTTAGGGTTAGGGTTTGGGTTAGGGTTAGCATTAGGGTTAGGGTTTGGGTTAGGGTTTGGGTTAGTGTTAGGGTTTGGGTTAGGGTTAGGGTTAGGGTTAGGGTTAGGGTTAGGGTTAGGGTTAGGGTTTGGTTTGGGTTAGGGTTAGGGTTAGTGTTAGGGCTTGTGTTAGGGTTAGGTTTAGGGTTAGGGTTTGGTTTAGGTTTAGGTTTAGGGTTAATGTTTGGGTTAGGGTTATGTTTAGGGTTATGGTTTGGGTTAGGGTTAGGGTTAGGGTTGGGGTTAGGGTTTGTGTTAGGGTTAGGTTTAGGGTTAGGGTTTGTGTTAGGGTTAGGTTTAGGGTTAGGGTTTGTTTTAGGGTTAGGTTTAGGGTTAGGATTTGGTTTTGGGTTAGGGTTAGGGTTTGGGTTAGGGTGAGGTTTAGGGTTTGGGTTATTGTTAGGGTTAGGGTTAGAGTTTGGGTTTGGTTTAGGATTAGGGTTAGGGTTAGGGTGTGGGTTTGGATTAGGGTTAGGGTTAGGGTTAGTGTTAGGTTTAGCGTTTGGGTTAGGTTTAAGTTCAGGTTTAGTCTTAGGATTTAGGGTTCGGGTTAGGGTTAGGTTTACGCTTAGGGTTTGGGTTAGGGTTAGGTTTAGGGTTAATGTTTGGGTTAGGGTTAGTGTTAGGTATAGGGTTAAGGATTGTGTTAGTGTTAGGTTTAGGCTTAGGGTTAGGGTTAGGGTTACGGTTACGGTTAGAATTTGGGTTAGGTTTAGGGTTAGGTTTAGGGTTTGGGTTGGGTTACGGTTAGGGATAGGTTTAGGGCTTGTGTTAGGGTTAGGTTTAGATTAGTGTTTGGGATAGGGTTAGGTTTAGGGTTAGGGTTTTGGTCAGGGTTAGGGTTAGGGTTAGGGTTAGGGTTTGTGTTAGGGTTAGGTTTAGGGTTAGGGTTTGTGTTAGGGTTAGGTTTAGGGTTACGATTTGGGTTAGGTTTAGGGTTAGGGTTTGTGTTAGGGTTAGGTTTAGGGTTAGGATTTGGTTTTGGGTTAGGGTTAGGGTTTGGGTTAGGGTGAGGTTTAGGGTTTGGGTTATTGTTAGGGTTACAGTTAGAGTTTGGGTTTGGTTTAGGATTAGGGTTAGGGTTAGGGTGTGGGTTTGGATAAGGGTTAGGGTTAGGGTTAGGGTTAGGGTTTGGGTTAGGGTTAGCATTAGGGTTAGGGTTTGGGCTAGGGTTAGGGTTTGGTTTAGGGTTAATGTTTGGGTAAGGTTAGGATTAGGTTTAGCGTTAGGGTTTCGTTTAGGGTTAGGTTTTGGGTTATGGGTAGGTTTAGGCTTAGGTTTTGGGTTAGGGTTAGGTTTCGGTTTAATGTTTGGGTTAGGGTTAGGGTTAGAGTTAGGGTTAGGGTTAGTAGAGGTAGGCGTTGCAGTAGAGGTCCTGTATGTGGAGGTCCTGTGCAGGGCCAGCAGGCCACACCATCTTCTCCCCTCCTCCTCCCATCTTCTCCTGGCTGCTTCTTTTTGTCAAACACTAGAACTTTGACCTAAAGTCTACTATAATCTCTCCAAACTGGTCACCCAAACATTAGAGCCTACCACCAAGAAACCTCTGTGTTTCAGCAACTCATCTGAGAGGGCTTTGTCACCTAGCAACACCCTAAACAATGCTTTGCCAGGTCACTGCCTCTTGGAGTTCCAGAATCTTAGTCCAAGATTCTGTGACCTAAGCACTCCTGCCCACATCAGACACCAATGACAGGAGACTGACCAATAGCACTCTGGACTCACTTGCAAAGCTCTGCCTGTCTATCATAGCTTCAGAGCAGGTGCTCCTCCCATGGTCCAGTCATGCCAAGGTTGCTTCCCAGTCCTGCAGCTCTTGCCAGGATTGCACGTCTTTACCTAAATAACCAACCTCTTTCTTTCTAGAATTTACCATAATATTGATATTGGATTCCTAAGTACTATAAGCTACATTTGAATCAGAAAACTACTTTGGACATCGTTTTCTATGAGGGAAAATATTTTCCTTTTTCATTGTTGCTGAATCCAATCTTTGCTCTTAAAAAATTACAACTCAACTCTTGGGGGTGAGGCAGGAGAATTATCAGTTCAATGCTACCCTCCGGTTAGGGTATGGGTTATGGTTATGGTTATGGTTAGGATTAGGGTTAGAATTAGGGTTAGGGTTAGGTTTAGGGTTAGTGTTAGGTTTAGTGTTTGGGTTAGGGTTAGGTTTAGGGTTAGGGATACGATTAGGATTAGGTTTATGGTTTGGGTTAGAGTTAGGGGTAGGATTAGGCTTAGGGTTAGGGTTAGGGTTTGAGTTAGGGTTAAGGTTAGGGTTAGGGTTAGGGTTTGGGTTAGAGTTAGCGTTAGGGTTAGGGTTTGGGTTAGGGTTAGGGTTAGGATTAGGGTTAGGGTTAGGGTTTGGGTTAGAGTTAGCGTTAGGGTTAGGGCTTGGGTTAGGGTTAGGGTTAGGTTTAGGGTTTGTGTTTGGGTTAGGGTGAGGGTTAGTTTTAGGGCTAGGGTTAGTGTTAGGATTAGGGTTTGGGTTTGGGTTAGGGTTACTGTTAGGTTTAGGGTTAGGGTATAGGTTAGGGTTAGGGTTAGGGTTTCGGTTTGGGTTTGGTTTACGGTTAGAGTTGGGGTTAGGGTTAGGATTTGGGTTAGGCTTAGTTTTAGGGTTAGGGTTTGCGATAGGGTTAGGTTTTGGGTTAGGGTTAGGGTTAGGGTTAGCGTTTGGGTTATGGTTAAGTTTAGTTTAAGGTTAGGGTTAGGGTTTGGTTTAGGTTTAGGTTAGGGTTAGGGTTAGGGTTAGGGTTAGGGTTAGGGTTTGGTTTGGGTTAGGGTTAGGGTTAGGGTTAGTGTTAGGGCTTGTGTTAGGGTTAGGTTTAGTGTTAGGGTTTGGTTTAGGTTTAGGTTTAGGGTTAATGTTTGGGTTAGGGTTATGTTTAGAGTTAGGGTTTGGGTTAGGGTTAGGGTTAGGGTTAGGGTTAGGGTTTGTGTTAGGGTTAGGTTTAGGGTTAGGGTTTGTGTTAGGGTTAGGTTTAGGGTTAGTGTTTTGGCTAGGGTTAGGTTTAGGGTTACGATTTGGGTTAGGTTTAGGGGTAGGGTTTGTTTTAGGGTTAGGTTTAGGGTTAGGATTTGGTTTTGGGTTAGGGTTAGGGTTTGGGTTAGGGTGAGTTTTAGGGTTTGGGTTATTGTTAGGGTTAGGGATAGAGTTTGGGTTTGGTTTAGGATTAGGGTTAGGGTTAGGGTGTGGGTTTGGATTAGGGTTAGGGTTAGGGTTAGTGTTACGGTTAGCGTTTGGGTTAGGTTTAAGTTCAGGTTTAGTCTTATGATTTAGGGTTAGGGTTAGCGTTAGGTTTACGGTTAGGGTTTGGGTTAGGGTTAGGTTTAGGGTTAATGTTTGGGTTAGGGTTAGGGTTAGGTATGGGGTTAAGGATTGTGTTAGTGTTAGGTTTAGGGTTAGGGTTAGGGTTAGGGTTAGGGTTACGGTTACAGTTAGAATTTGGGTTAGGGTTAGGGTTAGGTTTAGGGTTTGGGTTGGGTTACGGTTAGGGTTAGGTTTAGGGTTTGTGTTAGGGTTAGGTTTAGGTTAGTGTTTGGGATAGGGTTAGGTTTAGGGTTAGGGTTTTGGTTAGGGTTAGGATTTGTTTTAGGGTTAGGGTTAGGGTTAAGGTTAGGGTTTGGGTTAGGGTTAGGGTTAGGTTTAGGATTATGGTTTGGGTTAGGGTTAGGGTTAGGGTTTGGGTTTGTGTTAGGGTTAGGTTTAGGGTTAGTGTTACGGTTTGGGTTATTGTTAGGGTTAGGGTTAGGTTAGGGTTTGGGTTTGGGTTACGGTTAGGGTTAGGGTTAGGGTTCGTGTTAGGGTTAGGGTTAGGGTTAAGGTTAGGTTTTGGGACAGGGTTAGGGTTAGGATTAGGGTTATGGTTTGGGTTATTGTCAAGGTTAGGGTTAGGTTAGGGTATGTGTTTGGGTTAGGGTTAGGGTTAGTGTTAAGTTTAGTGTTAAGGTTTGGTTTTTTTTGTAAGGGTTAGGGGAAGGGTAAGGGTTTGGGTTAGGGTAAGGGTTAGCGTAAGGGTTTGTGTTAGTGTAAGGTTTAGGGTTAGGGTTAGGTTAGGGTGTGGGTTAGGGTTCGGGTTAAGGTTAGGATTAGGGTTATGGTTTGAATTAGGGTTAGGGTTAGCGTTTGGGTTAGGTTTAAGTTTAGGTTAAGGCTAGGGTTAGGGTTTGGGTTAGGGTTAGGGTTAGGTTTAGGGTTAGGGTTAGGGTTAGGGATACGATTAGGATTAGGGTTATGGTTTGGGTTAGGGTTAGGGTTAGGATTAGGGTTAGGGTTAGGGTTAGGGTTAGGATTTGAGTTAGGTTTAGGGTTCGGTTTATGGTTTCCGTTTGGTTTATGGTGAGTATTAGGGTTAGGGTTAGGGTTAGGGTAAGGGTTAGGGTTAGGGTTTGTGTTAGGGTTAGGTTTAGGTTAGGGTTAGGGTTAGGGTTAGTGTTTGGGTTAGAGTTAGGGTTAGGGTTTGGGATCTGTTAGGGTTAGGGGTAGGGTTAGGGTTTGGGTTAGGGTTAGTGTTAGGGTTAGGGTTAGGGTTTGGGTTAGGGTTTGGGTTAGGGTTAGGGGTAGGGTTAGGGTTAGGGTTTGTGTTAGGGTTAGGTTTAGGGTTAGGGTTTGTGTTAGGGTTAGGTTTAGGGTTACGATTTGGGTTAGGTTTAGGGTTAGGGTTTGTGTTAGGGTTAGGTTTAGGGTTAGGATTTGGTTTTGGGTTAGGGTTAGGGTTTGGGTTAGGGTGAGGTTTAGGGTTTGGGTTATTGTTAGGGTTACAGTTAGAGTTTGGGTTTGGTTTAGGATTAGGGTTAGGGTTAGGGTGTGGGTTTGGATAAGGGTTAGGGTTAGGGTTAGGGTTAGGGTTTGGGTTAGGGTTAGCATTAGGGTTAGGGTTTGGGCTAGGGTTAGGGTTTGGTTTAGGGTTAATGTTTGGGTTAGGTTAGGATTAGGTTTAGCGTTAGGGTTTCGTTTAGGGTTAGGTTTTGGGTTATGGGTAGGTTTAGGCTTAGGTTTTGGGTTAGGGTTAGGTTTCGGTTTAATGTTTGGGTTAGGGTTAGGGTTAGAGTTAGGGTTAGGGTTAGTAGAGGTAGGCGTTGCAGTAGAGGTCCTGTATGTGGAGGTCCTGTGCAGGGCCAGCAGGCCACACCATCTTCTCCCCTCCTCCTCCCATCTTCTCCTGGCTGCTTCTTTTTGTCAAACACTAGAACTTTGACCTAAAGTCTACTATAATCTCTCCAAACTGGTCACCCAAACATTAGAGCCTACCACCAAGAAACCTCTGTGTTTCAGCAACTCATCTGAGAGGGCTTTGTCACCTAGCAACACCCTAAACAATGCTTTGCCAGGTCACTGCCTCTTGGAGTTCCAGAATCTTAGTCCAAGATTCTGTGACCTAAGCACTCCTGCCCACATCAGACACCAATGACAGGAGACTGACCAATAGCACTCTGGACTCACTTGCAAAGCTCTGCCTGTCTATCATAGCTTCAGAGCAGGTGCTCCTCCCATGGTCCAGTCATGCCAAGGTTGCTTCCCAGTCCTGCAGCTCTTGCCAGGATTGCACGTCTTTACCTAAATAACCAACCTCTTTCTTTCTAGAATTTACCATAATATTGATATTGGATTCCTAAGTACTATAAGCTACATTTGAATCAGAAAACTACTTTGGACATCGTTTTCTATGAGGGAAAATATTTTCCTTTTTCATTGTTGCTGAATCCAATCTTTGCTCTTAAAAAATTACAACTCAACTCTTGGGGGTGAGGCAGGAGAATTATCAGTTCAATGCTACCCTCCGGTTAGGGTATGGGTTATGGTTATGGTTATGGTTAGGATTAGGGTTAGAATTAGGGTTAGGGTTAGGTTTAGGGTTAGTGTTAGGTTTAGTGTTTGGGTTAGGGTTAGGTTTAGGGTTAGGGATACGATTAGGATTAGGTTTATGGTTTGGGTTAGAGTTAGGGGTAGGATTAGGCTTAGGGTTAGGGTTAGGGTTTGAGTTAGGGTTAGGGTTAGGTTTAGGCTTTCCGTTTGGGTTAGGGTGAGTGTTAGGGTTATGGTTAGGGTTAATGTTAGGATTAAAGTTTGGGTTTGGGTTAGGGTTCGTGTTAGCGTTAGGGTTACGGTTTAGGTTAGGTTTAGGGTTAGGGTTTGTGATAAGGTGAGGATTTGGGTTAAGGTTAAGGTTAGGATTAGGGTTAGGGTTAAGGTTAGGGTTAGGGTTAGGGTTTGGGTTAGAGTTAGCGTTAGGGTTAGGGTTTGGGTTAGGGTTAGGGTTAGGATTAGGGTTAGGGTTAGGGTTTGGGTTAGAATTAGCGTTAGGGTTAGGGCTTGGGTTAGGGTTAGGGTTAGGTTTAGGGTTTGTGTTTGGGTTAGGGTGAGGGTTAGTTTTAGGGCTAGGGTTAGTGTTAGGATTAGGGTTTGGGTTTGGGTTAGGGTTACTGTTAGGTTTAGGGTTAGGGTTTAGGTTAGGGTTAGGGTTAGGGTTTCGGTTTGGGTTTGGTTTACGGTTAGAGTTGGGGTTAGGGTTAGGATTTGGGTTAGGCTTAGTTTTAGGGTTAGGGTTTGCGATAGGGTTAGGTTTTGGGTTAGGGTTAGGGTTAGGGTTAGCGTTTGGGTTATGGTTAAGTTTAGTTTAAGGTTAGGGTTAGGGTTTGGTTTAGGTTTAGGTTAGGGTTAGGGTTAGGGTTAGGGTTAGGGTTAGGGTTTGGTTTGGGTTAGGGTTAGGGTTAGGGTTAGTGTTAGGGCTTGTGTTAGGGTTAGGTTTAGTGTTAGGGTTTGGTTTAGGTTTAGGTTTAGGGTTAATGTTTGGGTTAGGGTTATGTTTAGGGTTAGGGTTTGAGTTAGGGTTAGGGTTAGGGTTAGGGTTAGGGTTTGTGTTAGGGTTAGGTTTAGGGTTAGGGTTTGTGTTAGGGTTAGGTTTAGGGTTAGTGTTTTGGCTAGGGTTAGGTTTAGGGTTACGATTTGGGTTAGGTTTAGGGTTAGGGTTTGTTTTAGGGTTAGGTTTAGGGTTAGGATTTGGTTTTGGGTTGGGGTTAGGGTTTGGGTTAGGGTGAGTTTTAGGGTTTGGGTTATTGTTAGGGTTAGGGTTAGAGTTTGGGTTTGGTTTAGGATTAGGGTTAGGGTTAGGGTGTGGGTTTGGATTAGGGTTAGGGTTAGGGTTAGTGTTATGGTTAGCGTTTGGGTTAGGTTTAAGTTCAGGTTTAGTCTTAGGATTTAGGGTTAGGGTTAGCGTTAGGTTTACGGTTAGGGTTTGGGTTAGGGTTAGGTTTAGGGTTAATGTTTGGGTTAGGGTTAGGGTTAGGTATGGGGTTAAGGATTTTGTTAGTGTTAGGTTTAGGGTTAGGGTTAGGGTTAGGGTTACGGTTACGGTTAGAATTTGGGTTAGGGTTAGGGTTAGGTTTAGGGTTTGGGTTGGGTTACGGTTAGGGTTAGGTTTAGGGTTTGTGTTAGGGTTAGGTTTAGGTTAGTGTTTGGGATAGGGTTAGGTTTAGGGTTAGGGTTTTGGTTAGGGTTAGGGTTTGTGTTAGGGTTAGGGTTAGGGTTAAGGTTAGGGTTTGGGTTAGGGTTAGGGTTAGGTTTAGGATTATGGTTTGGGTTAGGGTTAGGGTTAGGGTTTGGGTTTGGGTTAGGGTTAGGTTTAGGGTTAGTGTTACGGTTTGGGTTATTGTTAGGGTTAGGGTTAGGTTAGGGTTTGGGTTTGGGTTACGGTTAGGGTTAGGGTTAGGGTTCGTGTTAGGGTTAGGGTTAGGGTTAAGGTTAGGTTTTGGGACAGGGTTAGGGTTAGGATTAGGGTTATGGTTTGGGTTATTGTTAAGGTTAGGGTTAGGTTAGGGTATGTGTTTGGGTTAGGGTTAGGGTTAGTGTTAAGTTTAGTGTTAAGGTTTGGTTTTTTTTTTAGGGTTAGGGTTAGGGTTAGGGTTTGGGTTAGGGTTAGGGTTAGGGTTAGGGTTAGGGTTTGTGTTAGTGTAAGGTTTAGGGTTAGGGTTAGGTTAGGGTGTGGGTTAGGGTTCGGGTTAAGGTTAGGATTAGGGTTATGGTTTGAATTAGGGTTAGGGTTAGCGTTTGGGTTAGGTTTAAGTTTAGGTTAAGGCTAGGGTTAGGGTTTGGGTTAGGGTTAGGGTTAGGT
>JAJHUQ010000053.1:2225000-2230000 GCA_035773235.1 Eospalax fontanierii | reverse complement strand
TCACCTAGCAACACCCTAAACAATGCTTTGCCAGGTCACTGCCTCTTGGAGTTCCAGAATCTTAGTCCAAGATTCTGTGACCTAAGCACTCCTGCCCACATCAGACACCAATGACAGGAGACTGACCAATAGCACTCTGGACTCACTTGCAAAGCTCTGCCTGTCTATCATAGCTTCAGAGCAGGTGCTCCTCCCATGGTCCAGTCATGCCAAGGTTGCTTCCCAGTCCTGCAGCTCTTGCCAGGATTGCACGTCTTTACCTAAATAACCAACCTCTTTCTTTCTAGAATTTACCATAATATTGATATTGGATTCCTAAGTACTATAAGCTACATTTGAATCAGAAAACTACTTTGGACATCGTTTTCTATGAGGGAAAATATTTTCCTTTTTCATTGTTGCTGAATCCAATCTTTGCTCTTAAAAAATTACAACTCAACTCTTGGGGGTGAGGCAGGAGAATTATTAGTTCAATGCTACCCTCCGGTTAGGGTATGGGTTATGGTTATGGTTATGGTTAGGATTAGGGTTAGAATTAGGGTTAGGGTTAGGTTTAGGGTTAGTGTTAGGTTTAGTGTTTGGGTTAGGGTTAGGTTTAGGGTTAGGGATACGATTAGGATTAGGTTTATGGTTTGGGTTAGAGTTAGGGGTAGGATTAGGCTTAGGGTTAGGGTTAGGGTTTGAGTTAGGGTTAGGGTTAGGTTTAGGCTTTCCGTTTGGGTTAGGGTGAGTGTTAGGGTTATGGTTAGGGTTAATGTTAGGATTAAAGTTTGGGTTTGGGTTAGGGTTCGTGTTAGCGTTAGGGTTACGGTTTAGGTTAGGTTTAGGGTTAGAGTTTGTGATAAGGTGAGGATTTGGGTTAAGGTTAAGGTTAGGATTAGGGTTAGGGTTAAGGTTAGGGTTAGGGTTAGGGTTTGGGTTAGAGTTAGCGTTAGGGTTAGGGTTTGGGTTAGGGTTAGGGTTAGGATTAGGGTTAGGGTTAGGGTTTGGGTTAGAGTTAGCGTTAGGGTTAGGGCTTGGGTTAGGGTTAGGGTTAGGTTTAGGGTTTGTGTTTGGGTTAGGGTGAGGGTTAGTTTTAGGGCTAGGGTTAGTGTTAGGATTAGGGTTTGGGTTTGGGTTAGGGTTACTGTTAGGTTTAGGGTTAGGGTTTAGGTTAGGGTTAGGGTTAGCGTTTCGGTTTGGGTTTGGTTTACGGTTAAAGTTGGGGTTAGGGTTAGGATTTGGGTTAGGCTTAGTTTTAGGGTTAGGGTTTGCGATAGGGTTAGGTTTTGGGTTAGGGTTAGGGTTAGGGTTAGCGTTTGGGTTATGGTTAAGTTTAGTTTAAGGTTAGGGTTAGGGTTTGGGTTAGGGTTAGGGTTAGGGTGTGCGTTTGGGGTGAGGGTTAGGTTTAGGGTAAGGGTTATGTTTAGGGATAGAGTTATGGTTAGGGTTCAGGTTTTGGTTAGGGTTTGGGTAACGGTTTGGTTTAGGGTTTGGATTTGGATTAGGGTTAGGGTTAGTGTTAAGTTTAGGGTTAGGGTTAGGGTTAGGGTTAGTGTTAGGGTTTGGTTTGGGTTAGTGTTAGGGTTTGTGTTAGGTTTAGGGTTAGGTTTAGGGTTGGAGTTAGGGTTAGGGTTAGGGTTAAGGTTAGGGTTTGGGTTAGGGTTAGGGTTAGGTTTAGGATTATGGTTTGGGTTAGGGTTAGGGTTAGGGTTTGGGTTTGGGTTAGGGTTAGGTTTAGGGTTAGTGTTACGGTTTGGGTTATTGTTAGGGTTAGGGTTAGGTTAGGGTTTGGGTTTGGGTTACGGTTAGGGTTATTGTTAGGGTTTGTGTTAGGTTTAGGTTTAGGGTTAGGGTTTGTGTTAGGGTTACGGTTAGGGTTAAGGTTTGGCTTTGGGTTGGGGTTAGGGTTGGCATTAGGGTTATGGTTTGTGTTGGGGTTAGGGTTAGGGTTTGGGTTTGGCTTAGCGTTAGGGTTAGGGTTAGGGTTAGGGTTAGGGTTTGTTTTGCGTTAGGATTAGAGTTAGGTTTAAGGTTGGGATTAGGGTTACGGTTTGGGTTAGGGTTTGAGTTTGGGTTAGGGTTAGGGCTAGGGTTTGGTTTAGGTTTAGGGTTAGGGTTATGGTTTGGGTTTGGGTTATGGTTAGGGTTAATTTAGGGTTTGGGTTTGGGTTTGGGTTAGGGTTAGGTTTAGGTTTAGGGTTTGGGTTAGGGTTAGGTTTCGGGTTAATGTTTGGATTAGATTTAGGGTTAGGGTTTGGGTTAGGGTTAGGTTTTATGTTTATGGTTAGGGTTTGGGTTACGGTTGGATTTAGGGTTAGGGTTTGGGTTAGGGTTAGGTTTAGGGGTAATATTTGGCTTAGGGTTAGTGTTAGGTATACGGTTAGGGTTTGGTTTAGTGTTAGGTTTAGTGTTAGGGTTAGGGTTAGGGTGAGGGTTACGGTAAGAGTTTGGGTTAGGTTTAGGGCTGTGTTAGGGTTTGGGTTTGTGTTAGGGTTAGGGTTAGGGTTTGTGTTAGGGTTAGTATTAGGGTTAGGGTTTGGGCTAGGGTTAGGTTTAATGTTTGTGTTAGGGTTAGGATTAGGTTTAGGGTTAGGGTTTGGGTTAGGTTTAGGGTTAGGGGTTGGGTTTGGGTTAAGTTTAGGGTTAGGTTTAGGGTTTGGGTTTGGTTTTGGGTTAGGGATAGTGTTAGGGTTAGGGTTTGGGTTTGGGTTAGGATTAGGTTTAGGGTTAGTGTTAGGGTTTGGGTTACGGTTAGATTTAGGGTTAGGGTTTGGGTTTGGGTTAAGGTTAGGTTTAGGATTAGGTTTTGGATTAGGGTTAGTTTTAGGGTAAATGTTTGGATTAGATTTAGGGTTAGGGTTTGGGTTAGGGTAAGGGTTTTGGTTATGAATAGGGTTAGAGTTAGGGTTAGGATTAGGGTTAGGGTTTGGTTTAGGGGTAATGTTTGGGTTAGTGTTAGGGTTAGGTATACGGTTAGGGTTTGGTTTAGTGTTAGGTTTAGTGTTAGGGTTAGGGTTAGGGTTACGGTTAGAGTTTGGGGTAGGTTTAGGGCTGGGTTAGGGTTTGGGTTTGTGTTAGTGTTTTGGTTAGGGTTTGTGTTAGGGTTAGGTTTAGGGTTAGGGTTTGGAGTAGGGTTAGGTTTAGGGTTAGCGTTAATGTTTGGGTTAGGGTTAGGATTAGGTTTAGGGTTAGGGTTTGGGTTAGGGTTAGGGTTAGGGTTAGGGTTAGGGTTAGGGTTAGGGTTTGGGTTATGGTTAGGTTTAGGCTTAGGTTTTGGGTTAGGATTAGGTTTAGTTTTAATGTTTGGGTTAGGGTTAGGGTTAGTGTTAGGGTTAGTTGAGGTAGGCTTTGTAGTAGAGGTCCTGTATGTGGAGGGCCTGGGCAGGGCCAGCAGGCCACACCACCTTCACCCCTCCTCCTCCCATTTATTCCTGGCTGCTTCTTTTGTCAAACACTAGAACTTTGTCCTAAAGTCAACTAAATCTCTTAAACTGGTCACCCAAACACTAGAGCCTACCACCAAGAAACATCTGTGTTTCAGCAACTCATCTGAGAGGGCTTTGTCACCTAGCAACACCCTAAACAATGCTTTGCCAGGTCACTGCCTCTTGGAGTTCCAGAATCTTAGTCCAAGATTCTGTGACCTCAGCACTCCTGCCCACATCAGACACCAGTGACAGGAGACTCACGAATAGTACTCAGCACTCACTTGCAAAGCTCTGCCTGTCTATCAGAGCTTCAGAGCAGGTGCTCCTCCCCTGGTCAAGTCATGCCAAGGTTGCTTCCCAGTCCTGCCGCTCTTGGCAGGATTGCACGTGGTTACCTAAATAACCAACCTCATTCTTTCTAGAAATTACCATATTATTGATATTGGATTCTTCAGTACTATAAGCTACATTTGAATCAGAAAACTACTTTGGGCATCGTTCTCTATGAGGGAAAATATTTTCCTTTTTCATTGTTGCTGAATCGAATCTTTGCTCTTAAAAAAGTACAACTGAACTCTTTGGGGTGAGGCAGGAGGTTTATCAGTTCAAGGCTACCCTGGGATTAGGGAATGGGTTATGGTTATTGTTAGGGTTAGAATTAGGATTAGGGTTAGAATTAGGGTTAGGTTTAGGTTTAGGGTTAGGGTTAGGGTTAGGGTTAGTGTTTGGGTTAGGGTTAGGTTTAGGGTTAGGGATACGATTAGGATTAGGGTTATGGTTTGGGTTAGGGTTAAGGTTAGGATTAGGGTTAGGGTTAGGATTTGAGTTAGGTTTAGGGTTAGGTTTATGGTTTCCGTTTGGGTTAGGGTGAGTGTTAGGGTTAGGGTTAGGGTTAGTGTTAGGATTAAGGTTTGGGTTTGGGTTATGGTTAGTGTTAGGGTTAGTGTTAGGGTTTAGGTTAGGTTTAGGGTGAGGGTTTGCGATAAGGTTAGGATTTGGGTTAAGGTTAGGGTTAGGGTTAGTGTTAGGGTTACCGTTTGGGTTAGTTTTAAGTTTAGTTTAAGGTTAGGATTTGGGTTTGGGTTAGGGTTAGGGTTAGGGTTAGGGTTAGGGTTAGGGTTAGGGTTAGGGTTCGGGTTTTGGTTAGGGGTAGGGTTAGGATTAGGGTTATGGTTTGGGTGAGGGTTATAGTTAGGTTTTGGGTTTGGGTTGGAGTGTGGGGTAGGGTTAGGTTTAGGTTTTGGGTTAGGGTTAGGGTTAGGGTTTGGGTTATTGTTAGGGTTAGGGTTAGGTTAGTGTTTGGGTTTGGGTTAGGGTTAGTGTTAGAGTTAGGGTTTGGTTTAGGATTAGGGTTAGTGTTAGGGTTTGGGTTAGGGTTAGAGTTAGGGTTAGGTTTAGAGTGTGTGTTTGTGTTAGGGTTAGGTTTAGGGTTAGGGTTAGGTTTAGGGATAGTGTTATGGTTTGGATTCTGCTTACGGTTAGGTTTTGGGTTAGGGTTAGGGTTAGGTTTAGGGTTTGGGTTTGGGTTAGGATTAGGGTTAGGTTTAGGGTTTGGGTTTGGGTTAGGGTTAGGGTTTGTGTTAGGGTTAG
>JAJHUQ010000053.1:2217500-2220000 GCA_035773235.1 Eospalax fontanierii | reverse complement strand
TGGGTTAGAGTTAGGGGTAGGATTAGGCTTAGGGTTAGGGTTAGGGTTTGAGTTAGGGTTAGGGTTAGGTTTAGGCTTTCCGTTTGGGTTAGGGTGAGTGTTAGGGTTTTGGTTAGGGTTAATGTTAGGATTAAAGTTTGGGTTTGGGTTAGGGTTCGTGTTAGCGTTAGGGTTACGGTTTAGGTTAGGTTTAGGGTTAGGGTTTGTGATAAGGTGAGGATTTGGGTTAAGGTTATGGTTAGGATTAGGGTTAGGGTTAAGGTTAGGGTTAGGGTTAGGGTTTGGGTTAGAGTTAGCGTTAGGGTTAGGGTTTGGGTTAGGTTTAGGGTTAGGATTAGGGTTAGGGTTAGGGTTTGGGTTAGAGTTCGCGTTAGGGTTAGGGCTTGGGTTAGGGTTAGGGTTAGGTTTAGGGTTTGTGTTTGGGTTAGGGTGAGGGTTAGTTTTAGGGCTAGGGTTAGTGTTAGGATTAGGGTTTGGGTTTGGGTTAGGGTTACTGTTAGGTTTAGGGTTAGGGTTTAGGTTAGGGTTAGGGTTAGGGTTTCGGTTTGGGTTTGGTTTACGGTTAGAGTTGGGGTTAGGGTTAGGATTTGGGTTAGGCTTAGTTTTAGGGTTAGGGTTTGCGATAGGGTTAGGTTTTGGGTTAGGGTTAGGGTTAGGGTTAGCATTTGGGTTATGGTTAAGTTTAGTTTAAGGTTAGGGTTAGGGTTTGGGTTAGGGTTAGGGTTAGGGTTAGGGTTAGGGTGTGCGATTGGGTGAGGGTTAGGTTTAGGGTAAGGGTTATGTTTAGGGATAGAGTTATGGTTAGGGTTCAGGTTTTGGTTAGGGTTTGGGTAACAGTTTGGTTTAGGGTTTGGATTTGGATTAGGGTTAGGGTTAGTGTTAGGTTTAGGGTTAGGGTTAGGGTTAGGGTTAGTGTTAGGGTTTGGTTTGGGTTAGTGTTAGGGTTTGTGTTAGGTTTAGGGTTAGGTTTAGGGTTGGTGTTAGGGTTAGGGTTAGGGTTAAGTTTAGGGTTTGGGTTAGGGTTAGGGTTAGGTTTAGGATTATGGTTTGGGTTAGGGTTAGGGTTAGGGTTTGGGTTTGGGTTAGGGTTAGGTTTAGGGTTAGTGTTACGGTTTGGGTTATTGTTAGGGTTAGGGTTAGGTTAGGGTTTGGGTTTGGGTTACAGTTAGGGTTATTGTTAGGGTTTGTGTTAGGTTTAGGTTTAGGGTTAGGGTTTGTGTTAGGGTTACGGTTAGGGTTAAGGTTTGGTTTTGGGTTAGGGTTAGGGTTAGGATTAGGGTTATGGTTTGGGTTAGGGTTAGGGTGAGGGGTTGGGGTTGGCTTAGCGTTAGGGGTACGGTTAGGGTTAGGGTTAGGGTTTGTTTTGCGTTAGGATTAGGGTTAGGTTTAAGGTTGGGATTAGGGTTACGGTTTGGGTTAGGGTTTGAGTTTGGGTTAGGGTTAGGGCTAGGGTTTGGTTTAGGTTTAGGGTTAGGGTTATGGTTTGGGTTTGGGTTACGGTTAGGGTTAATTTAGGGTTTGGGTTTGGGTTTGGGTTAGGGTTAGGTTTAGGTTTAGGGTTTGGGTTAGGGTTAGGTTTCGGGTTAATGTTTGGATTAGATTTAGGGTTAGGGTTTGGGTTAGGGTTAGGTTTTATGTTTATGGTTCGGGTTTGGGTTAGGGTTGGATTTAGGGTTAGGGTTTGGGTTAGGGTTAGGTTTAGGGGTAATATTTGGCTTAGGGTTAGTGTTAGGTATACGGTTAGGGTTTGGTTTAGTGTTAGGTTTAGTGTTAGGGTTAGGGTTAGGGTGAGGGTTACGGTAAGAGTTTGGGTTAGGTTTAGGGCTGTGTTAGGGTTTGGGTTTGTGTTAGGGTTAGGGTTAGGGTTTGTGTTAGGGTTAGTATTAGGGTTAGGGTTTGGGCTAGGGTTAGGGTTAATGTTTGTGTTAGGGTTAGGATTAGGTTTAGGGTTAGGGTTTGGGTTAGGTTTAGGGTTAGGGGTTGGGTTTGGGTTAAGTTTAGGGTTAGGTTTAGGGTTTGGGTTTGGTTTTGGGTTAGGGATAGTGTTAGGGTTAGGGTTTGGGTTTGGGTTAGGATTAGGTTTAGGGTTATTGTTAGGGTTTGGGTTACGGTTAGATTTAGGGTTAGGGTTTGGGTTTGGGTTAAGGTTAGGTTTAGGGTTAGGGTTTGGGTTAGGGTTAGGTTTAGGGTTTATGTTTGGTTTAGATTAAGGGTTAGGGTTTGGGTTAGGGTCAGGGTTATGGTCATGGCTAGGGATAGGTTTAGGGTTAGGGTTTGTGTTAGGGTTAGGTTTAGGGGTAATGTTTGGGTTAGTGTTAGGGTTAGGTATACGGTTAGGGTTTGGTTTAGTGTTAGGTTTAGTGTTAGGGTTAGGGTTAGGGTTACGGTTAGAGTTTGGGTTAGGTTTAGGGCTGGGTTAGGGTTTGTGTTTGTGTTAGTGTTTTGGTTAGGGTTTGTGTTAGGGTTAGGTTTAGGGTTAGGGTTTGGACTAGGGTTAGGT
>JAJHUQ010000053.1:2162500-2165000 GCA_035773235.1 Eospalax fontanierii | reverse complement strand
TGTTAGGGTTTGTGTTAGGTTTAGGGTTAGGGTTAGGGTTCATGTTAGGGTTAGGGTTAGGGTTAAGGTTAGGTTTTGGGAAAGGGTTAGGGTTAGGATTAGGGTTATGGTTTGGGTTAGGGTTAGTGTTAGGGTTCGGGATTGGGTTAGGTTTAGGTTTAGGGTTAGTGTTAGGGTTTGGGTTATTGTTAGGGTTAGGGTTAGGTTAGGGTTTGGGTTTGGCTTAGGGTTAGGTTTAGTGTTAAGTTTAGTGTTAGGGTTTGGTTTTTTTTTAGGGTTAGGGTTAGGTTTAGGGTTTGGGTTAGGGTTAGAGTTAGGGTTAGGGTTTGGGTTTGGTTTAGGGTTAGAGTTGGGGTTAGGGTTAGGATTTGGGTTAGGCTTAGGTTTAGGGTTAGGTTTTGCGATTGGGTTAGGGTTTGGGTTAGGGTTAGGGTTAGGTTTAGGGTTAGGGTTAGGGTGTGCGTTTGGGTGAGGGTTAGGTTTAGGGTAAGGGTTATGTTTAGTGATAGAGTTATGGTTTGGGTTCTTGTTATGTTTAGGGTTTGGGTTAGGGTTAGGTTTAGGGTTTGGATTTGGATTAGGGTTAGGGTTAGGGTTAGTTTTAGGGTTAGGGTTAGGGTTAGGGTTAGGGTTTGGTTTGGGTTAGTGTAAGGGTTTGTGTTAGGTTTAGGGTTAGGGTTAGGGTTTGTGTTAGGGTTAGTGTTAGGGTTAAGTTTAGGGTTTGGGTTAGGGTTAGGGTTAGGATTAGGGTTATGGTTTGGGTTAGGGTTAGGGTTAGGGTTTGGGTTTGGGTTTGGGTTAGGGTTAGGATTAGGGTTAGTGTTAGGGTTTGGGTTATTGTTAGCGTTAGTCTTACGTTAGGGATTGGGTTTGGGTTAGGGTTATTGTTAGTGTTAGGGTTTGTGTTAGGTTTAGGGTTAGGGTTAGGGTTCGTGTTAGGGTTAGGGTTAGGGTTAGGGTTCGTGTTAGGGTTAGGGTTAGGGTTAAGGTTAGGTTTTGGGATAGGGTTAGGGTTAGGATTAGGGTTATGGTTTGGGTTATTGTTAAGGTTAGGGTTAGGTTAGGGTTTGTGTTTGGGTTAGGGTTACGGTTAGTGTTAAGTTTAGTGTTAGGGTTTGGTTTTTTTTTAGGGTTAGGGTTAGGGTTAGGGTTTGTGTTAGGGTTAGGTTTAGGGTTAGGGTTTGTGTTAGGGTTAGGTTTAGCGTTAGCGTTTGGGCTAGGGTTCGGTTTAGGGTTACGATTTGGGTTAGGTTTAGGGTTAGGGTTTGTTTTAGGGTTAGCTTTAGGGTTAGGATTTGGTTTTGGGTTAGGGTTAGGGTTTGGGTTAGGGTGAGGTTTAGGGTTTGAGTTATTGTTAGGGTTAGGGTTAGAGTTTGGGTTTGGTTTAGGATTAGTGTAAGGGTTAGGGTGTGGGTTTGGATTAGGGTTAGCGTTAGGGTTAGTGTTAGGGTTAGCGTTTATGTTAGGTTTAAGTTCAGGTTTAGTCTTAGGATTTAGGGTTAGGGTTAGGGTTAGGTTTACGGTTAGGGTTTGGGTTAGGGTTAGGTTTAGGGTTAATGTTTGGGTTAGGGTTAGGGTTAGGTATAGGGTTAAGGATTGTGTTAGTGTTAGGTTTAGGTTTAGGGTTAGGGTTAGGGTTCCGGTTCCGGTTAGAATTTGGGTTAGGGTTAGGGTTAGGTTTAGGGTTTGGGTTGGGTTACCGTTAGGGTTAGGTTTAGGGTTTGTGTTAGGGTTAGGTTTAGGTTAGTGTTTGGGATAGGGTTAGGTTTAGGGTTAGGGTTGTGGTTAGGGTTAGGGTTAGGGTAGGGGTTTGTGTTAGGGTTAGGTTTAGGGTTAGGGTTTGTGTTAGGGTTAGGTTTAGGGTTAGTGTTTGGGCTAGGGTTAGGTTTAGGGTTACGATTTGGTTTAGGTTTAGGGTTAGGGTTTGTGTTAGGGTTAGGTTTAGGGTTAGGATTTGGTTTTGGGTTAGGGTTAGGGTTAGGTTTAGGGATAAAATTTGGGTTAGGGTTAGTGTTAGGGTTACGCTTACGGTTTGGGCTAGGGTTAGGGTTAGGGTTAGGATTATGGTTAGGGTTAGGGTTTGGGTTAGAGTTAGCGTTAGGGTTAGGGTTTGGGTTAGGGTGAGGGTTAGGTTTAGGGTTTGCGTTTGGGTTAGTGTGAGGGTTAGGTTTATGGCTAGGGTGAGTGTTAGGATTAGGGTTTGGGTTTGGGTTAGGGTTACTGTTAGGTTTATGGTTAGGTTTTAGGTTAGGTTTAGGGTTTCGGTTTGTGTTTGGTTTAGGGTTAGAGTTGGGGTTAGGGTTTGGGTTTTGGTTAGGCTTAGGTTTAGGGTTAGGGTTTGTGATAGGGTTAGGGTTTGGGTTAGGGTTAGGGTTAGGGTTAGCGTTTAGGTTATGGTTAAGTTTAGTTTAAGGTTAGGGTTAGGGTTTGGGTTATGGTTAGGGTTAGGGTTAGTGTTAGGGTTAGGGTGTGCGTTTGGGTGAGGTTTAGGTTTAGGGTA
>JAJHUQ010000053.1:2142500-2145000 GCA_035773235.1 Eospalax fontanierii | reverse complement strand
TGGGTTAGGTTTAGGGTTAGGGTTTGTGTTAGGGTGAGGTTTAGGGTTAGGATTTGGTATTGGGTTAGGGTTAGGGTTAGGTTTAGGGATAAAATTTGGGTTAGGGTTGGTGTTAGGGTTACGATTACGGTTTGGGTTAGTTTTAGGGTTAGGGTTAGGATTATGGTTAGGGTTAGGGGTTGGGTTAGAGTTAGCGTTAGGGTTAGGGTTTGGGTTAGGGTTAGGGTTAGGTTTAGGGTTTGCGTTTGGGTTAGGGTGAGGGTTAGGTTTATGGCTAGGGTGAGTGTTAGGATTAGGGTTTGGGTTTGGGTTAGGGTTACTGTTAGGTTTATGGTTAGGGTTTAGGTTAGGTTTAGGGTTTCGGTTTGTGTTTGGTTTAGGGTTAGAGTTGGGGTTAGGGTTTGGGTTTGGGTTAGGCTTAGGTTTAGGGTTAGGGTTTGCGATAGGGTTAGGGTTTGGGTTAGGGTTAGGGTTAGGGTTAGCGTTTGGGTTATGGTTAATTTAGTTTAAGGTTAGGGTTAGGGTTTGGGTTATGGTTAGGGTTAGGGTTAGTGTTAGGGTTAGGGTGTGCGTTTGGGTGAGGTTTAGGTTTAGGGTAAGGGTTATGTTTAGGGATAGAGTTATGGTTTGGGTTCTGGTTATGGTTAGGGTTTGGGTTAGGGTTAGGTTTAGGGTTTGGATTTGTATTAGGGTTAGGGTTAGGGTTAAGGTTAGGGTTAGGGTTAGGGTTAGGGTTAGGGTTTGGTTTGGATTAGTGTTAGGGTTTTTGTTAGGTTTAGGGTTAGGCTTAGGGTTTGTGTTAGGGTTAGGGTTAGGTTTAAGGTTAGGGTTTGGGTTAGGGTTAGGGTTAGGATTAGGGTTATGGTTTGGGTGAGGGTTAGGGTTAGGGTTTGGGTTTGGGTTAGGGGTAGGATTAGGGTTAGTGTTAGGGTTTGGGTTATTGTTAGGGTTAGGGTTAGGTTAGGGTTTAGGTTTTGGTTAGGGTTAGGGTTAGTGTTAGGGTTTGTGTTAGGTTTAGGGTTAGGGTTAGGGTTTGTGTTATGGTTAGGGTTAGGGTTAAGGTGAGGTTTTGGGTTAGGGTTAGGGTTAGGATTAGGGTTATCGTTTGGGTTAGGGTTAGGGTTTGGGTTTGGCTTAGGGTTAGGGTTAGGGTTAGGGTGTGCGTTTGGGTGAGGGTTAGGTTTAGGGTAAGTGTTATGTTTAGGGATAGAGTTATGGTTTGGGTTCTGGTTATGGTTAGGGTTTGGGTTAGGGTTAGGTTTAGGGTTTGGATTTGGATTACGGTTAGGTTAGGGTTAGGGTTAGGGTGAGTGTTAGGGTTTGGTTTGGGTTAGTGTTAGGTTTGTGTTAGGTTTAGTGTTAGGGTTAGGGTTTGTGTTAGGGTTAGGGTCAGGGTTAAGGTTAGGGTTTGGGTTAGGGTTAGGGTTAGGATTAGGGTTATGGTTTGGGTTAGGGTTAGGGTTAGGGTTAGGGTTTGGGTTTGTGTTAGGGTTAGGTTTAGAGTTCGTGTTAGGGTTTGGGTTATTGTTAGGGTTAGGGTTAGGTTAGGGTTTGCGTTAGGGTTAGGGTTGGGGTTAGTGTTAGGGTTTGTGTTATTGTAAGGTTTAGGGTTAGTTTAGGGTTAGGGTTAGGGTTAGGGTTAGTGTTTGGGTTAGGGTTAGGGTTAGGGTTAGGTTTAGGGTTAGGATGTGGATTAGGGTTAGGTTTATGGTTAGGGTTAATGTTAGATTTAGGTTTAAGGTTTGGGTTAGGGTTGTGTTTAGGGATAGGGTTAGGTTTATTAGTTTGTTTAGGATTACCCTTAGGGTTAGGGTTAGGATTAGGGTTAGGTTAGGGTTAGGGTTAAGGTTATTGTTAGGGTTTTTGTTAGGGTTAGGTTTAGGCTTAAGGCTTGGGTTAGGGTTAGGTTTAGGATTAATGTTTGGGTTAGGGTTAGGGTTAGGTATAGGGTTAGTGTTAGGTTATGTTTATGGTTAGGGTTAGGGTTAGGATTAGGGTCAGGTTTATTAGAGGTAGGCGTTTTAGTAGATGTCCTGTATGTGGAGGGCCTGGGCAGGGCCAGCAGGCCACACCACCTTCTCCGCTCCTCCTCCCATCTTCTCCTGGTTGCTTCTTTTTGTCAAAGACTAGAACTTTGACCTAAAGTCAACTAAATCTCTCCAAACTCGTCACCCAAACACTAGAGCCTACCACCAGGAAACCTCTGTGTTTCAGCAACTCATCTGAGAGGGCTTTGTCACCTAGCAACACTCTAAACAATGCTTTGCCAGGTCACTGCCTCTTGGAGTTCCAGAGTCTTAGTCCAAGATTCTGTGACCTCAGCACTCCTGCCCACATCAGACACCAATGACAGGAGACTGACCAATAGCACTCTGCACTCACTTGCAAAGCTCTGCCTGTCTATCAAAGATTCAGAGCAGGTTCTCCTCCCCTGGTCAAGTCATGCCAAGGTTCTTCCCAGTCCTGCAGCTTTTGCCAGGATTGCACTTTGTTACCTCAA
>JAJHUQ010000053.1:2132500-2135000 GCA_035773235.1 Eospalax fontanierii | reverse complement strand
TTAGGGTTAGGGTTTGGGTTAGAGTTAGGGTTAGGGTTAGGGTTTGGGTTAGGATTAGGGTTAGGGTTAGTGTTAGGATTAGGGTTTGTGTTTGGGTTAGGGTTACTGTTAGGGTTAGAGTTAATGTTTAGGTTACGGTTAGGGTTAGGGTTTCGGTTTGGGTTTGGTTTAGGGTTAGGGTTGGGGTTAGTGTTAAGATTTGGGTTAGGCTTAGGTTTAGGGTTAGGGTTTGCCATAGCATTAGGGTTTGGGTTTCTGTTAGGGGTATGGTTAGGGTTAGGTTTAGGTTTTGTGTTAGGGTTAGGTTTAGGGTTAGGGTTTGGGTTAGGGTTAGGTTTAGGGTTAGGGTTTGGGTTAGGGTTAGGTTTAGGGTTAATGTTTGGGTTAGGGTTAGGGTTAGGGTTAGGGTTAAGGTTAGGGTTAGGGTTAGGGTTAGGGTTAGGGTTACCGATGGGTTTGGGTTAGGGTTAAGGTTAGGGTTTGGGTTTGGGTTAGGGTTAGAGTTAGGGTTTGGGTTAGGGTGAGGGTTAGGTTTTGGGTTATTGTTAGGGTTAGGGTTAGGGTTAGGGTTAGGGTTAGGTTTAGGGTTAAAATTTGGGTTAGGGTTAGTGTTAGGGTTACGATTACGGTTTGGGTTAGGGTTAGGGTTAGGGTTAGGGTTAGTGTTAGTGTTAGGGTTTGGGTTACAGTTAGATTTAGGGTTAGGGTTAGGATTATGGTTAGGGTTAGGGTTTGGGTTAGAGTTAGCGTTAGAGTTAGGGTTTGGGTTAGTGTTAGGGTTAGGTATAGGGTTTGTGTTTGGGTTAGGGTGAGGGTTAGGTTTATGGCTAGGGTTAGTGTTAGGATTAGGGTTTGGGTTTGGGTTAGGGTTACTGTTAGGTTTATGGTTAGGGTTTAGGTTTAGGATTAGGGTTTCGGTTTGGGTTTGCTTTAGGGTTAGAGTTGGGGTTAGGGTTAGGCTTTGGGTTAGGCTTAGGTTTAGGGTTAGGGTTTGCGATAGGGTTAGGGTTTGGGTTAGGGTTAGTGTTAGGGTTAGCGTTTAGGTTATGGTTAAGTTTAGTTTAAGGTTAGGGTTAGGGTTTGGGTTAGGGTTAGGGTTAGGGTTAGTGTTAGGGTTAGGGTGTGCGTTTGGGTGAGGGTTAGGTTTAGGGTAAGGGTTATGTTTAGGGATAGAGTTATGGTTTGGGTTCTGGTTATGGTTAGGTTTTGGGTTAGGGTTAGGTTTAGGGTTTGTATTTGGATTAGGGTTAGGGTTAGGGTTAGGGTTAGGGTTAGGGTTAGGGTTAGGGTTTGGTTTGGGTTAGTGTTAGGGTTTTTGTTATTTTTAGGGTTAGAGTTAGGGTTTGTGTTCGGGTTAGGGTTAGGGTTAAGATTAGGGTTTGGTTTAGGGTTAGGGTTAGGATTAGGGTTATGGTTTGGGTGAGGGTTAGGGTTAGGGTTTGGGTTTGGGTTAGGGTTAGGATTAGGGTTATTGTTAGGGTTTGGGTTATTGTTAGGGTTAGGGTTAGGTTAGGGTTTAGGTTTTTGTTAGGGTTAGGGTTAGTGTTAGGGATTGTGTTATTTTTAGGGTTAGGGTTAGGGTTTGTGTTATGGTTAGGGTTAGGGTTAAGGTTAGGTTTTGGGTTAGGGTTAGGGTTAGGATTAGGGTTATCATTTGGGTTAGGGTTAGGGTTTGGGTTTGGCTTGGGTTAGGGTTAGGGTTAGGGTTAGGGTGTGCCTTTGGGTGAGGGTTAGGTTTAGGGTAAGTGTTATGTTTAGGGATAGAGTTATGGTTTGGGTTCTGGTTATGGTTAGGGTTTGGGTTAGGGTTAGGTTTAGGGTTTCGATTTGGATTAGGGTTAGGTTAGGGATAGGGTTAGGGTTAGTGTTAGGGTTTGGTTTGGGTTAGTGTTAGGGTTTGTATTAGGTTTAGGGTTAGGGTTAGGGTTTGTGTTAGGGTTACGGTTAGGGTTAAGGTTAGGGTTTCGGTTAGGGTTAGGGTTAGGATTAGGGTTATGGTTTGGGTTAGGGTTAGGGTTAGGGTTAGGGTTTGGGTTTGGGTTAGGGTTAGGTTTAGAGTTAGTGTTAGGGTTTGGGTTATTGTTAGGGTTAGGGTTAGGTTAGGGTTTGGGTTTGAGTTTGGGTTAGGGTTAGTGTTAGGGTTTGTGTTAGGTTTAGGTTTAGGGTTAGGGGTTGTGTTAGGGTTAGGGTTAGGGTAAAGGAAAGGGATTGGTTTAGGGTTAGGGTTAGGGTTAGGATTAGGGTTATGGATTGGGTTAGGGTTAGGGTTAGGGTTAGGGTTTGTGTTTGGCTTAGGGTTAGGGTTAGCGATAGTGTTAGTGTTAGGGTTTGTTTTGCGTTAGGATTAGGGTTAGGATTAGGGTTAGGTTTAGGGTTACGGTTTGGGTTAGAGTTTGGGTTTGGGTTAGGGTTAGGGCTAGGGTTTGGGTTAGATTTAGTGTTAGGTTTAGGGTTATGGTTTGGGTTTGGGTTTGGGTTAGGGTTAGTGTTAGTGTTAGGG
>JAJHUQ010000053.1:2125000-2127500 GCA_035773235.1 Eospalax fontanierii | reverse complement strand
ATTCAGAGCAGGTTCTCCTCCCCTGGTCAAGTCATGCCAAGGTTCTTCCCAGTCCTGCAGCTTTTGCCAGGATTGCACTTTGTTACCTCAATAACCAACCTCATTCTTTCTAGAAATTACCATATTATTGATATTGGATTGTTCAGTACTATAATCTACATTTGAATCAGAAAACTACTTTGGTCATCGTTCTCTATGAGGGAAAATATTTTCCTTTTTCATTGTTGCTGAATCCAATCTTTGCTCTTAAAAAAGTACAACTCAAGTCTTGGAGGTGAGGCAGGAGGATTAACCGTTCAAGGCTACCCTGGGATTAGGGTATGGTTTATGGTTAGGGTTAGGGTTAGAATTAGGGTTAGGGTTAGATTTAGGGTTAGGGTTAGGGTTAGTGTTTGGGTTAGGTTTCGGGTTAGGGTTAGGGTTACGATTAGGGTTAGTGTTATAGTTTGGGTTAGCATTAGGGTTAGGATTAGTGTTAGGGTTAGGGTTTGGGTTAGAGTTAGGGTTAGGGTTGGGGTTAGGGTTTGGGTTAGGATTAGGGTTAGGGTTGGTGTTAGGATTTGTGTTTGTGTTTGGTTTAGGGTTACTGTTAGGGTTAGAGTTAGGGTTTAGGTTACGGTTAGGGTTAGGGTTTCGGTTTGGGTTTGGTTTAGGGTTAGGGTTGGGGTTAGTGTTAAGATTTGGGTTAGGCTTAGGTTTAGGGTTAGGGTTTGCAATAGCGTTAGGGTTTGGGTTTCTCTTAGGGGTATGGTTAGGGTTAGGTTTAGGTTTTGTGTTAGGGTTAGGTTTAGGGTTTGGGTTTGTGTTAGGGTTAGGTTTAGGGTTAGGGTTTGGGTTAGGGTTAGGTTTAGGTTTAATGTTTGGGTTAGGGTTAGGGTTAGGGTTAGGGTTAAGGTTAGGGTTAGGGTTAGGGTTAGGGTTAGGGTTACGGATGAGTTTGGGTTAGGGTTAGGGTTAGGGTTTGGTTTTGGGTTAGGGTTAGGGTTAGGGTTTGTGTTAGGGTTAGGGTTAAGGTTAGGATTAGCGTTATGGTTTGGATTAGGGTTAGGGTTAGCGTTTGGGTTAGGGTTAAATTTAGGTTAAGGCTAGGGTTAGGGTTTGGGTTAGGGTTAGTGTTAGGTTGAGGGTTAGGGTGTGTTTTTCGGTTAGGGTTTGGTTTAGGGTTAGGGTTAGGTTTGGGGATAGAGTTATGGTTTGTGTTCTGGTTATGGTTAGGGTTTGGTTTAGAGTTAGGGTTAGGATTAGGGATTGAGTTTGAGTTAGGGTTAGGTTTAGGGTTAGGTTTAGGTTTAGGGTTAAGATTAGAGTTTGGGTTAAGGTTCGGGATAGGGTGAGGGTTAGGGTTTGGTTTGGGTTAGGGTTAGGGTTAGGGTTAGGGCTTGTATTAGGGTTAGGTTTAGGGTTAGGGTTTGGTTTAGGATCAGGTTTAGGGTTAATGTTTGGATTAGGGTTATTTTTAGGGTTAGGGTTAGGGTTAGGGTTAGGGTTAGGGTTTGTGTTAGGGTTAGGTTTAGGGTTAGGGTTTGTGTTACGGTTAGGTTTAGGGTTAGTGTTTGGGCTAGGGTTAGGTTTAGGGTTAGGATTTGGGTTAGGGTTAGGGTTAAGGTAAGGGTTAGGGTGAGGGTTAGAGTAAGGGTTAGGGTTGGTGTTAGGGGTAGGTTTGGGGTTAGGATTTGGTTTTGGGTTATAGTTAGGGTTTGCGTAAGGGTGAGGTTAAGGCTTTGGATTATTGTAAGGGTTAGTGTTAGAGTTTTGTTTGGTTTAGGATTAGGGTTAGGGTTAGGGTGTGGGTTTGGATTAGGGTTAGGGTTTGGGTTAGTGTTAGGGTTAGGGTTTGTGGTAGGTTTAAGTTCAGGTTTAGGCTTAGGATTTAGTGTTAGGGTTAGAGTTAGCGTTAGGTTTAGGGTTAGGGTTAGGGTTAGGGTTAGGTTTAGGGTTTGCGTTTGGGTTAGGGTGAGGGTTAGGTTTAGGGCTAGGGTTAGTGTTAGGATTAGGGTTTGGGTTTGTGTTAGGGTTACTGTTAGGTTTAGGGTTAGGGTTTAGGTTAGGGTTAGGGTTAGGTTTCGGTTTGGGATTGGTGTAGGGTTAGAGTTGGGGTTAGGGTTAGGATTTGGGTTAGGCTTAGGTTTAGGGTTAGGGTTTGCGATAGGGTTAGGGTTTGGGTTAGGGTTAGGGTTATGTTTAGGGTTAGGGTTAGGGTGTGCGTTTGGGTGAGTGTTAGGTTTAGGGTAAGGGTTATGTTTAGGGATAGAGTTGTGGTTTGGGTTCTGGTTATGTTTAGGGTTTGAGTTAGGGTTAGGTTTAGGGTTTGGATTTGGATTAGGGTTAGGGTTAGGGTTAGGGTTAGGGTTAGGGTTTGGTTTGGGTTAGTGTTAGGGTTTGTGTTAGGTTTAGGGTTAGGGTTAGGGTTTGTGTTAGGGTTAGGGTTAGGGTTAAGGTTAGGGTTTGGGTTAGGGTTAGGGTTAGGATTAGGGTTATGGTTTGGGTTAGGGTTAGGGTT
>JAJHUQ010000053.1:2110000-2120000 GCA_035773235.1 Eospalax fontanierii | reverse complement strand
TTAGGGTTAGGGTTAGGGTTAGGGTTAGGGTTTGGTTTGGGTTCGTGTTAGGGTTTGTTTTAGGTTTAGGGTTAGGGTTAGGGTTTGTGTTAGGGTTAGGGTTAGGGTTAAGGTTAGGTTTTGGGTTAGGGTTAGGGTTAGGATTAGGGTTATGGTTTGGGTTAGGGTTAGGGTTAGGGTTTGGGTTTGGGTTTGGGTTAGGGTTAGAGTTAGGGTTAGGGATAGTGTTAGGGTTTGGGTTATTGTTAGGTTTAGGGTTTCGTTAGGGTTTGGGTTTGGGTTAGGGTTATTGTTAGTGTTAGGGTTTGTGTTAGGTTTAGGGTTAGGGTTAGGGTTCGTGTTAGGGTTAGGGTTAGGGTTAAGGTTAGGTTTTGGGATAGGGTTAGGGTTAGGATTAGGGTTAGGGTTTGGGTTAGGGTTAGGGTTAGTGTTAGATTTTGGGTTTTGTTAGGGTTAGGGGTAGGTTAGGGTTTGGGTTTGGGTTAGGGTTAGGTTTAGTGTTAAGTTTAGTGTTAGGGTTTGGTTTTTTTTTTAGGGTTAGGGTTAGGTTTAGGGTTTGGGTTAGGGTAGGGTTAGGGTTTGGGTTTGGTTTAGGGTTAGAGTTGGGGTTAGGGTTAGGATTTGGGTTATGCTTAGGTTTAGGGTTAGGGTTTGCGATAGGTTTAGGGTTAGGGTTTGTGTTACGGTTAGGTTTAGGGTTAGTGTTTGGGCTAGGGTTAGGTTTAGGGTTAGGATTTGGGTTAGGGTTAGGGTTAGGGTTAGGGTTAGAGTTAGGGTTTGGGTTAGAGTTAGGGTTAGGGTTTGGGATTTGTTAGGGTTAGGGTTAGGGTTAGGGTTAGGGTTAGGGTTTAGGTTAGGGTTAGGGTTAGGGTTAGGGTTAGGGTTAGCATTAGGGTTAGGGTTTGGGTTAGGGTTAGGGTTAGTGTTAGGGTTAGGGTTAGTGTTAGTGTTTGTGTTAGAGTTAGTGTTAGGGTTTGGGATTTGTTAGGGTTAGGGTTAGGGTTAGGGTTTGTGTTAGGGTTAGGTTCAGGGTTAGGGTTTGTGTTTGGGTTAGGTTTAGGGTTAGTGTTTGGGCTAGGGTTAGGTTTAGGGTTACGATTTGGGTTAGGTTTAGGGTTAGGGTTTGTGTTAGGGTTAAGTTTAGGGTTAGGATTTGGTTTTGGGTTATTGTTAGGGTTTGTGTTAGGGTGAGGTTTAGGGTTTGGGTTATTGTTAGAGTTAGGGTTAGAGTTTGGGTTTGGTTTAGGATTAGGGTTAGGGTTAGGGTGTGGGTTTGTATTAGGGTTAGGGTTAGGGTTAGTGTTAGGGTTAGTGTTTTGGTTAGGTTTAAGTTCAGGTTTAGTCTTAGGATTTAGGGTTAGGGTTAGGGTTAGGTTTACGGTTAGGGTTTGGGTTAGGGTTAGGTTTAGGGTTAATGTTTGGGTTAGGGTTAGGGTTAGGTATAGGGTTAAGGTTTGTGTTAGTGTTAGGTTTAGGGTTAGGGTTAGGGTTAGGGTTACGGTTACGGTTAGAATTTGGGTTAGGGTTAGGGTTAGGTTTAGGGTTTGGGTTGGGTTACGGTTAGGGTTAGGTTTAGGGTTTGTGTTAGGGTTAGGTTTAGGTTAGTGTTTGGGCTAGGGTTAGGTTTAGGGTTAGGATTTGGGTTAGGGTTAGGGTTTGGGTTTGTGTAAGGATTAGGTTGTCGGTTAGGTTTTGGTTTTGGGTTGGGGTTAGGGTTAGGGTTTGGGTTAGGGTGAGGGTTAGGTTTTGGGTTATTGTTAGGGTTAGGTTTAGGGTTAGGGTTAGGTTTAGGGTTAAAATTTGTTTTTGGGTTAGTGTTAGGGTTACGATTACGGTTTGGGTTAGGGTTAGGGTTAGGCTTAGTGTTAGTGTTAGGGTTTGGGTTACAGTTAGGGTTAGGGTTACGGTTAGGATTATGGTTAGGGTTAGGGTTTGGGTTAGAGTTAGCGTTAGGGTTAGGGTTTGGGTTAGGGTTAGGGTTAGGTTTAGGGTTTGCGTTTCGGTTACGATGAGGGTTAGGTTTATGGCTAGTGTTAGTGTTAGGATTAGGGTTTGGGTTTGGGTTAGGGTTACTGTTAGGTTTATGGTTAGGGTTTAGGTTAGGTTTAGGGTTTTGGTTTGGATTTGGTTTAAAGTTAGAGTTGGGGTTAACGTTAGGATTTGGGTTAGGCTTAGGTTTAGGGTTAGTGTTTGCGATAGGATTAGGGTTTGGGTTAGGGTTACGGTTAGGGTTAGCGTTTGGGTTATGGTTAAGTTTAGTTTAAGGTTAGGGTTAGGGTTTGTGTTAGGGTTAGGGTTAGGGTTAGTGTTAGGGTTAGGGTGTGCGTTTGGGTGAGGGTTAGGTTTAGGGTAAGGGTTATGTTTAGATATAGAGTTATGGTTTGGGTTCTGGTTATGGTTAGGTTTTGGGTTAGGGTTAGGTTTAGGGTTTGGATTTGGATTAGGGTTAGGGTTAGGGTTAGGGTTAGGGTTAGGGTTAGGGTTAGGGTTAGTGTTAGGGTTTTGTTTGGGTTAGTGTTAGGGTTTTTGTTAGGTTTAGGGTTAGCGTTAGGGTTTGTGTTAGGGTTAGGGTTAGGGTTAAGGTTAGGGTTTGGGTTAGGGTTGGGGTTAGGATTAGGGTTATGGTTTGGGGGAGGGTTAGGTTTTGGGTTTGGGTTTGGGTTAGGGTTAGGTATAGGGTTAGTGTTATGTTAGGTTTATGGTTAGGGTTAGAGTTAGGATTAGGGTCAAGCTTAGTAGAGGTAGGCGTTTTAGTAGATGTCCTGTATGTGGAGGGCCTGGGCAGGGCCAGCAGGCCACACCACCTTCTCCGCTCCTCCTCCCATCTTCTCCTGGTTGCTTCTTTTTGTCAAATACTAGAACTTTGACCTAAAGTCAACTAAATCTCTCCAAACTCGTCACCCAAACACTAGAGCCTACCACCAGGAAACCTCTGTGTTTCAGCAACTCATCTGAGAGGGCTTTGTCACCTAGCAACACTCTAAACAATGCTTTGCCAGGTCACTGCCTCTTGGAGTTCCAGAGTCTTAGTCCTAGATTCTTTGACCTCAGCACTCCTGCCCACATCAGACACCAATGACAGGAGACTGACCAATAGCACTCTGGACTCACTTGTAAACCTCTGCCTGTCTATCATAGCTTCAGAGCAGGTGCTCCTCCCATGGTCAAGTCATGGCAAGGTTGCTTCCCAGTCCTGCATCTCTTGCCAGGATTGCACGTCTTTACCTAAATAACCAACCTCTTTCTTTCTAAAATTTACCATATTATTGATATTTGATTCATAAGTACTATAAGCTACATTTGAATCAGAAAACTACTTTGGACATCGTTTTCTATGAGGGAAAATATTTTCATTTTCATTGTTGCTGAATCCAATCTTTGCTCTTAAAAAAATACAACTCAACTCTTGGGTGTGAGGCAGGAGGATTATCAGTTCAAGGCTACCCTCGGATTAGGGTATGGGTTATGGTTATGGTTATGGTTACGGTTAGGGTTAGAATTAGGGTTAGGGTTAGGTTTAGGGTTAGGGTTAGTGTTAGTGTTTGGGTTAGGGTTAGGTTTAGGGTTAGGGATATGATTAGGATTAGGGTTATGGTTTGGGTTTGGGTTAGGGTTAGGATTAGGGTGTGCGTTTGGGTGAGGGTTAGGTTTAGGGTAAGTGTTTTGTTTAGGGATAGAGTTATGTTTTGGGTTCTGGTTATGGTTAGGGTTTGGGTTAGGGTTAGGGTTTGGATTTGGATTAGGGTTAGGTTAGGGTTAGGGTTAGGGTTAGTGTTAGGGTTTGGTTTGGGTTAGGGTTTGGATTTGGATTAGGGTTAGGTTAGGGTTAGGGTTAGGGTTAGTGTTAGGGTTTGGTTTGGGTTAGTGATAGGGTTTGTGTTAGGGTTAGGGTTAGGGTTAAGGTTAGGGTTTGGGTTAGGGTTAGGGTTAAGATTAGGGTAATGGTTTGGGTATGGGATAGGGTTAGGGTTTGGGTAAGGCTTAGGGTAAGGGATAGGGATAGTGTAAGTGTAAGGGTTTGTTTTGCATTAGGATTAGGGTAAGGATTAGGGTTAGGTTTAGGGTTACGGTTTGGGTTAGGGTTTGGGTTTGGGTTAGGGTTAGGGCTAGGGTTTGGGTTAGGTTTAGTGTTAGGGTTAGGGTTATGGTTTGAGCTAGGGTTTGGGTTTGGGTTTGGGTTAGGGTTAGGGTTAATGTTAGGGTTTGTGATATTGTTAGGGTTAGGGTTAGTTTAGGGTTATGGTTAGGGTGAGGGGTGGTGGGGGGGTTAGGGGTAGGGTTAGGATTAGGGTGTGGGTTAGGGTTAGGTTTATGGTTAGGGTTAGTGTTAGACTTAGGTTTAAGGTTTGGGTTAGGATTGTGTTTAGGGATAGGGTTAGGTTATGAGTTTGTTTAGGATTACCCTTAGGGTTAGGGTTAGGATTAGGGTTAGGTTAGGGTTAGGGTTAAGGTTATTGTTAGAGTTTTTGTTAGGGTTAGGTTTAGGCTTAAGTCTTGGGTTAGGGTTAGGTTTAGGATTAATGTTTGGGTTAGGGTTAGGGTTAGGTATAGGGTTAGTGTTAGGTTAGGTTTATGGTTAGGGTTAGGGTCAGGTTTAGTAGAGGTAGGCGTTTTAGTAGATGTGCTGTATGTGGAGGGCCTGGGCAGGGCCAGCAGGCCACACCACCTTCTCCGCTCCTCCTCCCATCTTCTCCTGGTTGCTTCTTTTTGTCAAACACTAGAACTTTGACCTAAAGTCAACTAAATCTCTCCAAACTCGTCACCCAAACACTAGAGCCTACCACCAGGAAACCTCTGTGTTTCAGCAACTCATCTGAGAGGGCTTTGTCACCTAGCAACACTCTAAACAATGCTTTGCCAGGTCACTGCCTCTTGGAGTTCCAGAGTCTTAGTCCAAGATTCTGTGACCTCAGCACTCCTGCCCACATCAGACACCAATGACAGGAGACTGACCAATAGCACTCTGCACTCACTTGCAAAGCTCTCCCTGTCTATCAAAGATTCAGAGCAGGTTCTCCTCCCCTTGTCAAGTCATGCCAAGGTTCTTCCCAGTCCTGCAGCTTTTGCCAGGATTGCACTTTGTTACCTCAATAACCAACCTCATTCTTTCTAGAAATTACCATATTATTGATATTGGATTGTTCAGTACTATAATCTACATTTGAATCAGAAAACTACTTTGGTCATCGTTCTCTATGAGGGAAAATATTTTCCTTTTTCATTGTTGCTGAATCCAATCTTTGCTCTTAAAAAAGTACAACTCAAGTCTTGGAGGTGAGGCAGGAGGATTAAACGTTCAAGGCTACCCTGGGATTAGGGTATGGTTTCTGGTTAGGGTTAGGGTTAGAATTAGGGTTAGGGTTAGATTTAGGGTTAGGGTTCGGGTTAGTGTTTGGGTTAGGGTTCGGGTTAGGGTTAGGGTTACGATTAGGGTTAGTGTTATAGTTTGGGTTAGCATTAGGGTTAGGATTAGGGTTAGGGTTAGGGTTTGGGTTAGAGTTAGGGTTAGGGTTAGGGTTTGGGTTATTATTAGGGTTAGGGTTTGAGTTAGGATTAGGGTTTGTGTTTGGGTTAGGGTTACTGTTAGGGTTAGGGTTAGGGTTTAGGTTAAGGTTAGGGTTAGGGTTGCGGTTTGTGTTTGGTTTAGGGTTAGGGTTGGGGTTAGTGTTAAGATTGGGTTAGGCTTAGGTTTAGGGTTAGGGTTTGCGATAGCGTTAGGGTTTGGGTTACTGTTAGGGGTAGGGTTAGGGTTAGGTTTAGGTTTTGTGTTAGGGTTAGGTTTAGGGTTTGGGTTTGGGTTAGGGTTAGGTTTAGGGTTAGGGTTTGGGTTAGGGTTAGGTTTAGAGTTAATGTTTGGGTTAGGGTTAGGGTTAGGGTTAGGGTTACGGATGGGTTTGGGTTAGGGTTAGGGTTAGGGTTTGGGTTAGGGTTAGGGTTAGGGTTTGTGTTAGGGTTAGGGTTAAGGTTAGGATTAGCGTTATGGTTTGGATTAGGGTTAGGGTTAGCGTTTGGGTTAGGGTTAAGTTTAGGTTAAGGCTAGGGTTAGGGTTTGGGTTAGGGTTAGGGTTAGGTTTAGGGTTAGGGTGTGCGTTTGGGTTAGGGTTTGGTTTAGGTTTAGGGTTAGGTTTGGGGATAGAGTTATGGTTTGTGTTCTGGTTATGTTTAGGGTTTGGTTTAGAGTTAGGGTTAGGATTAGGGTATGAGTTTGAGTTAGGGTTAGGTTTAGGTTTAGGGTTAAGATTAAAGTTTGGGTTAGGGTTCGGGATAGGGTGAGGGTTAGGGTTTGGTTTGGGTTAGGGTTAGGGTTAGGGTTAGGGTTAGGGTTAGGGTTAGGGTTTGTGTTAGGGTTAGGTTTAGGGTTAGGGTTTGTGTTACGGTTAGGTTTAGGGTTAGTGTTTGGGCTAGGGTTAGGTTTAGGATTAGGATTTGGCTAAGGTTTAGGGTTAGGGTTTGTGTTAGGGTTAGGTTTAGGGTTAGGATTTGGTTTTGGGTTAGGGTTAGGGTTTGGGTTAGGGTGAGGGTTAGGCTTTGGGTTATTGTTAGGGTTAGGGTTAGAGTTTGGGTTTGGATTAGGGTTAGGGTTAGGGTTAGTGTTAGGGTTAGGGTTTGTGTTAGGTTTAAGTTTAGGTTTAGGCTCAGGATTTAGGGTTAGGGTTAGGGTTAGGGTTAGGTTTAGGGTTAGGGTTTGGGTTAGGGTTAGGTTTAGGGTTAATGTTTGGGTTAGGGTTAGGGTTAGGTATAGGGTTAAGGTTTGTGTTAATGTTAGGTTTAGGGTTAGGGTTAGGGTTAGGGTTAGGGTTTGGGGTTGGGTTACGGTTAGGGTTAGGGTTTGGGTTTGTGTTAGGGTTGGTGTTTGGGCTAGCGTTAGGTTTAGGGTTAGGATTTGGGTTAGGGTTAGGGTTTGGGTTTGTGTTAGGATTAGGTTTAGGGTTAGTATTTGTTTTTTTGTTAGGGTTAGGGTTAGGGTTTGTGTTAGGGTGAGGGTTAGGGTTTGGGTTATTGTTAGGGTTAGGGTTAGGGTTAGAGTTTGGGTTTGGTTTAGGATTAGGATTTGGTTTTTGGTTAGAGTTAGGGTGAGGGTTAGGGTTTGGGTTATTGTTAGGGTTAGGGTTAGGGTTAGAGTTTGGGTTTGGTTTAGGATAAGGGATAGTGTTAAGTTTAGGGTTAGGATTTGGTTTTGGTTTTGGGTTAGGGTTAGGGTTAGGGTTTGGGTTTGGATTAGGGTTAGGGTTAGTGTTAGTGTTAGGGTTAGGGTTAGGGTTAGGGATAGTGTTTGGGTTAGGGTTAGGGTTAGGGTTAGGGTTAGGGTTAGGTTTAGGGTGTGGGTTAGGGTTAGGGTTAGGTTTATGGTTAGGGTTAGTGTTAGGGTTAGGGTTAAGGTTTGGGTTAGGATTGTGTTTAGGGATAGTGTTAGGTTTATGAGTTTGTTTAGGATTACCGTTAGGGTTAGGGTTAGGATTAGGGTTAGGTTAGGGTTAGGGTTAAGGTTATTGTTAGCGTTTTTGTTACGGTTAGCTTTAGGCTTATGGCTTGGGTTAGGGTTAGGTTTAGGATTAATGTTTTGGTTAGGGTTAGGTTTAGGTATAGGGTTAGTGTTAGGTTAGGTTTATGGTTAGGGTTAGGGTTAGGATTAGGGTCAGGTTTAGTAGACGTCGGCGTTTTAGTAGAGGTCCTGTATGTGGAGGGACTGGGCAGGGCCAGCAGGCCACGCCACCTTCTCGGCTCCTCATCCCATCTTCTCCTGGTTACTTCTTTTTGTCAAGCACTAGAACTTTGACGTAAAGTAAACTAAATCTCTCCAAACTCGTCACCCAAACCCTAGAGCCTACCACCAGGAAACCTCTGTGTTTCTGCAACTCATCTGAGAGGGCTTTGTCACCTAGCAACACTCTAAACAATGCTTTGCCAGGTCACTGCCTCTTGGAGTTCCAGAGTCTTAGTCCAAGATTCTGTGACCTCAGCACTCCTGCCCACATCAGACACCAATGACAGGAGACTGACCAATAGCACTCTGCACTCACTTGCAAAGCTCTGCCTGTCTATCAAAGATTCAGAGCAGGTTCTCCTCCCCTGGTCAAGTCATGCCAAGGTTCTTAGCAGTCATGCAGCTTTTGCCAGGATTGCACTTTGTTACCTCAATAACCAACCTCATTCTTTCTAGAAATTACCATATTATTGATATTGGATTGTTCAGTACTATAATCTACATTTGAATCAGAAAACTACTTTGGTCATCGTTCTCTATGAGGGAAAATATTTTCCTTTTTCATTGTTGCTGAATCCAATCTTTGCTCTTAAAAAAGTACAACTGAAGTCTTGGAGGTGAGGCAGGAGGATTAACCGTTCAAGGCTACCCTGGGATTAGGGTATGGTTTATGGTTAGGGTTAGGGTTAGAATTAGGGTTAGGGTTAGATTTAGGGTTAGGGTTCGGGTTAGTGTTTGGGTTAGGGATCGGGTTAGGGTTAGGGTTACGATTAGGGTTAGTGTTATAGTTTGGGTTAGCATTAGGGTTAGGATTAGGGTTAGGGTTAGGGTTTGGGTTAGAGTTAGGGTTAGGGTTAGGGTTTGGGTTAGGATTAGGGTTAGGGTTAGTGTTAGGATTAGGGTTTGTGTTTGGGTTAGGGTTACTGTTAGGGTTAGGGTTAGGGTTTAGGTTACGGTTAGGGTTAGGGTTTCGGTTTGGGTTTGGTTTAGTGTTAGGGTTGGGGTTAGTGTTAAGATTTGGGTTAGGCTTAGGTTTAGTGTTAGGGTTTGCGATAGCGTTAGGGTTTGGGTTTCTGTTAGGGGTAGGGTTAGGGTTAGGTTTAGGTTTTGTGTTAGGGTTAGGTTTAGGGTTTGGGTTTGCGTTAGGGTTAGGTTTAGGGTTAGGGTTAGGGTTAGGGTTAGGGTTTGGGTTTGGTTTAGGGTTAGAGTTGGGTTAGGGTTAGGGTTAGGGTTAGGGTTAGTGTTTGGGTTAGGGTTAGGGTAAGTGTTAGGTTTAGGGTTAGGATGTGGTTTAGGTTTAGGTTTATGTTTAGGGTTAGTGTTAGATTTAGGTTTAAGGTTTGGGTTAGGGTTGTGTTTAGGGATAGGGTTAGGTTTATGAGTTTTTTTAGGATTACCCTTAGGGTTAGGGTTAGTATTAGGGTTAGGTTAGGGTTAGGGTTAAGGTTATTGTGAGGGTTTTTGTTAGGGTTAGGTTTAGGCTTAAGGCTTGGGTTAGGGTTAGGTTTAGGATTAATGTTTCGGTTAGGGTTAGGGTTATTTATAGGGTTAGTGTTAGGTTAGGCTTATGGTAAGGGTTAGGGCTAGGATTAGGGTCAGGTTTAGTAGAGGTAGGCGTTTTAGTAGATGTGCTGTATGTGGAGGGCCTGGGCAGGGCCAGCAGGCCACACCACCTTCTCCGCTCCTCCTCCCTTCTTCTCCTGGTTGCTTCTTTTTGTCAAACACTAGAACTTTGACCTAAAGTCAACTAAATCTCTTCAAACTCGTCACCCAAACACTAGAGCCTACCACCAGGAAACCTCTGTGTTTCAGCAACTCATCTGAGAGGGCTTTGTCACCTATCAACACTCTAAACAATGCTTTGCCAGGTCACTGCCTCTTGGAGTTCCAGAGTCTTAGTCCAAGATTCTGTGACCTCAGCACTCCTGCCCACATCAGACACCAATGACAGGAGACTGACCAATAGCACTCTGCACTCACTTGCAAAGCTCTGCCTGTCTATCAAAGATTCAGAGCAGGTTCTCCTCCCCTGGTCAAGTCATGCCAAGGTTCTTCCCAGTCCTGCAGCTTTTGCCAGGATTGCACTTTGTTACCTCAATAACCAACCTCATTCTTTCTAGAAATTACCATATTATTGATATTGGATTGTTCAGTACTATAATCTACATTTGAATCAGAAAACTACTTTGGTCATCGTTCTCTATGAGGGAAAATATTTTCCTTTTTCATTGTTGCTGAATCCAATCTTTGCTCTTAAAAAAGTACAACTCAAGTCTTGGAGGTGAGGCAGGAGGA
>JAJHUQ010000053.1:2102500-2107500 GCA_035773235.1 Eospalax fontanierii | reverse complement strand
TTTGGGTTTGGGTTAGGGTTAGGTTTAGTGTTAAGTTTAGTGTTAGGGTTTGGTTTTTTTTTAGGGTTAGGGTTAGGTTTAGGGTTTGGGTTAGGGTAGGGTTAGGGTTTGGGTTTGGTTTAGGGTTAGAGTTGGGGTTAGGGTTAGGATTTGGGTTATGCTTAGGTTTAGGGTTAGGGTTTGCGATAGGTTTAGGGTTAGGGTTTGTGTTACGGTTAGGTTTAGGGTTAGTGTTTGGGCTAGGGTTAGGTTTAGGGTTAGGATTTGGGTTAGGGTTAGGGTTAGGGTTAGGGTTAGAGTTAGGGTTTGGGTTAGAGTTAGGGTTAGGGTTTGGGATTTGTTAGGGTTAGGGTTAGGGTTAGGGTTAGGGTTAGGGTTTAGGTTAGGGTTAGGGTTAGGGTTAGGGTTAGGATTAGGGTTAGCATTAGGGTTAGGGTTTGGGTTAGGGTTAGGGTTAGTGTTAGGGTTAGGGTTAGTGTTAGTGTTTGTGTTAGAGTTAGTGTTAGGGTTTGGGATTTGTTAGGGTTAGGGTTAGGGTTAGGGTTTGTGTTACGGTTAGGTTCAGGGTTAGGGTTTGTGTTTGGGTTAGGTTTAGGGTTAGTGTTTGGGCTAGGGTTAGGTTTAGGGTTACGATTTGGGTTAGGTTTAGGGTTAGGGTTTGTGTTAGGGTTAAGTTTAGGGTTAGGATTTGGTTTTGGGTTATTGTTAGGGTTTGTGTTAGGGTGAGGTTTAGGGTTTGGGTTATTGTTAGAGTTAGGGTTAGAGTTTGGGTTTGGTTTAGGATTAGGGTTAGGGTTAGGGTGTGGGTTTGTATTAGGGTTAGGGTTAGGGTTAGTGTTAGGGTTAGTGTTTTGGTTAGGTTTAAGTTCAGGTTTAGTCTTAGGATTTAGGGTTAGGGTTAGGGTTAGGTTTACGGTTAGGGTTTGGGTTAGGGTTAGGTTTAGGGTTAATGTTTGGGTTAGGGTTAGGGTTAGGTATAGGGTTAAGGTTTGTGTTAGTGTTAGGTTTAGGGTTAGGGTTAGGGTTAGGGTTACGGTTACGGTTAGAATTTGGGTTAGGGTTAGGGTTAGGTTTAGGGTTTGGGTTGGGTTACGGTTAGGGTTAGGTTTAGGGTTTGTGTTAGGGTTAGGTTTAGGTTAGTGTTTGGGCTAGGGTTAGGTTTAGGGTTAGGATTTGGGTTAGGGTTAGGGTTTGGGTTTGTGTTAGGATTAGGTTTAGGGTTAGGATTTGGTTTTGGGTTAGGGTTAGGGTTAGGGTTTGGGTTAGGGTGAGGGTTAGGTTTTGGGTTATTGTTAGGGTTAGGTTTAGGGTTAGGGTTAGGTTTAGGGTTAAAATTTGTTTTTGGGTTAGTGTTAGGGTTACGATTACGGTTTGGGTTAGGGTTAGGGTTAGGCTTAGTGTTAGTGTTAGGGTTTGGGTTACAGTTAGGGTTAGGGTTACGGTTAGGATTATGGTTAGGGTTAGGGTTTGGGTTAGAGTTAGCGTTAGGGTTAGGGTTTGGGTTAGGGTTAGGGTTAGGTTTAGGGTTTGCGTTTCGGTTACGATGAGGGTTAGGTTTATGGCTAGTGTTAGTGTTAGGATTAGGGTTTGGGTTTGGGTTAGGGTTACTGTTAGGTTTATGGTTAGGGTTTAGGTTAGGTTTAGGGTTTTGGTTTGGATTTGGTTTAAAGTTAGAGTTGGGGTTAACGTTAGGATTTGGGTTAGACTTAGGTTTAGGGTTAGTGTTTGCGATAGGATTAGGGTTTGGGTTAGGGTTACGGTTAGGGTTAGCGTTTGGGTTATGGTTAAGTTTAGTTTAAGGTTAGGGTTAGGGTTTGGGTTAGGGTTAGGGTTAGGGTTAGTGTTAGGGTTAGGGTGTGCGTTTGGGTGAGGGTTAGGTTTAGGGTAAGGGTTATGTTTAGATATAGAGTTATGGTTTGGGTTCTGGTTATGGTTAGGTTTTGGGTTAGGGTTAGGTTTAGGGTTTGGATTTGGAGTAGGGTTAGGGTTAGGGTTAGGGTTAGGGTTAGGGTTAGGGTTAGGGTTAGTGTTAGGGTTTGGTTTGGGTTAGTGTTAGGGTTTTTGTTAGGTTTAGGGTTAGCGTTAGGGTTTGTGTTAGGGTTAGGGTTAGGGTTAAGGTTAGGGTTTGGGTTAGGGTTAGGGTTAGGATTAGGGTTATGGTTTGGGTGAGGGTTAGGTTTTGGGTTTGGGTTTGGGTTAGGGTTAGGTATAGGGTTAGTGTTATGTTAGGTTTATGGTTAGGGTTAGAGTTAGGATTAGGGTCAAGCTTAGTAGAGGTAGGCGTTTTAGTAGATGTCCTGTATGTGGAGGGCCTGGGCAGGGCCAGCAGGCCACACCACCTTCTCCGCTCCTCCTCCCATCTTCTCCTGGTTGCTTCTTTTTGTCAAATACTAGAACTTTGACCTAAAGTCAACTAAATCTCTCCAAACTCGTCACCCAAACACTAGAGCCTACCACCAGGAAACCTCTGTGTTTCAGCAACTCATCTGAGAGGGCTTTGTCACCTAGCAACACTCTAAACAATGCTTTGCCAGGTCACTGCCTCTTGGAGTTCCAGAGTCTTAGTCCTAGATTCTTTGACCTCAGCACTCCTGCCCACATCAGACACCAATGACAGGAGACTGACCAATAGCACTCTGGACTCACTTGTAAACCTCTGCCTGTCTATCATAGCTTCAGAGCAGGTGCTCCTCCCATGGTCAAGTCATGGCAAGGTTGCTTCCCAGTCCTGCATCTCTTGCCAGGATTGCACGTCTTTACCTAAATAACCAACCTCTTTCTTTCTAAAATTTACCATATTATTGATATTTGATTCATAAGTACTATAAGCTACATTTGAATCAGAAAACTACTTTGGACATCGTTTTCTATGAGGGAAAATATTTTCATTTTCATTGTTGCTGAATCCAATCTTTGCTCTTAAAAAAATACAACTCAACTCTTGGGTGTGAGGCAGGAGGATTATCAGTTCAAGGCTACCCTCGGATTAGGGTATGGGTTATGGTTATGGTTATGGTTACGGTTAGGGTTAGAATTAGGGTTAGGGTTAGGTTTAGGGTTAGGGTTAGTGTTAGTGTTTGGGTTAGGGTTAGGTTTAGGGTTAGGGATATGATTAGGATTAGGGTTATGGTTTGGGTTTGGGTTAGGGTTAGGATTAGGGTGTGCGTTTGGGTGAGGGTTAGGTTTAGGGTAAGTGTTTTGTTTAGGGATAGAGTTATGGTTTGGGTTCTGGTTATGGTTAGGGTTTGGGTTAGGGTTAGGGTTTGGATTTGGATTAGGGTTAGGTTAGGGTTAGGGTTAGGGTTAGTGTTAGGGTTTGGTTTGGGTTAGGGTTTGGATTTGGATTAGGGTTAGGTTAGGGTTAGGGTTAGGGTTGGTGTTAGGGTTAGGTTTGGGTTAGTGATAGGGTTTGTGTTAGGGTTAGGGTTAGGGTTAAGGTTAGGGTTTGGGTTAGGGTTAGGGTTAAGATTAGGGTTATGGTTTGGGTTTGGGTTAGGGTTAGGGTTTGGGTTTGGCTTAGGGTTAGGGTTAGGGATAGTGTTAGTGTTAGGGTTTGTTTTGCATTAGGATTAGGGTTAGGATTAGGGTTAGGTTTAGGGTTACGGTTTGGGTTAGGGTTTGGGTTTGGGTTAGGGTTAGGGCTAGGGTTTGGGTTAGGTTTAGTGTTAGGGTTAGGGTTATGGTTTGGGTTAGGGTTTGGGTTTGGGTTTGGGTTAGGGTTAGGGTTAATGTTAGGGTTTGTGTTATTGTTAGGGTTAGGGTTAGTTTAGGGTTAGGGTTAGGGTTAGGGTTAGTGTTTGGGTTAGGGTTAGGGTTAGGATTAGGGTGTGGGTTAGGGTTAGGTTTATGGTTAGGGTTAGTGTTAGATTTAGGTTTAAGGTTTGGGTTAGGATTGTGTTTAGGGATAGGGTTAGGTTTATGAGTTTGTTTAGGATTACCCTTAGGGTTAGGGTTAGGATTAGGGTTAGGTTAGGGTTAGGGTTAAGGTTATTGTTAGAGTTTTTGTTAGGGTTAGGTTTAGGCTTAAGTCTTGGGTTAGGGTTAGGTTTAGGATTAATGTTTGGGTTAGGGTTAGGGTTAGGTATAGGGTTAGTGTTAGGTTAGGTTTATGGTTAGGGTTAGGGTCAGGTTTAGTAGAGGTAGGCGTTTTAGTAGATGTGCTGTATGTGGAGGGCCTGGGCAGGGCCAGCAGGCCACACCACCTTCTCCGCTCCTCCTCCCATCTTCTCCTGGTTGCTTCTTTTTGTCAAACACTAGAACTTTGACCTAAAGTCAACTAAATCTCTCCAAACTCGTCACCCAAACACTAGAGCCTACCACCAGGAAACCTCTGTGTTTCAGCAACTCATCTGAGAGGGCTTTGTCACCTAGCAACACTCTAAACAATGCTTTGCCAGGTCACTGCCTCTTGGAGTTCCAGAGTCTTAGTCCAAGATTCTGTGACCTCAGCACTCCTGCCCACATCAGACACCAATGACAGGAGACTGACCAATAGCACTCTGCACTCACTTGCAAAGCTCTCCCTGTCTATCAAAGATTCAGAGCAGGTTCTCCTCCCCTGGTCAAGTCATGCCAAGGTTCTTCCCAGTCCTGCAGCTTTTGCCAGGATTGCACTTTGTTACCTCAATAACCAACCTCATTCTTTCTAGAAATTACCATATTATTGATATTGGATTGTTCAGTACTATAATCTACATTTGAATCAGAAAACTACTTTGGTCATCGTTCTCTATGAGGGAAAATATTTTCCTTTTTCATTGTTGCTGAATCCAATCTTTGCTCTTAAAAAAGTACAACTCAAGTCTTGGAGGTGAGGCAGGAGGATTAAACGTTCAAGGCTACCCTGGGATTAGGGTATGGTTTCTGGTTAGGGTTAGGGTTAGAATTAGGGTTAGGGTTAGATTTAGGGTTAGGGTTCGGGTTAGTGTTTGGGTTAGGGTTCGGGTTAGGGTTAGGGTTACGATTAGGGTTAGTGTTATAGTTTGGGTTAGCATTAGGGT
>JAJHUQ010000053.1:1985000-2090000 GCA_035773235.1 Eospalax fontanierii | reverse complement strand
GGTTTGAGTTAGGGTTAGGTTTAGGCTTAGGGTTTGGGTTAGGGTTAGGTTTAGGGTTCATGTTTGGGTTAGGGTTAGGGTTAGGTATAGGGTTAGTGTAAGGTAAGGGTTAGCGATAGGGTTATGGTTAAGGTTAGGATTAGCGTCAGAGTTAGTAGAGGTAGTCGTTTTAGTAGAGGTCCTGTATGTGGAGGGCCTGGGCAGGGCCAGCTGGCCACACCACCTTCTTCCCTCCTCCTCCCATCTTCTCCTGGTTGCTTCTTTTTGCCAATAACTAGAACTTTGACCTAAAGTCAACTAAATCTCTCCAAACTGGTCACCCAAACAATAGAGCCTACCACCAAGAAACCTCTGTGTTTCAGCAACTCATCTGAGAGGGCTAATCACCTAGCAACACCCTAAACAATGCTTTGCCAGGTCACTGCCTCTTGGAGTTCCAGAATCTTAATCCAAGATTCTGTGACCTCAGCACTCCTTCCCACATCAGACACTAATGACAGGAGACTGACCAATAGCACTCTGCACTCACTTGCAAAGCTCTGCCTGTCTATCACAGCTTCAGAGCAGGTGCTCCTCCCCTGTTCAAGTCATGCCAAGGTTGCTTCCCAGTCCTGCAGCTCTTGCCAGGATTGCACGTTGTTACCTCAATAACCAACCTCATTCTTTCTAGAAATTACCGTATAATTGATATTGGATTCTTCATTACTATAAGCTACATTTGAATCAGAAAACTACTTTGGGCATCGTTCTCTATGAGGGAAAATAAATTCCTTTTTCATTATTGCTGAATCCAATCTTTGCTCTTAAAAAAGTACAACTCAAATCTTGGGGGTGAGGCAGGAGGATTATCCGTTCTAGGCTACCTTGGTATTAGGGTATGTTTTATGGTTAGCGTTAGGGTTAGAATTAGGGTTAGGGTTAGGTTTAGGGTTAGGGTTAGGGTTAGTGTTTGGGTTAGGGTTAGGGTTACTATTAGGGTTAGGGTTAGGGTTATGGTTTGTGTTAGGATCCGTGTTAGGGTTAGGGTTTGTGTTAACATTAGGGTTAATGTTAGGGTTAGGATTAGGATTTGGGTTAATATTAGGGTTAGGGTTAGGGTTTGCGTTTGGGTTAGGGTGAGGGTTAGGTTAAGCGTTAGGGTAAGTGTTAGTGTAAGGGTTGGGGTTTAGGTTAGGGTTATGGATTGGGATTCCGTTTCGGTTTGGTTTAGGGATAGGGCTGGGGTTAGGTTTAGGATTTGGGTTAGGCTTAGGTTTAGCGTTAGGGTTTGCGATAGGGTTGGGGTTTGGGTTAGGGTTAGGTTTAGGGTTAGGGTTAGGATTAGGGTTAGCGTTTGGGTTGGGGTTAAGTTTAGTTTAAGGTTAGGGTTAGGATTTGGGTTAGGGTTAGTGTTAGGGTTAGGGTTAGGGTTTGTGTTTGGGTTAGCGTTATGGTTTGGGTTAGGGTTTGGGTTAGGGTTAGGGTTAGGGTTAGTGTTTGGTTTAGGGTTAGGGTTTGGGTTAAGGTTAGGTTTCGCGTTAGTGTTAGGGTTAGGGTTTTGCTTTGGTTTGGGTTAGGGTTAGTGTTAGGTTTAGGGTTAGAGTTCGCGTTTGGGTTAGGGTTACTTATTGGGTTAGGGTTAGGGTTAGGGTTAGGTTTAGGGTTAGGGTTAGTGTTCGTGTTTGGGTTTGGGTTAGGGTTAGGCTTAGGGTTAGGGTTAGGGTTAGGGATTCGGTTAGGGTTAGGGTTTGGGTGAGGTTTAGTGTTAGGGTTAGGGTTTGGTTTGGAGTTAGGGTTTGGGTTAGGGTTAGGGTTAGGTTAGGGTTTGGTTTAGGGTTAGGGTTTGGGTTAAGGTTAGGTTTAGGGTTAGTGTTAGGGTTAGGGTTTTTTTTTCGTTTGGGTTAGGGTTAGTGTTAGGTTTAGGGTTAGAGTTCGCGTTTGGGTTAGGGTTACTTATTGGGTTAGGGTTAGGGTTAGGTTTAGGGTTAGGGTTAGTGTTCGTGTTTGGGTTTGGGTTAGGGTTAGGCTTAGGGTTAGGGTTAGGGTTAGGGATTCGGTTAGGGTTAGGGTTTGGGTGAGGTTTAGTGTTAGGGTTAGGGTTTGGTTTGGAGTTAGGGTTTGGGTTAGGGTTAGGGTTAGGTTAGGGTTTGGTTTAGGGTTAGGGTTTGGGTTAAGGTTAGGTTTAGGGTTAGTGTTAGGGTTAGGGTTTTTTTTTCGTTTGGGTTAGGGTTAGTGTTAGGTTTAGGGTTAGAGTTCGCGTTTGGGTTAGGGTTACTTTTTAGGTTAGGGTTAGGCTTAGGTTTAGGGTTAGGGTTAGTGTTTGAGTTTCGGTATGGGTTAGCGTTAGGTTTAGGGTTCGGGTTACGGTTAGTGTGAGGGTTAGGGTTAGGTTTAATGTTAGGATTTGGGTCAGGTTTAGGGTTAGGGTAAGTTTTAGGGTTTGGGTTAGGGTTACGGTTAGTGTTAGGGTTTAAGTTCAGGTTAGGGTTAGGGTTAGGGTTAGGGTTAGGGTTAGGGTTTGGTTTAGTTTTAGGATTAGGGAAAGGGTTAGGATTAGGGTTAGGGTTAGGGTTAGGGTTAGGGTTAGGGTTAGGGTTAGTTTTAGGGTTAGGCTTAGGGTTAGGTTTAGGATTTGGTTTAGGTTTAGGTTTAGGTTTAGGGTTAGGGTTAGGGTTACGGTTAGGGGTTAAGGGTTAGGCTTTGGGTTAGGCTTAGTGTTTGAGTTAGGCTTAGGGTTAGGGTTTGCATTAGGTTTAGGGTTAGTGTTAGGGTTATGGTTAGTATTTGGGTTTGTGTTAGGGTTAGGTTTAGGTTTATTGTTAGGGTTAGAGTTAGTGATAGGGGTCAGAGTTTATGCTTAGGTTTAGGGTTAGCGTTTGGGTTAGGGTTATTTTTAGGGTTATGGTTAGGTCTTGTGTTAGGGGTTGGGGTAAGGTTGGGGTGTGGGTAAGTGTTAGAGTTAGGGTTAGGGTTAGGGTTCGGGTTTGGTTTGGGCTAGGGTTAGGGTTAGGGTTGTGGGTTAGGGTTAGGTTTAGGTTTAGGGTTAGGGTTAGGGTTAGGGGTTAGGGTTTAGGCTTAGGGTTAGGGTTAGTGCTTGCGTTAGGGTTAGGGTTAGGGTTTGAGTTAGATTTAGGGTTAGGGTTAGGGTTAATGTTAGGGTTAGTGTTTGGGTTAGGGTTAGGATTAGGTTTAGGGTTAGGGTTTATGTTAGGGTTGGGGTTATGGATTAGGCTTAGGGTTAGGGTTAGTGTTTGGGTTACGGTTAGGTTTAGGGTTTGGCTTAGGTTTAGGGTTAGGGTTAGGGTTAAGTTTAGTGTTAGGTTTTGGGTTTGGGTTAGGGTTAGGTTTAGGATTAGGTTTAGGGTTAGTGTTTGGGTTTGGGTTAGGCTTTGGTTTAGGATTACGGTTAGGGTTCGTGTTTGGGTTAGATTTAGGGTTAGGGTTAGGGTTAGGGTTTGTGTTAGAGTTAGGGTTAAGTTTAGGGTTAAGATTAGATTTAGTGTTTTTGTTAGGGTTAGGGTTAGAATTAAGGATAGGGTTTGGGTTTGGATTAGGGTTAGGATTAGGGTTTGTTTAGATTAGGGTTAATGTTGGGGTTAGGGTTAGGGTTTGGTTTTGGGTAAGTCTTTGGGATAGGGTTAGGGTTAGGGTTTGCGTTTGGGTTTGGATTAGGGTTAGGTTTTGGGTTAGAGTTTGGTTTAGGGTTAGGGTTAGGGTTAGGGTTTGTTTTGGGTAAGGGTTACGGTTAAGGTTAGAGCTGGATTTGGTGTAGTGTTAGGTTTAAGGTTAGTGTTAGGTTTGGGTTTGGATTAGGGCTAGGATTAGGGTTTGGGTTTGGGTTAGGGTTAGGGTTAGGGTTAGGATTATGGTTTGGGTTAGGGTTAGGGTTAGGGTTTGGGTTTGGGTTAGGGTTAGGTTTAGGGTTAGTGTTAGGGTTTGGGTTATTGTTAGGGTTAGGGTTAGGTTAGGGTTTGGGTTTGGGTTACGGTTAGGGTTAGTGTTAGGGTTTGTGTTAGGTTTAGGGTTAGGTTTAGGGTTTGTGTTAGGGTTAGGGTTAGGGTTAAGGTTAGGTTTTGGGTTAGGGTTAGGGTTAGGATTAGGGTTATGGTTTGGGTTAGGGTTAGGGTTAGGGTTTGGGTTTGGCTTAGGGTTAGGGTTAGGGTTAGGGTTAGGGTTAGGGTTAGTGTTAGGGTTTGTTTTGCGTTAGGATTAGGTTTAGGGTTAAGGTTAGGATTAGGGTTACGGTTTGGTTTAGGGTTTGGGTTTGGGTTAGGGTTAGGGCTAGGATTTGGTTTAGGTTTAGGGTTAGGGTTAGGGTTAGGGTTTGGGTTTGGGTTACGGTTAGGGTTAGGTTAGGGTTTGGGTTTGGGTTTGGGTTAGGGTTAGGTTTAGGGTTAGGGTTTGGGTTAGGGTTAGGTTTCGGGTTAATGTTTGGATTAGCTTTAGGGTTAGGGTTTGGGTTAGGGTTAGGTTTTATGGTTATGGTTATGGTTAGGGTTTGGGTTAGGGTTGGGTTTAGGGTTAGAGTTTGGGTTAAGTTTAGGTTTAGGGGTAATGTTTGGCTTAGGGTTAGTGTTAGGTATACGGTTAGGGTTTGGTTTAGTGTTAGGGTTAGGGTTAGGGTTAGGGTTACGGTAAGAGTTTGGGTTAGGTTTAGGGCTGTGTTAGGGTTTGGGTTTGTGTTAGGGTTAGGGTTAGGTTTTGTGTTAGGGTTAGTATTAGGGTTAGGGTTTGGGCTAGGGTTAGGGTTAGAGTTAGGGTTAATGTTTGGGTTAGGGTTAGGATTAGGTTTAGGGTTATGGTTTGGGTTAGGTTTAGGGTTAGGGGTTGGGTTTGGGTTAAGTTTAGGGTTAGGGTTAGGGTTTGGGTTTGGTTTTGGGTTAGGGATAGTGTTAGGGTTAGGGTTTGGTTTTGGGTTTGGGTTAGGCTTTGGTTTAGGATTATGGTTAGGGTTGGGGTTTGGGTTAGATTTAGGGTTAGGATTAGGGTTATGGTTTGGGTTAGGGTTAGGTTTAGGGTTTGGGTTTGGCTTAGGGTTAGGGTTAGGGTTAGTGTTAGGGTTAGGGTTAGGGTTAGTGTTAGGGTTTGTTTTGCGTTAGGATTAGGTTTAGGGATAAGGTTAGGATTAGGGTTCCGGTTTGGATTAGGGTTTGGGTTTCGGTTAGGGTTAGGGCTAGGATTTGGTTTAGGTTTAGGGTTAGGGTTAGGGTTAGGGTTTGGGTTTGGGTAACGGTTAGGGTTAGGTTAGGGTTTGGGTTTGGGTTTGGGTTAGGGTTAGGTTTAGGGTTAGGGTTTGGGTTAGGGTTAGGTTTCGGGTTAATGTTTGGATTAGCTTTAGGGTTACGGTTTGGGTTAGGGTTAGGTTTTATGGTTATGGTTAGGGTTTGGGTTAGGGTTAGGGTTAGGGTTAGAATTTGGGTTTGGCTTAGGGTTAGGGTTAGGGTTAGGGTTAGGGTTAGGGTTAGGGTTTGTTTTGCGTTAGGATTAGGGTTAGGGTTAAGGTTAGGATTAGGCTTACGGTTTGGTTTAGGGTTTGGGTTTGGGTTAGGGTTAGGGCTAGGGTTTGGTTTAGGTTTAGGGTTAGGGTTAGGGTTAGGGTTTGAGTTTGGGTTACGGTTAGGGTTAGGTTAGGGTTTGGGTTTGGGTTTGGGTTTGGGTTAGGTTTAGGGTTAGGGTTTGGGTTAGGGTTAGGTTTCGGGTTAATGTTTGGATTAGCTTTAGGGTTAGGGTTTGGGTTAGGGTTAGGTTTTATGGTTATGGTTAGGGTTTGGGTTAGGGTTGGGTTTAGGGTTAGTGTTTGGGTTAAGGTTAGGTTTAGGGGTAATGTTTGGCTTAGGGTTAGTGTTAGGTATACGGTTAGGGTTTGGTTTAGTGTTAGGTTTAGTGTTAGGGTTAGGGTTAGGGTTAGGGTTACGGTAAGAGTTTGGGTTAGGTTTAGGGCTGTGTTAGGGTTTGGGTTTGTGTTAGGGTTAGGGTTAGGGTTTGTGTTAGGGTTAGTATTAGGGTTAGGGTTTGGGCTAGGGTTAGGGTTAGAGTTAGGGTTAATGTTTGGGTTAGGGTTAGGATTAGGTTTAGGGTTAGGGTTTGGGTTAGGTTTAGGGTTAGGGGTTGGGTTTGGGTTAAGTTTAGGGTTAGGGTTAGGGTTTGGGTTTGGTTTTGGGTTAGGGATAGTGTTAGGGTTAGGGTTTGGGTTTGGGTTTGGGTTAGGCTTTGGTTTAGGATTACGGTTAGGGTTGGGGTTTGGGTTAGATTTAGGGTTAGGGTTAGGGTTAGGGTTTGTGTTAGAGTTAGGGTTAAGTTTAGGGTTAAGATTAGATTTAGTGTTTTTGTTAGGGTTAGGGTTAGAATTAAGGATAGGGTTTGGGTTTGGATTAGGGTTAGGATTAGGGTTTGTTTAGATTAGTGTTAATGTTGGGGTTAGGGTTAGGGTTTGGGTTTGGGTAAGTCTTTGGGATAGGGTTAGGGTTAGGGTTTGCGTTTGGGTTTGGATTAGGGTTAGGTTTTCGGTTAGAGTTTGGTTTAGGGTTAGGGTTAGGGTTAGGGTTTGTTTTGGGTAAGGGTTACGGTTAAGGTTAGAGCTGGATTTGGTGTAGGGTTAGGTTTACGGTTAGTGTTAGGTTTGGGTTTGGATTAGGGCTAGGATTAGGGTTTGGGTTTGGGTTAGGGTTAGGGTTAGCGTTAGGATTATGGTTTGGGTTAGGGTTAAGGTTAGGGTTTGGGTTTGGGTTAGGGTTAGGTTTAGGGTTAGTGTTAGGGTTTGGGTTATTGTTAGGGTTAGGGTTAGGTTAGGGTTTGGGTTTGGGTTACGGTTAGAGTTAGTGTTAGGGTTTGTGTTAGGTTTAGGGTTAGGGTTGGGGTTTGTGTTAGGGTTAGGGTTAGGGTTAAGGTTAGGTTTTGGGTTAGGGTTAGCGTTAGGATTAGGGTTATGGTTTGGGTTAGGGTTAGGTTTAGGGTTAGGGTTTGGGTTAGGGTTAGGTTTAGGGTTAGGGTTAGGGTTAGGGTTAGGGTTAGGGTTAGGGTTAGGGTTTGTTTTGCGTTAGGATTAGGGTTAGGGTTAAGGTTAGGATTAGGGTTAGGGTTTGGTTTAGGGTTTGGGTTTGGGTTAGGGTTTAGGCTAGGTTTTGGTTTAGGTTTAGGGTTAGGGTTAGGGTTTGAGTTTGGGTTACGGTTAGGGTTAGGTTAGGGTTTGGGATTGGGTTTGGGTTAGGGTTAGGTTTAGGGTTAGGGTTTGGGTTAGGGTTAGGTTTCGGGTTAATGTTTGGATTAGCTTTAGGGTTAGGGTTTGGGTTAGGGTTAGGTTTTATGGTTATGGTTAGGGTTTGGGTTAGGGTTGGGTTTAGGGTTAGGGTTTGGGTTAATGTTAGGTTTATTGGTAATGTTTGGCTTAGGGTTAGTGTTAGGTATACGGTTAGGGTTTGGTTTAGTGTTAGGTTTAGTGTTAGGGTTAGGGTTAGGGTTAGGGTTACGGTAAGAGTTTGGGTTAGGTTTAGGGCTGTGTTAGGGTTTGGGTTTCTGTTAGGGTTAGGGTTAGGGTTTGTGTTAGGGTTAGTATTAGGGTTAGGGTTTGGGCTAGGGTTAGGGTTAGAGTTAGGGTTAATGTTTGGGTTAGGGTTAGGATTAGGTTTAGGGTTAGGGTTTGGGTTAGGTTTAGGGTTAGGGGTTGGGTTTGGGTTAAGTTTAGGGTTAGGGTTAGGGTTTGGGTTAGGGTTAGGTTTTATGGTTATGGTTATGGTTAGGGTTTGGGTTAGGGTTGGGTTTAGGGTTAGGGGGTGGGTTTGGGTTAAGTTTAGGGTTAGGGTTAGGGTTTGGGTTTGGTTTTGGGTTAGGGATAGTGTTAGGGTTAGGGTTTGGGTTTGGGTTTGGGTTAGGCTTTGATTTAGGATTACGGTTAGGGTTGGGGTTTGGGTTAGATTTAGGGTTAGGGTTAGGGTTAGGGTTTGTGTTAGAGTTAGGGTTAAGTTTAGGGTTAAGATTAGATTTAGTGTTTTTGTTAGGGTTAGGGTTAGAATTAAGGATAGGGTTTGGGTTTGGATTAGGGTTAGGATTAGGGTTTGTTTAGATTAGGGTTAATGTTGGGGTTAGGGTTAGGGTTTGGGTTTGGGTAAGTCTATGGGATAGGGTTAGGGTTAGGGTTTGCGTTTGGTTTGGATTAGGGTTAGGTTTTGGGTTAGAGTTTGGTTTAGGGTTAGGGTTAGGGTTAGGGTTTGTTTTGGGTAAGGGTTACGGTTAAGGTTAGAGCTGGATTTGGTGTAGGGTTAGGTTTACGGTTAGTGTTAGGTTTGGGTTTGGATTAGGGCTAGGATTAGGGTTTGGGTTTGGGTTAGGGTTAGGGTTAGGGTTAGGATTATGGTTTGGGTTAGGGTTAGGGTTAGGGTTTGGGTTTGGGTTAGGGTTAGGTTTAGGGTTTGGGTTTGGGTTAGGGTTAGTTTTAGGTTTAGTGTTAGGGTTTGGGTTATTGTTAGGGTTAGGGTTAGGTTAGGGTTTGGGTTTGGGTTACGGTTAGGGTTAGTGTTAGGGTTTGTGTTAGGTTTATGGTTAGGATTAGGGTTTGTGTTAGGGTTAGGGTTAGGGTTAAGGTTAGGTTTTGGGTTAGGGTTAGGGTTAGGATTAGGGTTATGGTTTGGGTTAGGGTTAGGGTTAGGGTTTGGGTTTGGCTTAGGGTTAGTGTTAGGGTTAGGGTTAGGGTTAGGGTTAGGGTTTGTTTTGCGTTAGGATTAGGGTTAGGGTTAAGGTTAGGATTAGGGTTACGGTTTGGTTTAGGGTTTGGGTTTGGGTTAGGGTTAGGGCTAGGGTTTGGTTTAGGTTTATGGTTAGGGTTAGGGTTAGGGTTTGAGTTTGGGTTACGGTTAGGGTTAGGTTAGGGTTTGGGTTTGGGTTAGGGTTAGGTTTAGGGTTAGGGTTTGGGTTAGGGTTAGGTTTCGGGTTAATGTTTGGAGTAGCTTTAGGGTTAGGGTTTGGGTTAGGGTTAGGTTTTATGGTTATGGTTAGGGTTTGGTTTAGGGTTCGGTTTAGGGTTAGGGTTTGGGTTAGGGTTAGTTTTAGGGCTAATATTTGGCTTAGGGTTAGTGTTAGGTATACGGTTAGGGTTCGGTTTAGTGTTAGGTTTAGTGTTAGTGTTAGGGTTAGGGTTAGGGTTACGGTAAGAGTTTGGGTTAGGTTTAGCGCTGTGTTAGGGTTTGAGTTTGTGTTAGGGTTAGGGTTAGGGTTTGTGTTAGGGTTAGTATTAGGGTTAGGGTTTGGGCTAGGGTTAGGTTTAGGGTTAGGGTTAATGTATGGGTTAGGGTTAGGATTAGGTTTAGGGTTATGGTTTGGGTTAGGTTTTGGGTTAGGGGTTGGGTTTGGGTTAAGTTTAGGGTTAGGGTTAGGGTTTGTGTTTGGTTTTGGGTTAGGGATAGTGTTATGGTTAGGGTTTGGGTTTGGGTTAGGATTAGGTTTAGGGTTAGTGTTATGGTTTGGGTTACGGTTAGATTTAGGGTAAGGGTTTGGGTTTGAGTTAGGGTTAGGTTTAGGGTTAGGGTTTGGGTTAGGGTTAGGTTTATGGTTAATGTTTGGATTAGGTTTAGGGTTAGGGTTTGGGTTAGGGTTAGTGTTATGGTTATGGTTAGGGTTTTGGTTAGGGTTAGGGTTTGGGTTAGGGTTAGGTTTAGGGGTAATGTTTGGGTTAGGGTAAGGGTTAGGTATACGGTTAGGGTTTGTTTTAGTGTTAGGTTTAGTGTTAGGGTTAGGGTTACGGTTAGAGTTTGGGTTAGGTTTAGGGCTGGGTTAGGCTTGGGGTTTGTGTTAGGGCAAGGGTGTGGGTAAGGATAATGGTAAGGGTTAGGGAATGGGTTAGAGCTAGCGTTAGGGTTAGTGTTTGGGTTAGGGTTAGGGTTAGGTTTAGGGTTTGCGTTTGGGTTAGGGTGAGGGTTAGGTTTAGGGCTAGAGTTAGTGTTAGGATTAGGGTTTGGGTTTGTGTTAGGGTTACTGTTAGGTTTAGGGTTAGGGTTTAGGTTAGGGTTAGGGTTAGGTTTTCGGTTTGGGTTTGGTGTATGGTTAGAGTTGCGGTTAGGGTTAGGATTTGGGTTAGGCTTAGGTTTAGGGTTAGGGTTTGCGATAGGGTTAGGGTTTGGGTTAGGGTTAGGGTTAGGTTTAGGGTTAGGGTTAGGGTGTGCGTTTGGGTGAGTGTTAGGTTTAGGGTAAGGGTTATGTTTAGGGATAGAGTTATGGTTTGGGTTCTGGTTATATTTAGAGTTTGGGTTAGGGTTAGGTTTAGGGTTTGGATTTGGCTTAGGATTAGGGTTAGGGTTAGGGTTAGGGTTAGGGTTTTGTTTGGGTTAGTGTTAGGGTTTGTGTTAGGTTTAGGGTTAGGGTGAGGGTTTGTGTTAGTGTTAGGGTTAGGGTTAGGGTTAGGGTTAGGGTTAGGGTTAGGGTTAGGGTTAGCGTTAGGGTTTGTGTTCGGGTTAGGGGTAGTTTTAGGGTTTGGGTTTGGCTTAGGGTTCGGGTTAGGGTTAGGGTTAGGTTTAGGGTTAGGTTTATCGTTACGGTTAGGGTTTGGTTTGCGTTAGTGTTAGGGTTTGTGTTAGGTTTAGGGTTAGGTTTAGGGTTTGTGTTAGGGTTAGGGTTAGGGTTAAGGTTAGGGTTTGGGTTAGGGTTAGGGTTATTTTTAGTGTTAAGTTTAGTGTTAAGGTTTGGTTTTTTTTTACGGTTAGGGTTAGGGTTTGTGTTAGGGTTAAGATTAGGTTTTTGGTTTGTGTTAGTGTTAGGTTTAGGGTTAGGGTTAGGTTTAGGGTGTGGGTTAGGGTTCGGGTTAAGGTTAGGATTAGGGTTATGTTTTGAATTAGGGTTAGGGTTAGCGTTTGGATTAGGGTTAAGTTTTGGTTAAGGCTAGGGTTAGGGTTTGGGTTAGAGTTAGGGTTAGGGTGTGCGTTTTGGTTAGGGTTAGGTTTAGGGTTAGGGTTAGGTTTAGGGATAGAATTACGGTTTGTATTCTGGTTATGGTTAGGGTTTGGTTTAGAGTTAGGGTTAGGATTAGGGATTGAGTTTGAGTTAGGGTTAGGTTTAGGGTTAGGTTTAGGGTTAGGGTTAGGTTTAGGGTTACGATTAGAGTTTGGGTTAGGGTTAGGGTTACGGTTTGGTTTGGGTTAGGGTTAGGGTTAGGGTTAGGGCTTGTGTTAGTGTTAGTTTTAGGGTTAGGGTTTGGTTTAGGGTTAGGTTTAGGGTTAATGTTTGGGTTAGGGTTATGTTTAGGGTTAGGGTTTGGGTTAGGTTTAGGGTTTGTGTTAGGGTTAGGGTTAGGGTTAGGTTTGTGTTAGGGTTAGGGTTAGGGTTAGGGTTAGTGTTTGGGATAGGCTTTGGTTTAGGGTTAGGGTTAGGGTTAGTGTTTGGGTTAGGGTTTGGTCTAAGGTAAGGGATACGATTAGGATTAGGGTTATGGTTTGGGTTAGGGTTAGGGTTAGGATTAGGGTTAGGGTTAGGGTTAGGGTTAGGGTTAGGATTTGAGTTAGGTTTAGGGTTAGGTTTATGGTTTCCGTTTGGGTTAGGGTGAGTGTTAGGGTTAGGGTTAGTGTTAGGATTAAGGTTTGGGTTTGGGTTATGGTTAGTGTTAGGGTTAGGGTTAGGGTTTAGGTTAGGTTTAGGGTGAGGGTTTGCGATAAGTTTAGGATTTGGGTTAAGGTTAGTGTTAGGGTTATTGTTAGGGTTACCGTTTGGGTTAGTTTTAAGTTTAGTTTAAGGTTAGGATTTGGGTTTGGGTTAGGGTTAGGGTTAGGGTTAGGGTTAGGGTTAGGGTTAGGGTTAGGGTTTGGGTTAGGGTTAGGATTAGGGTTATGGTTTGGGTGAGGGTTACAGTTAGGTTTTGGGTTTGGGTTGGAGTGTGGGGTAGGGTTAGGTTTAGGTTTTGGTTTAGGGTTAGGGTTTGGGTTTGGGTTATTGTTAGGGTTAAGGTTAGGTTAGTGTTTGGGTTTGGGTTAGGGTTAGGGTTAGAGTTAGGGTTTGGTTTAGGATTAGGGTTAGTGTTAGGGTTTGGGTTAGGGTTAGAGTTAGGGTTAGGGTTAGAGTGTGCGTTTGGGTTAGGGTTGGGTTTAGGGTTGGGGTTAGGTTTAGGGTTTGTGTTCGGTTTAGTGTTAGGGTTAGGGTTAGTGTTAGGGTTTGGGCTAGGGTTAGGGTTTGGTTTAGGGTTAATGTTTGGGTTAGTGTTAGGATTAGGTTTAGCTTTAGGGTTTCGTTTAGGGTTAGGTTTTGGGTTATGGGTAGGTTTAGGCTTAGGGTTTGGGTTAGGGTTAGGGTTAGGGTTAATGTTTGGGTTAGGGTTAGGATTAGGTTTGGAGTTAGGGTTTGGGTTAGGTTTAGGGTTAGGGGTTGGGTTTGGGTTAAGTTTAGGGTTAGGTTTAGGGTTTGGGTTTGGTTTTGGGTTAGGGATAGTGTTAGGGTTAGGGTTTGGATTTGGGTTTGGGTTAGGCTTTGGTTTAGGATTACGGTTAGGGTTGGGTTTTGGGTTAGATTTAGGGTTAGGGTTAGGGTGAGGGTTTGTGGTAGAGTTAGTGTTAAGTTTAGCGTTACGATTGGATTTGGTGTTTTTGTTAGGGTTAGGGTTAGAATTAGGGATAGGGTTTGGGTTTGGATTAGGGTTAGGATTAGGGTTTGTTTAGATTAGGGTTAATGTTGGGGTTAGGGTTAGGGTTTGGGTTTGGGTAAGTCTTTGGGATAGGGTTAGGGTTAGGGTTTGCGTTTGGGTTTGGATTAGGGTTAGGTTTTGGGTTAGAGTTTGGTTTAGGGTTAGGGTTAGGGTTAGGGTTTGTTTTGGGTAAGGGTTACGGTTAAGGTTAGAGCTGGATTTGGTGTAGGGTTAGGTTTACGGTTAGTGTTAGTTTTGGGTTTGGATTAGGGCTAGGATTAGGGGTTGGGTTTGGGTTAGGGTTAGGGTTAGGGTTAGGATTATGGTTTGGGTTAGGGTTAGGGTTAGGGTTTGGGTTTGGGTTAGGGTTAGTTTTAGGTTTAGTGTTAGGGTTTGGGTTATTGTTAGGGTTAGGGTTAGGTTAGGTTTTGGGTTTGGGTTACGGTTAGGGTTAGTGTTAGGGTTTGTGTTAGGTTTAGGGTTAGGGTTAGGGTTTGTGTTACGGTTAGGGTTAGGGTTAAGGTTAGGTTTTGGGTTAGGGTTAGGGTTAGGATTAGGGTTATGGTTTGGGTTAGGGTTAGGGTTAGGGTTTGGGTTTGGCTTAGGGTTAGGTTTAGGGTTAGTGTTAGGGTTTGTTTTGCGTTAGGATTAGGGTTAGGGTTAAGGTTAGGATTAGGGTTACGGTTTGGGTTAGGGTTTGGGTTTGGGTTAGGGTTAGGGCTAGGGTTTGGTTTAGGTTTATGGTTAGGGTTAGGGTTAGGGTTTGAGTTTGTGTTACGGTTAGGGTTAGGTTAGGGTTTGGGTTTGGGTTAGATTTAGGGGTAATATTTGTTTTAGGGTTAGGGTTAGGTATACGGTTAGGGTTTGTTTTAGTGTTAGGTTTAGTGTTAGGGTTAGGGTTAGGGTTACGGTTAGAGTTTGGGTTAGGTTAAGGGCTGGGTTAGGGTTTGGGTTTGTGTTAGGGTTAGGGTGAGGGTTAGGATTATGGTTAGGGCTAGGGTTTGGGCTAGAGTTAGCGTTAGGGCTAGTGTTTGGGTTAGGGTTAGGGTTAGGTTTAGGGTTTGCGTTTGGGTTAGGGTGAGGGTTAGGTTTAGGGTTAGGGTTGGTGTGAGGATTAGCGTTGGGGTTTGGGTGGGGGGTAGGGTTAGGGTTAGGATTATGGTTTGGGTTAGGGTTAGGGTTAGGGTTTGGGTTTGGGTTAGGGTTAGGTTTAGGGTTAGTGTTAGGGTTTGGGTTATTGTTAGGGTTAGGGTTAGGTTAGGGTTTGGGTTTGGGTTACGATTAGGGTTAGTGTTAGGGTTTGTGTTAGGTTTAGGGTTAGGGTTAGGGTTTGTGTTAGGGTTAGGGTTAGGGTTAAGGTTAGGTTTTGGGTTAGGGTTAGGGTTAGGATTAGGGTTATGGTTTGGGTTAGGGTTAGGGTTAGGGTTTGGGTTTGGCTTAGGGTTAGGGTTAGGGTTAGGGTTAGTGTTAGGGTTTGTTTTGCGTTAGGATTAGGGTTAGGGTTAAGGTTAGGATTAGGGTTACGGTTTGGGTTAGGGTTTGGGTTTGGGTTAGGGTTAGGGCTAGGGTTTGGTTTAGGTTTAGGGTTTGGGTTAGGGTTAGGGTTTAGTTTTGGGTTAGGGTTAGGGTTAGGTTAGGTTTTGGGTTTGGGTTTGGGTTAGGGTTAGGTTTAGGGTTAGGGTTTGGGTTAGGGTTAGGTTTCGGGTTAATGTTTGGATTCGCTTTAGGGTTAGGGTTTGGGTTAGGGTTAGGTTTTATGGTTATGTTTAGGGTTTGGGTTAGGGCTGGGTTTAGGGTTAGGGTTTGGGTTAGGGTTAGGTTTAGGGGTAATATTTGGCTTAGGGTTAGTGTTAGGTATACGGTTAGGGTTTGGTTTAGTGTTAGGTTTAGTGTTAGGGTTAGGGTTAGGGTTAGGGTTTCGGTAAGAGTTTGGGTTAGGTTTAGGGCTGTGTTAGGGTTTCGGTTTGTGTTAGGGTTAGGGTTAGGGTTTGTGTTAGGGTTAGTATTAGGGTTAGGGTTTGGGCTAGCTTTAGGGTTAGGGTTAGGGTTAATGTTTGGTTTAGGGTTAGGATTAGGTTTAGGGTTAGGGTTTGGGTTAGGTTTAGGGTTAGGGGTTGGGTTTGGGTTAAGTTTAGGGTTAGGTTTAGGGTTTGGGTTTGGTTTTGGGTTAGGGATAGTGTTAGGGTTAGGGTTTGGGTTTGGGTTTGGGTTAGGCTTTGGTTTAGGATTACGGTTAGGGTTGGGGTTTGGGTTAGATTTAGGGTTAGGGTTAGGGTTAGGGTTTGTGTTAGAGTTAGGGTTAAGTTTAGGGTTAAGATTAGATTTAGTGTTTTTGTTAGGGTTAGGGTTAGAATTAAGGATAGGGTTTGGGTTTGGATTAGGGTTAGGATTAGGGTTTGTTTAGATTAGGGTTAATGTTGGGGTTAGGGTTAGGGTTTGGGTTTGGGTAAGTCTTTGGGATAGGGTTAGGGTTAGGGTTTGCGTTTGGGTTTGGATTAGGGTTAGGTTTTGGGTTAGAGTTTGGTTTAGGGTTAGGGTTACGGTTAGCGTTTGTTTTGGGTAAGGGTTACGGTTAAGGTTAGAGCTGGATTTGGTGTAGGGTTAGGTTTACGGTTAGTGTTAGGTTTGGGTTTGGATTAGGGCTAGGATTAGGGTTTGGGTTTGGGTTAGGGTTAGGGTTAGGGTTAGGATTATGGTTTGGGTTAGGGTTAGGGTTAGGGTTTCGGTTTGGGTTAGGGTTAGGTTTACAGTTAGTGTTAGGTTTGGGTTTGGATTAGGGCTAGGATTAGGGTTTGGGTTTGGGTTAGGGTTAGGGTTAGTGTTAGGATTAGGGTTTGTGTTTGGGTTAGGGTTACTGTTAGGGTTATGGTTAGGGTTTAGCTTACGGTTAGGGTTAGGGTTTCTGTTTGGGTTTGGTTTAGGGTTAGGGTTGGGGTTAGTGTTAAGATTTGGGTTAGGCTTAGGTTTAGGGTTAGGGTTTGCGATAGCGTTAGGGTTTGGGTTTCTGTTAGGGGTAGGGTTAGGGTTAGGTTTAGGTTTTGTGTTAGGGTTAGGTTTAGGGTTTGGGTTTGGGTTAGGGTTAGGTTTAGGGTTAGGGTTTGGGTTAGGGTTAGGTTTAGGGTTAATGTTTGGGTTAGGGTTAGGGTAAGGGTTAGGGTTATGGATGGGTTTGGGTTAGGGTTAGGGTTAGGGTTTGGGTTTTGGGTTAGGGTTAGGGTTAGGGTTTGTTTTAGGGTTAGGTATAGGTTTAGGGTTTAGTTTAGGGTTAGGTTTAGGGTTAGGGTTAGATTTAAGGTTAGGGTTACGGTTAGTGTTTGGGTTAGGGTTCGGGTTAGGGTTAGAGTTCCGATTAGAGTTAGTGTTATAGTTTGGGTTAGCATTAGGGTTAGGATTAGGGTTAGGGTTAGGGTTTGGGTTAGAGTTAGGGTTAGGGTTAGGGTTTGGGTTAGGATTAGGGTTAGGGTTAGTGTTAGGATTAGGGTTTGTGTTTGGGTTAGGGTTACTGTTAGGGTTAGGATTAGGGTTAGGGTTAGGGTTTTGGTTTGTGTTTGGGTTAGGGTTAGGTTTTCGGTTAATATTTGGGTTAGGTTTAGGGTTTGGATTTGGTTTAGGGTTAGGGTTAGGGTAAGGGTGAGCGTTTGGGTTAGGGTTAGGTTTAGGGTTAGGGTTATGTTTAGGGATAGAGTTATGGTTTGGGTTCTGGTTATGGTTAGGGTTAGGGTTAGTGTTTGGGTTAGGGTTAGTGTTAGGGTTTGGGTTAGGTTTAGGGTTAGGGTTAGGGTTAGGGTTAGGGTGAGGGTTTGGGGTAGTCTTAGGGTTAGTTTTAGGGTTTGCGATAGCGTTAGGGTTTGGGTTTCTGTTAGGTTTAGGTTTAGGGTTAGGTTTAGCTTTTGTGTTAGGGTTAGGTTTAGGGTTAGGGTTTGGGTTAGGGTTAGGTTTAGGGTTACGGTCTGGGTTAGGGTTAGGTTTAGGGTTAATGTTTGGATTAGGGTTAGACTTAGGGTTAGGGTTAGGGTTAGGATCAGGGTTTGGGTTAGGGTTAGGGTTAGTGTTAGTGTTTGCGATAGCGTTAGGGTTTGGGTTTCTGTTAGGGTTAGGGTTAGGTTTAGGTTTAGGTTTTGTGTTAGGGTTTGGTTTAGGGTTAGGGTTTGGGTTAGTGTTAGGGTTAGGGTTTGTGTTAGGTTTAGGGTTAGGGTTAGGGTTAGGGTTAGGGTTAGGATTAGGGTTTGGGTTAGGGTTAGGGTTAGTGTTACGGTTTGGGTTAGGTTTAGGGTTAGGGTTAGGGTTTGTGTTAGGGTTAGGGTTAGGACTAGGGTTATGGTTTGGGTGAGGGTTACGGTTAGGGTTTGTGTTAGGGTTAGGGTTAGGGTTAGGATTAGGGTTTGGGTTAGGTTTAGGGTTAGGGTTTGGTTTATTGTTAGGGTTAGGGTTAGGTTAGGGTTTGGGTTTGGGTTAGGGTTAAGGTTACTGTTAAGTTTAGTGTTAGGGTTTGATTTTGGTTTAGGGTTAGGGTTAGTTTTAATGTTTGGGTTCGGGTTAGGGTTAGGGTTAGGGATAAGGTTTGTGTTAGGGTTAGGTTTAGGTTTAGGGTTTTTGTTAGGGCTAGGGTTAGGGTTAGCATTATGGTTATGGTTTGGATTAGGGTTAGGGTTAGCATTATGGTTATGGTTTGGATTAGGGTTAGGGTTAGCATTTGGGTTAGAGTTAATTTAGGTTAAGGTTAGAGTTAAGGTTTGGGTTAGGGTTAGGGTTAGGTTTAGGGTTAGGGTGTGCGTTTGGGTTAGGGTTAGGTTTATGGTTAGGGTTATGTTTAGGGATAGAGTTATGGTTTGGGTTCTGGTTACGGTTAGGGTTTGGGTTAGGGTTAGGGTTAGTTAGGGTTAGGGTTAGTGTTAGGGTTAGGGTTTGGGTTAGGGTTAGGTTTAGGGTTAGGGTTTGGGTTAGGGTTAGGTTTAGGGTTAGGGTTTGGGTTAGGGTTAGGTTTAGGGTTAATGTTTGGGTTAGGGTTAGACTTAGGGTTAGGGTTAGGTTTAGGATCAGGGTTTGGGTTAGGGTTAGGGTTAGTGTTAGTGTTTGCGATAGCGTTAGGGTTTGGGTTTCTGTTAGGGTTAGGGTTAGGGTTAGGTTTAGGTTTTGTGTTAGGGTTAGGTTTACGGTTAGGGTTTGGGTTAGTGTTAGGGTTAGGGTTTGTGTTAGGTTTAGGGTTAGGGTTAGGGTTAGGGTTAGGGTTAGGGTTAGGGTTTGGGTTAGGGTTAGGGATAGTGTTACGGTTTGGGTTAGGTTTAGGGTTAGGGTTAGGGTTTGTGTTAGGGTTAGGGTTAGGACTAGGGTTATGGTTTGGGTGAGGGTTACGGTTAGGGTTTGTGTTAGGGTTAGGGTTAGGGTTAGGATTAGGGTTTGGGTTAGGTTTAGGGTTTGGGTTTGGTTTATTGTTAGGGTTAGGGTTAGGTTAGGGTTTGGGTTTGGGTTAAGGTTAAGGTTAGTGTTAAGTTTAGTGTTAGGGTTTGATTTTGGTTTAGGGTTAGGGTTAGTTTTAGGGTTTGGGTTCGGGTTAGGGTTAGGGTTAGGGATAAGGTTTGTGTTAGGGTTAGGTTTAGGTTTAGGGTTTTTGTTAGGGTTAGGGTTAGGGTTAGCATTATGGTTATGGTTTGGATTAGGGTTAGGGTTAGCATTATGGTTATGGTTTGGATTAGGGTTAGGGTTAGCATTTGGGTTAGGGTTAAATTTAGGTTAAGGTTAGAGTTAAGGTTTGGGTTAGGGTTAGGGTTAGGTTTAGGGTTAGGGTGTGCGTTTGGGTTAGGGTTAGGTTTATGGTTAGGGTTATGTTTAGGGATAGAGTTATGGTTTGGGTTCTGGTTACGGTTAGGGTTTGGGTTAGGGTTAGGGTTAGTTAGGGTTAGGGTTAGTGTTAGGGTTAGGGTTTGGGTTAGGGTTAGGTTTAGTGTTAGGGTTTGGGTTAGGGTTAGGTTTAGGGTTAGGGTTTGGGTTAGGGTTAGGTTTAGGGTTAATGTTTGGGTTAGGGTTAGACTTAGGGTTAGGGTTAGGGTTAGGATCAGGGTTTGGGTTAGGGTTAGGGTTAGTGTTAGTGTTTGCGATAGCGTTAGGGTTTGGGTTTCTGTTAGGGTTAGGGTTAGGGTTAGGTTTAGGTTTTGTGTTAGGGTTAGGTTTAGGGTTAGGGTTTGGGTTAGTGTTAGGGTTAGGGTTTGTGTTAGGTTTAGGGTTAGGGTTAGGGTTAGGGTTAGGGTTAGGGTTAGGGTTTGGGTTAGGGTTAGGGATAGTGTTACGGTTTGGGTTAGGTTTAGGGTTAGGGTTAGGGTTTGTGTTAGGGTTAGGGTTAGGACTAGGGTTATGGTTTGGGTGAGGGTTACGGTTAGGGTTTGTGTTAGGGTTAGGGTTAGGGTTAGGATTAGGGTTTGGGTTAGGTTTAGGGTTAGGGTTTGGTTTATTGTTAGGGTTAGGGTTAGGTTAGGGTTTGGGTTTGGGTTAGGGTTAAGGTTAGTGTTAAGTTTAGTGTTAGGGTTTGATTTTGGTTTAGGGTTAGGGTTAGTTTTAGGGTTTGGGTTCGGGTTAGGGTTAGGGTTAGGGATAAGGTTTGTGTTAGGGTTAGGTTTAGGTTTAGGGTTTTTGTTAAGGTTAGGGTTAGGGTTAGCATTATGGTTATGGTTTGGATTAGGGTTAGGGTTAGCATTATGGTTATGGTTTGGATTAGGGTTAGGGTTAGCATTTGGGTTAGGGTTAAATTTAGGTTAAGGTTAGAGTTAAGGTTTGGGTTAGGGTTAGGGTTAGGTTTAGGGTTAGGGTGTGCGTTTGGGTTAGGGTTAGGGTTATGGTTAGGGTTATGTTTAGGGATAGAGCTATGGTTTGGGTCCTGGTTCCGGTTAGGGTTTGGGTTAGGGTTAGGGTTAGTTAGGGTTAGGGTTAGTGTTAGGGTTAGGGTTTGGGTTAGGGTTAGGTTTAGGGTTAGGGTTTGGGTTAGGGTTAGGTTTAGGGTTAGGGTTTGGGTTAGGGTTAGGTTTAGGGTTAATGTTTGGGTTAGGGTTAGACTTAGGGTTAGGGTTAGGGTTAGGATCAGGGTTTGGGTTAGGGTTAGGGATAGCGTTAGTGTTTGCGATAGCCTTAGGGTTTGGGCTTCTGTTAGGGTTAGGGTTAGGTTTAGGTTTAGGTTTTGTGTTAGGGTTAGGTTTAGGGTTAGGGTTTGGGTTAGTGTTAGGGTTAGGGTTTGTGTTAGGTTTAGGGTTAGGGTTAGGGTTAGGGTTAGGGTTAGGGTTAGGGTTTGGGTTAGGGTTAGGGATAGTGTTACGGTTTGGGTTAGGTTTAGGGTTAGGGTTAGGGTTTGTGTTAGGGTTAGGGTTAGGACTAGGGTTATGGTTTGGGTGAGGGTTACGGTTAGGTTTTGTGTTAGGGTTAGGGTTAGGGTTAGGATTAGGGTTTGGGTTAGGTTTAGGGTTTGGGTTTGGTTTATTGTTAGGGTTAGGGTTAGGTTAGGGTTTGGGTTTGGGTTAGGGTTAAGGTTAGTGTTAAGTTTAGTGTTAGGGTTTGATTTTGGTTTAGGGTTAGGGTTAGTTTTAGGGTTTGGGTTCGGGTTAGGGTTAGGGTTAGGGATAAGGTTTGTGTTAGGGTTAGGTTTAGGTTTAGGGTTTTTGTTAGGGTTAGGGTTAGGGTTAGCATTATGGTTATGGTTTGGATTAGGGTTAGGGTTAGCATTATGGTTATGGTTTGGATTAGGGTTAGGGTTAGCATTTGGGTTAGGGTTAAATTTAGGTTAAGGTTAGAGTTAAGGTTTGGGTTAGGGTTAGGGTTAGGTTTAGGGTTAGGGTGTGCGTTTGGGTTAGGGTTAGGTTTATGGTTAGGATTATGTTTAGGGATAGAGTTATGGTTTGGGTTCTGGTTACGGTTAGGGTTTGGGTTAGGGTTAGGTTTAGTTAGGGTTAGGGTTAGTGTTAGGGTTAGGGTTAGGGATAGGGTTAGGGTTAGGGTTAGGGTTAGGGTTTGGGTTAGGTTTATGGTAAGGCTTAGGGTTTGGGTTAGGGTTAGGTTTAGGGTTAATGTTTGGGTTAGGGTTAGGTTTATGTATAGGGTTAGGGTTAGGTTAGGGTTAGGGTTAGGATTAGTGTTAGGATTAGGGTCAGGGTTAGTAGAGGTAGTCGTTTTAGTAGAGGTCCTGTCTGTGGAGGGCCTGGGCAGGGCCAGCAGGCCACACCACCTTCTCCCCTCCTCTTCCCATCTTCTTCTGATTGCTTCTTTTTGTCAATCACTAGAACTTTGACCTAAAGTCAACTAAATCTCTCCAAACTGGTCACCCAAACAATAGAGCCTACCACCAAGAAACCTCTGTGTTTCAGCAACTCTCTGAGAGGGCTTTGTAACCTAGCAACACCCTAAACAATGCTTTGCCAGGTCACTGCCTCTTGGAGTTCCAGAATCTTAGTCCAAGATTCTGTGACCTCAGCACTCCTGCCCACATCAGACACCAATGACAGGAGACTGACCAATAGCACTCTGCACTCACTTGCAAAGCTCTGCCTGTCTATCACAGCTTCAGAGCAGGTGCTCCTCCCCTGTTCAAGTCATGCCAAGGTTGCTTCCCAATCCTGCAGCTCTTGCCAGGATTGCACGTTGTTACTTCAATAACCAACCTCATTCTTTCTAGAAATTACCACATTATTGATATTGGATTTTTCAGTACTATAAGCTACATTTGAATCAGAAAACTACTTTGGGCATCGTTCTCTATGAGGGAAAATATTTTACTTTTTCATTGTTGCTGAATCCAATCTTTGCTCTTAAAAAAGTACAAATCAAGTCTTGGGGGTGAGGCAGGAGGATTATCTGTTCTAGGCTACCCTGGGATTAGGGTATGGTTTATGGTTAGGGTTAGGGTTAGATTTAGGGTTAGGGTTATGTTTAAGTTTAGGGTTAGGGTTAGTGTTTGGGTTAGGTTTCGAGTTAGGGTTAGGGTTAGTGTTATGGTTTGGGTTAGGGTTAGGGTTAGGATTAGGGTTAGGTTTAGGGTTTGATTTGGGTTAGGGTTAGGTTTAGGGTTAGGGTTTGCGTTTGGGTTAGGATAAGGGTTGGGGTTAGGGTTTGGGTTAGGGTTAGGTTTAGAGTTAGGGTTTGGGTTAAGGTTACGTTTAGAGTTAATGTTTGGCTTAGGGTTAGGGTTAGGTTTAGGGTTATTTTTAGGGTGTGGGTTAGGGTTAGAGTTAGGGTTAGGGTTTGCGTTTGTGTTCGGGTTAGGTTTAGGGTTTGCGTTTGTGTTAGGGTTAGGTTTAGGGTTAATGTTTGTGTTAGGGTTAGGGTTAGGGTTAGGGTTTGGGTTTCGGTTAGGATTAGCGTTTGGGTTTGGGTTAGGGTTACTGTTAGGATTAGGGTTAGGGTTTAGGTTACGGTTAGCGTTAGGGTTTCGGTTTGGGTTTGGTTTAGGGTTAGGGTTGGGGTTAGTGTTAGTGTTTGGGTTAGGGTAAAATTTAGGTTAAGGTTATGGTTAGGGTTTGGTTAGGGTTAGGGTTAGGTTTAGGGTTAGGGTGTGCTTTTGGGTTAGGGTTAGTTTTATGGTTAGGGTTAGGTTTAGGGATAGAGTTATGGTTTGGGTTCTGGTTACGGTTAGGGTTTGGGTTAGGGTTAGGGTTAGGATTAGTGTTTGGGTTTTGATTAGGGTTAGGTTTAGGTTTAGGATTTGGGTTTGGGTTAGGGTCAGCTTTTGGATTAGGGTGAGGTTTAGGGTTTGGGTTATTGTTAGGTTTAGGGTTAGGGTTAGGGTTTGGGTTTGGGTTAGGATTAGGTTTAGTGTTAAGTTTAGTGTTAGGGTTTGGGTTTGGTTTAGGGTTAGGGTTAGGGTTAGGGTTAGGGTGTGGGTTTGGATTAGGGTTAGGGTTAGGGTTAGTGTTAGGGTTAGTGTTTGGGTTAGGTTTAAGTTCAGGTTTAGTCTTAGGATTTAGGGTTAGGGTTAGGGTTCCGGTTACGGTTAGGGTTAGGGTTGTGTTTAGGGATAGAGTTAGGTTTATGGGTTCGGTTAGAGTTATGGTTAGGGTTACGTTTAGGATTAGGTTAGGTTAAGGTTAGTGTTAGGGTTAGGGTTAGGGTTTGAGTTAGGGTTAGGTTTAGGCTTAGGGTTTGGGTTAGGGTTAGGTTTAGGGTTAATGTTTGGGTTAGGGTTAGGGTTAGGTATAGGGTTAGTGTAAGGTAAGGGTTAGGGATAGGGTTAGGGTTAAGGTTAGGATTAGCGTCAGGGTTAGTAGAGGTAGTCGTTTTAGTAGAGGTCCTGTATGTGGAGGGACTGGGCAGGGCCAGCTGGCCACACCACCTTCTTCCCTCCTCCTCCCATCTTCTCCTGGTTGCTTCTTTTTGCCAATAACTAGAACTTTGACCTAAAGTCAACTAAATCTCTCCAAACTGGTCACCCAAACAATAGAGCCTACCACCAAGAAACCTCTGTGTTTCAGCAACTCATCTGAGAGGGCTTTATCACCTAGCAACACCCTAAACAATGCTTTGCCAGGTCACTGCCTCTTGGAGTTCCAGAATCTTAGTCCAAGATTCTGTGACCTCAGCACTCCTGCCCACATCAGACACCAATGACAGGAGACTGACCAATAGCACTCTGCACTCACTTGCAAAGCTCTGCCTGTCTATCACAGCTTCAGAGCAGGTGTTCCTCCCCTGTTCAAGTCATGCCAAGGTTGCTTCCCAGTTCTGCAGCTCTTGCCAGGATTGCACGTTGTTACCTCAATAACCAACCTCATTCTTTCTAGAAATTACCATATAATTGATATTGGATTCTTCATTACTATAAGCTACATTTGAATCAGAAAACTACTTTGGGCATCGTTCTCTATGAGGGAAAATAAATTCCTTTTTCATTATTGCTGAATCCAATCTTTGCTCTTAAAATAGTACAACTCAAATCATGGGGGTGAGGCAGGAGGATTATCCGTTCTAGGCTACCTTGGTATTAGGGTATGGTTTATGGTTAGCGTTAGGGTTAGAATTAGGGTTAGGTTTAGGTTTAGTGTTAGGGTTAGGGTTAGTGTTTGGGTTAGGGTTAGGGTTACTATTAGGGTTAGGGTTAGGGTTAGGGTTAGGGTTTGTTTTGCGTTAGGATTAGGGTTAGGGTTAAGGTTAGGATTAGGGTTACGGTTTGGGTTAGGGTTTGGGTTTGGGTTAGGGTTAGGGCTAGGGTTTGGTTTAGGTTTAGGGTTTGGGTTAGGGTTAGGGTTTGGGTTTGGGTTACGGTTAGGGTTAGGTTAGGTTTTGGGTTTGGGTTTGGGTTAGGGTTAGGTTTAGGGTTAGGGTTTGGGTTAGGGTTAGGGTTCGGGTTAATGTTTGGATTCGCTTTAGGGTTAGGGTTTGGGTTAGGGTTAGGTTTTATGGTTATGTTTAGGGTTTGGGTTAGGGTTGGGTTTAGGGTTAGGGTTTGGGTTAGGGTTAGGTTTAGGGGTAATATTTGGCTTAGGGTTAGTGTTAGGTATACGGTTAGGGTTTGGTTTAGTGTTAGGTTTAGTGTTAGGGTTAGGGTTAGGGTTAGGGTTTCGGTAAGAGTTTGGGTTAGGTTTAGGGCTGTGTTAGGGTTTGGGTTTGTGTTAGGGTTAGGGTTAGGGTTTGTGTTAGGGTTAGTATTAGGGTTAGGGTTTGGGCTAGGGTTAGGGTTAGGGTTAGGGTTAATGTTTGGTTTAGGGTTAGGATTAGGTTTAGGGTTAGGGTTTGGGTTAGGTTTAGGGTTAGGGGTTGGGTTTGGGTTAAGTTTAGGGTTAGGGTTAGGGTTTGGGTTTGGTTTTGGGTTAGGGATAGTGTTAGGGTTAGGGTTTGGGTTTGGGTTTGGGTTAGCCTTTGGTTTAGGATTACGGTTAGGGTTGGGGTTTGGGTTAGATTTAGGGTTAGGGTTAGGGTTAGGGTTTGTGTTAGAGTTAGGGTTAAGTTTAGGGTTAAGATTAGATTTAGTGTTTTTGTTAGCGTTAGGGTTAGAATTAAGGATAGGGTTTGGGTTTGGATTAGGGTTAGGATTAGGGTTTGTTTAGATTAGGGTTAATGTTGGGGTTAGAGTTAGGGTTTGGGTTTGGGTAAGTCTTTGGGATAGGGTTAGGGTTAGGGTTTGCGTTTGGGTTTGGATTAGGGTTAGGTTTTGGGTTAGAGTTTGGTTTAGGGTTAGGGTTACGGTTAGGGTTTGTTTTGGGTAAGGGTTACGGTTAAGGTTAGAGCTGGATTTGGTGTAGGGTTAGGTTTACGGTTAGTGTTAGGTTTGGGTTTGGATTAGGGCTAGGATTAGGGTTTGGGTTTGGGTTAGGGTTAGGGTTAGGGTTAGGATTATGGTTTGGGTTAGGGTTAGGGTTAGGGTTTCGGTTTGGGTTAGGGTTAGGTTTACAGTTAGTGTTAGGTTTGGGTTTGGATTAGGGCTAGGATTAGGGTTTGGGTTTGGGTTAGGGTTAGGGTTAGTGTTAGGATTAGGGTTTGTGTTTGGGTTAGGGTTACTGTTAGGGTTATGGTTAGGGTTTAGCTTACGGTTAGGGTTAGGGTTTCTGTTTGGGTTTGGTTAAGGGTTAGGGTTTGGGTTTCTGTTAAGATTTGGATTAGGCTTAGGTTTAGGGTTAGGGTTTGCGATAGCGTTAGGGTTTGGGTTTCTGTTAGGGGTAGGGTTAGGGTTAGGTTTAGGTTTTGTGTTAGGGTTAGGTTTAGGGTTTGGGTTTGGGTTAGGGTTAGGTTTAGGGTTAGGGTTTGGGTTAGGGTTAGGTTTAGTGTTAATGTTTGGGTTAGGGTTAGGGTTAGGGTTAGGGTTACGGATGGGTTTGGGTTAGGGTTAGGGTTAGGGTTTGGGTTTCGGTTAGGGTTAGGGTTAGGGTTTGTTTTAGGGTTAGGTATAGGTTTAGGGTTTAGTTTAGTGTTAGGTTTAGGGTTAGGGTTAGATTTAGGGTTAGGGTTAGGGTTAGTGTTTGGGTTAGGGTTCGGGTTAGGGTTAGGGTTCCGATTAGAGTTAGTGTTATAGTTTGGGTTAGCATTAGGGTTAGGATTAGGGTTAGGGTTAGGGTTTGGGTTAGAGTTAGGGTTAGGGTTAGGGTTTGGGTTAGTATTAGGGTTAGGGTTAGTGTTAGGATTAGGGTTTGTGTTTGGGTTAGGGTTACTGTTAGGGTTAGGATTAGGGTTAGGGTTAGGGTTAGGGTTAGGGTTTGGGTTAGTGTTAGGTTTACGGTTAATATTTGGGTTAGGTTTAGGGTTAGGTTTAGGTTTAGAGTTAGGTTTAGGGTAAGGGTGTCCGTTTGGGTTAGGGTTAGGTTTAGGGTTAGGGTTATGTTTAGGGATAGAGTTATGGTTTGGGTTCTGGTTATGGTTAGGGTTAGGATTAGTGTTTGGGTTAGGGTTAGTGTTAGGGTTTGGGTTAGGTTTAGGGTTAGGGTTAGGGTTAGGGTTAGGGTGAGGGTTTGGGGTAGTCTTAGGGTTAGTTTTAGGGTTTGCGATAGCGTTAGGGTTTGGGTTTCTGTTAGGGTTAGGGTTAGGGTTAGGTTTAGGTTTTGTGTTAGGGTTAGGTTTAGGGGTAGGGTTTGGGTTAGGTTAGGTTTAGGGTTAGGGTTTGGGTTAGGGTTAGGTATAGGGTTAATGTTTGGATTAGGGTTAGACTTAGGGTTAGGGTTAGGGTTAGGATCAGGGTTTGGGTTAGGGTTAGGGTTAGTGTTAGTGTTTGCGATAGCGTTAGGGTTTGGGTTTCTGTTAGGGTTAGGGATAGGTTTAGGTTTAGGTTTTGTGTTAGGGTTAGGTTTAGGGTAAGGGTTTGGGTTAGTGTTAGGGTTAGGGTTTGTGTTAGGTTTAGGGTTAGGGTTAGGGTTAGGGTTAGGGTTAGGGTTAGGGTTTGGGTTAGGGTTAGGGTTAGTGTTACGGTTTGGGTTAGGTTTAGGGTTAGGGTTAGGGTTTGTGTTAGGGTTAGGGTTAGGACTAGGGTTATGGTTTGGGTGAGGGTTACGGTTAGGGTTTGTGTTAGGGTTAGGGTTAGGGATAGGATTAGGGTTTGCGTTAGGTTTAGGGTTAGCGTTTGGTTTATTGTTAGGGTTAGGGTTAGGTTAGTGTTTGGGTTTGGGTTAGGGTTAAGGTTACTGTTAAGTTTAGTGTTAGGGTTTGATTTTGGTTTAGGGTTAGGGTTAGTTTTAGGGTTTGGGTTCTGGTTAGGGTTAGGGTTAGGGATAAGGTTTGTGTTAGGGTTAGGTTTAGGTTTAGGGTTTTTGTTAGGGTTAGGGTTAGGGTTAGCATTATGGTTATGGTTTGGATTAGGGTTAGGGTTAGCATTATGGTTATGGTTTGGATTAGGGTTAGGGTTAGCATTTGGGTTAGGGTTAAATTTAGGTTAAGGTTAGATTTAAGGTTTGGGTTAGGGTTAGGGTTAGGTTTAGGGTTAGGGTGTGCGTTTGGGTTAGGGTTAGGTTTATGGTTAGGGTTATGTTTAGGGATAGAGTTATGGTTTGTGTTCTGGTTACGGTTAGGGTTTGGGTTAGGGTTAGGGTTAGTTAGGGTTAGGGTTAGTGTTAGGGTTAGGGTTTGGGTTAGGGTTAGGTTTAGGGTTAGGGTTTGGGTTAGGGTTAGGTTTAGGGTTAGGGTTTGGGTTAGGGTTAGGTTTAGGGTTAATGTTTGGGTTAGGGTTAGACTTAGGGTTAGGGTTAGGGTTAGGATCAGGGTTTGGGTTAGGGTTAGGGTTAGTGTTAGTGTTTGCGATAGCGTTAGGGTTTGGGTTTCTGTTAGGGTTAGGGTTAGGGTTAGGTTTAGGTTTTGTGTTAGGGTTAGGTTTAGGGTTAGGGTTTGGGTTAGTGTTAGGGTTAGGGTTTGTGTTAGGTTTAGGGTTAGGGTTAGGGTTAGGGTTAGGGTTAGGGTTAGGGTTAGGGTTTGGGTTAGGGTTAGGGATAGTGTTACGGTTTGAGTTAGGTTTAGGGTTAGGGTTAGGGTTTGTGTTAGGGTTAGGGTTAGGACTAGGGTTATGGTTTGGGTGAGGGTTACGGTTAGGGTTTGTGTTAGGGTTAGGGTTAGGGTTAGGATTAGGGTTTGGGTTAGGTTTAGGGTTAGGGTTTGGTTTATTGTTAGGGTTAGGGTTAGGTTAGGGTTTGGGTTTGGGTTCGGGTTAGGGTTAGGGTTAGGGATAAGGTTTGTGTTAGGGTTAGGTTTAGGTTTAGGGTTTTTGTTAGGGTTAGGGTTAGGGTTAGCATTATGGTTATGGTTTGGATTAGGGTTAGGGTTAGCATTATGGTTATGGTTAGGATTAGGGTTAGGGTTAGCATTTGGGTTAGGGTAAAGTTTAGGTTAAGGTTAGAGTTAAGGTTTGGGTTAGGGTTAGGGTTAGGTTTAGGGTTAGGGTGTGCGTTTGGGTTAGGGTTAGGTTTATGGTTAGGATTATGTTTAGGGATAGAGTTATGGTTTGGGTTCTGGTTACGGTTAGGGTTTGGGTTAGGGTTAGGTTTAGTTAGGGTTAGGGTTAGTGTTAGGGTTAGGGTTAGGGATAGGGTTAGGGTTAGGGTTAGGGTTAGGGTTTGGGTTTGGTTTAGGTTAAGGCTTAGGGTTTGGGTTAGGGTTAGGTTTAGGGTTAATGTTTGGGTTAGGGTTAGGTTTATGTATAGGGTTAGGGTTAGGTTAGGGTTAGGGTTAGGATTAGTGTTAGGATTAGGGTCAGGGTTAGTAGAGGTAGTCGTTTTAGTAGAGGTCCTGTCTGTGGAGGGCCTGGGCAGGGCCAGCAGGCCACACCACCTTCTCCCCTCCTCTTCCCATCTTCTTCTGATTGCTTCTTTTTGTCAATCACTAGAACTTTGACCTAAAGTCAACTAAATCTCTCCAAACTGGTCACCCAAACAATAGAGCCTACCACCAAGAAACCTCTGTGTTTCAGCAACTCTCTGAGAGGGCTTTGTAACCTAGCAACACCCTAAACAATGCTTTGCCAGGTCACTGCCTCTTGGAGTTCCAGAATCTTAGTCCAAGATTCTGTGACCTCAGCACTCCTGCCCACATCAGACACCAATGACAGGAGACTGACCAATAGCACTCTGCACTCACTTGCAAAGCTCTGCCTGTCTATCACAGCTTCAGAGCAGGTGCTCCTCCCCTGTTCAAGTCATGCCAAGGTTGCTTCCCAATCCTGCAGCTCTTGCCAGGATTGCACGTTGTTACTTCAATAACCAACCTCATTCTTTCTAGAAATTACCACATTATTGATATTGGATTTTTCAGTACTATAAGCTACATTTGAATCAGAAAACTACTTTGGGCATCGTTCTCTATGAGGGAAAATATTTTACTTTTTCATTGTTGCTGAATCCAATCTTTGCTCTTAAAAAAGTACAAATCAAGTCTTGGGGGTGAGGCAGGAGGATTATCTGTTCTAGGCTACCCTGGGATTAGGGTATGGTTTATGGTTAGGGTTAGGGTTAGATTTAGGGTTAGGGTTATGTTTAAGTTTAGGGTTAGGGTTAGTGTTTGGGTTAGGTTTCGAGTTAGGGTTAGGGTTAGTGTTATGGTTTGGGTTAGGGTTAGGGTTAGGATTAGGGTTAGGTTTAGGGTTTGATTTGGGTTAGGGTTAGGTTTAGGGTTAGGGTTTGCGTTTGGGTTAGGATAAGGGTTGGGGTTAGGGTTTGGGTTAGGGTTAGGTTTAGAGTTAGGGTTTGGGTTAAGGTTACGTTTAGAGTTAATGTTTGGCTTAGGGTTAGGGTTAGGTTTAGGGTTATTTTTAGGGTGTGGGTTAGGGTTAGAGTTAGGGTTAGGGTTTGCGTTTGTGTTCGGGTTAGGTTTAGGGTTTGCGTTTGTGTTAGGGTTAGGTTTAGGGTTAATGTTTGTGTTAGGGTTAGGGTTAGGGTTAGGGTTTGGGTTTGGGTTAGGATTAGCGTTTGGGTTTGGGTTAGGGTTACTGTTAGGATTAGGGTTAGGGTTTAGGTTACGGTTAGCGTTAGGGTTTCGGTTTGGGTTTGGTTTAGGGTTAGGGTTGGGGTTAGCGTTAGTGTTTGGGTTAGGGTAAAATTTAGGTTAAGGTTATGGTTAGGGTTTGGTTAGGGTTAGGGTTAGGTTTAGGGTTAGGGTGTGCTTTTGGGTTAGGGTTAGTTTTATGGTTAGGGTTAGGTTTAGGGATAGAGTTATGGTTTGGGTTCTGGTTACGGTTAGGGTTTGGGTTAGGGTTAGGGTTAGGATTAGTGTTTGGGTTTTGATTAGGGTTAGGTTTAGGGTTAGGATTTGGGTTTGGGTTAGGGTCAGCTTTTGGATTAGGGTGAGGTTTAGGGTTTGGGTTATTGTTAGGTTTAGGGTTAGGGTTAGGGTTTGGGTTTGGGTTAGGATTAGGTTTAGTGTTAAGTTTAGTGTTAGGGTTTGGGTTTGGTTTAGGGTTAGGGTTAGGGTTAGGGTTGGGGTGTGGGTTTGGATTAGGGTTAGGGTTAGGGTTAGTGTTAGGGTTAGTGTTTGGGTTAGGTTTAAGTTCAGGTTTAGTCTTAGGATTTAGGGTTAGGGTTAGGGTTACGGTTACGGTTAGGGTTAGGGTTGTGTTTAGGGATAGAGTTAGGTTTATGGGTTCGGTTAGAGTTATGGTTAGGGTTACGTTTAGGATTAGGTTAGGTTAAGGTTAGTGTTAGGGTTAGGGTTAGGGTTTGAGTTAGGGTTAGGTTTAGGCTTAGGGTTTGGGTTAGGGTTAGGTTTAGGGTTAATGTTTGGGTTAGGGTTAGGGTTAGGTATAGGGTTAGTGTAAGGTAAGGGTTAGGGATAGGGTTAGGGTTAAGGTTAGGATTAGCGTCAGGGTTAGTAGAGGTAGTCGTTTTAGTAGAGGTCCTGTATGTGGAGGGACTGGGCAGGGCCAGCTGGCCACACCACCTTCTTCCCTCCTCCTCCCATCTTCTCCTGGTTGCTTCTTTTTGCCAATAACTAGAACTTTGACCTAAAGTCAACTAAATCTCTCCAAACTGGTCACCCAAACAATAGAGCCTACCACCAAGAAACCTCTGTGTTTCAGCAACTCATCTGAGAGGGCTTTATCACCTAGCAACACCCTAAACAATGCTTTGCCAGGTCACTGCCTCTTGGAGTTCCAGAATCTTAGTCCAAGATTCTGTGACCTCAGCACTCCTGCCCACATCAGACACCAATGACAGGAGACTGACCAATAGCACTCTGCACTCACTTGCAAAGCTCTGCCTGTCTATCACAGCTTCAGAGCAGGTGTTCCTCCCCTGTTCAAGTCATGCCAAGGTTGCTTCCCAGTTCTGCAGCTCTTGCCAGGATTGCACGTTGTTACCTCAATAACCAACCTCATTCTTTCTAGAAATTACCATATAATTGATATTGGATTCTTCATTACTATAAGCTACATTTGAATCAGAAAACTACTTTGAGCATCGTTCTCTATGAGGGAAAATAAATTCCTTTTTCATTATTGCTGAATCCAATCTTTGCTCTTAAAATAGTACAACTCAAATCATGGGGGTGAGGCAGGAGGATTATCCGTTCTAGGCTACCTTGGTATTAGGGTATGGTTTATGGTTAGCGTTAGGGTTAGAATTAGGGTTAGGTTTAGGTTTAGTGTTAGGGTTAGGGTTAGTGTTTGGGTTAGGGTTAGGGTTACTATTAGGGTTAGGGTTAGGGTTAGGGTTAGGGTTTGTTTTGCGTTAGGATTAGGGTTAGGGTTAAGGTTAGGATTAGGGTTACGGTTTGGGTTCGGGTTTGGGTTTGGGTTAGGGTTAGGGCTAGGGTTTGGTTTAGGTTTAGGGTTTGGGTTAGGGTTAGGGTTTGGGTTTGGGTTACGGTTAGGGTTAGGTTAGGTTTTGGGTTTGGGTTTGGGTTAGGGTTAGGTTTAGGGTTAGGGTTTGGGTTAGGGTTAGGTTTCGGGTTAATGTTTGGATTCGCTTTAGGGTTAGGGTTTGGGTTAGGGTTAGGTTTTATGGTTATGTTTAGGGTTTGGGTTAGGGTTGGGTTTAGGGTTAGGGTTTGGGTTAGGGTTAGGTTTAGGGGTAATATTTGGCTTAGGGTTAGTGTTAGGTATACAGTTAGGGTTTGGTTTAGTGTTAGGTTTAGTGTTAGGGTTAGGGTTAGGGTTAGGGTTTCGGTAAGAGTTTGGGTTAGGTTTAGGGCTGTGTTAGGGTTTGGGTTTGTGTTAGGGTTAGGGTTAGGGTTTGTGTTAGGGTTAGTATTAGGGTTAGGGTTTGGGCTAGGGTTAGGGTTAGGGTTAGGGTTAATGTTTGGTTTAGGGTTAGGATTAGGTTTAGGGTTAGGGTTTGGGTTAGGTTTAGGGTTAGGGGTTGGGTTTGGGTTAAGTTTAGGGTTAGGGTTAGGGTTTGGGTTTGGTTTTGGGTTAGGGATAGTGTTAGGGTTAGGGTTTGGGTTTGGGTTTGGGTTAGGCTTTGGTTTAGGATTACGGTTAGGGTTGGGGTTTGGGTTAGTTTTAGGGTTAGGGTTAGGGTTAGGGTTTGTGTTAGAGTTAGGGTTAAGTTTAGGGTCAAGATTAGATTTAGTGTTTTTGTTAGGGTTAGGGTTAGAATTAAGGATAGGGTTTGGGTTTGGATTAGGGTTAGGATTAGGGTTTGTTTAGATTAGTGTTAATGTTGGGGTTAGGGTTAGGGTTTGGGTTTGGGTAAGTCTTTGGGATAGGGTTAGGGTTAGGGTTTGCGTTTGGGTTTGGATTAGGGTTAGGTTTTGGGTTAGAGTTTGGTTTAGGGTTAGGGTTAGGGTTAGGGTTTGTTTTGGGTAAGGGTTACGGTTAAGGTTAGAGCTGGATTTGGTGTAGGGTTAGGTTTACGGTTAGTGTTAGGTTTGGGTTTGGATTAGGGCTAGGATTAGGGTTTGGGTTTGGGTTAGGGTTAGGGTTAGGGTTAGGATTATGGTTTGGGTTAGGGTTAAGGTTAGGGTTTGGGTTTGGGTTAGGGTTAGGTTTACGGTTAGTGTTAGGGTTTTGGTTATTGTTAGGGTTAGGGTTAGGTCAGGGTTTGGGTTTGGGTTACGGTTAGAGTTAGTGTTAGGGTTTGTGTTAGGTTTAGGGTTAGGGTTAGGGTTTGTGTTAGGGTTAGGGTTAGGGTTAAGGTTAGGTTTTGGGTTAGGGTTAGCGTTAGGATTAGGGTTATGGTTTGGGTTAGGGTTATGGTTAGGGTTTGGGTTTGGATTAGGGTTAGGGTTAGGGTTAGTGTTAGGGTTTGTTTTGCGTTAGGATTAGGGTTAGGGTTAAGGATTGGAGTAGGGTGATGGGTTGGGGTAGGGTTTGGGTTTGGGTAAGGGTGAGGGGTAGGGTTTGGTTTAGGTTTATGGTTAGGGTTAGGGTTTGGATTTGAGTTTGGGTTACGGTTAGGGTTAAATTAGGGTTTGGGTTTGGGTTAGGTTTAGGGGTAATATTTGTTTTAGGGTTAGGGTTAGGTATACGGTTAGGGTTTGTTTTAGTGTTAGGTTTAGTGTTAGGGTTAGGGTTAGGGTTACGGTTAGAGTTTGGGTTAGGTTTAGGGCTGGGTTAGGGTTTGGGTTTGTGTTAGGGTTAGGGTGAGGGTTAGGATTATGGTTAGGGTTAGGGTTTGGGTTAGAGTTAGCGTTAGGGTTAGTGTTTGGGTTAGGGTTAGGGTTAGGTTTAGGGTTTGCGTTTGGGTTAGGGTGAGGGTTAGGTTTAGGGCTAGGGTTAGTGTTAGGATTAGGGTTTGGGTTTGTGTTAGGGTTACTCTTAGGTTTAGGGTTAGGGTTTAGGTTAGGGTTAGGGTTAGGTTTTCGGTTTGGGTTTGGTGTATGGTTAGAGTTGGGGTTAGGGTTAGGATTTGGGTTAGGCTTAGGTTTAGGGTTAGGGTTTGCGATAGGGTTAGGGTTTGGGTTAGGGTTAGGGTTAGGTTTAGGGTTAGGGTTAGGGTGTGCGTTTGGGTGAGTGTTAGGTTTAGGGTAAGGGTTATGTTTAGGGATAGAGTTATGGTTTGGGTTCTGGTTATATTTAGAGTTTGGGTTAGGGTTAGGTTTAGGGTTTGGATTTGGATTAGGGTTAGGGTTAGGGTTAGGGTTAGGGTTAGGGTTTGGTTTGGGTTAGTGTTAGGGTTTGTGTCAGGTTTAGGGTTAGGGTTAGGGTTTGTGTTAGGGTTAGGGTTAGGGTTAGGGTTAGGGTTAGGGTTAGGGTTAGGGTTTGTGTTAGGGTTAGGGTTAGGTTTAGGGTTTGGGTTTGGCTTAGGGTTCGGGTTAGGGTTAGGGTTAGGGTTAGGGTTAGGTTTATCGTTACGGTTAGGGTTTGGTTTGCGTTAGTGTTAGGGTTTGTGTTAGGTTTAGGGTTAGGTTTAGGGTTTGTGTTAGGGTTAGGGTTAGGGTTAAGGTTAGGGTTTGGGTTAGGGTTAGGGTTATTTTTAGTGTTAAGTTTAGTGTTAGGGTTTGGTTTTTTTTTAGGGTTAGGGTTAGGGTTTGTGTTAGGGTTAAGATTAGGGTTTTGGTTTGTGTTAATGTTAGGTTTAGGGTTAGGGTTAGGTTTAGGGTGTGGGTTAGGGTTCGGGTTAAGGTTAGGATTAGGGTTATGGTTTGAATTAGGGTTAGTGTTAAGGTTTGGATTAGGGTTAAGTTTTGGTTAAGGCTAGGGTTAGGGTTTGGGTTAGAGTTAGGGTTAGAATGTGCGTTTGGGTTAGGGTTAGGTTTAGGGTTAGGGTTAGGTTTAGGGATAGAGTTACGGTTTGTATTCTGGTTATGGTTAAGGGTTTGGTTTAGAGTTAGAGTTAGGATTAGGGATTGAGTTTGAGTTAGGGTTAGGTTTAGGGTTAGGTTTAGGGTTAGGGTTAGGTTTAGGGTTACGATTAGAGTTTGGGTTAGGGTTAGGGTTAAGGTTTGGTTTGGGTTAGGGTTAGGGTTAGGGTTAGGGCTTGTGTTAGTGTTAGTTTTAGGGTTAGGGTTTGGTTTAGGGTTAGGTTTAGGGTTAATGTTTGGGTTAGGGTTATGTTTAAGGTTAGGGTTTGGGTTAGGGTTAGGGTTTGTGTTAGGGTTAGGTTTAGGGTTAGGTTTGTGTTAGGGTTAGGGTTAGGGTTAGTGTTTGGGATAGGCTTTGGTTTAGGGTTAGGGTTAGGGTTAGTGTTTGGGTTAGGGTTAGGTTTAAGGTTAGGGATACGATTAGGATTAGGGTTATGGTTTGGGTTAGGGTTAGGGTTAGGATTAGGGTTAGGGTTAGGGTTAGGGATAGTGTTAGGGTTAGGATTTGAGTTAGGTTTAGGGTTAGGTTTATGGTTTCCGTTTGGGTTAGGGTGAGTGTTAGGGTTAGGGTTAGTGTTAGGATTAAGGTTTGGGTTTGGGTTATGGTTAGTGTTAGCGTTAGGGTTAGGGTTTAGGTTAGGTTTAGGGTGAGGGTTTGCGATAAGTTTAGGATTTGGGTTAAGGTTGGTGTTAGGGTTATTGTTAGGGTTACCGTTTGGGTTAGTTTTAAGTTTAGTTTAAGGTTAGGATTTGGGTTTGGGTTAGGGTTAGGGTTAGGGTTAGGGTTAGGGTTAGGGTTAGGGTTTGGGTTAGGGTTAGGTTTAGGGTAAATGTTTGGGTGAGGGTTACAGTTAGGTTTTGGGTTTGGGTTGGAGTGTGGGGTAGGGTTAGGTTTAGGTTTTGGGTTAGGGTTAGGGTTTGGGTTTGGGTTATTGTTAGGGTTAGGGTTAGGTTAGTGTTTGGGTTTGGGTAGGGTTAGGGTTAGAGTTAGGGTTTGGTTTAGGATTAGGGTTAGTGTTAGGGTTTGGGTTAGGGTTATAGTTAGGGTTAGGGTTAGAGTGTGCGTTTGGGTTAGGGTTAGGTTTAGGGTTAGGGTTAGGTTTAGGGTTAGGGTTCGGTTTAGTGTTAGGGTTAGGGTTAGTGTTAGTGTTTGGGCTAGGGTTAGGGTTTGGTTTAGGGTTAATGTTTGGGTTAGTGTTAGGATTATGTTTAGCTTTAGGGTTTCGTTTAGGGTTAGGTTTTGGGTTATGGGTAGGTTTAGGCTTAGGGTTTGGGTTAGGGTTAGGGTTAGGGTTAATGTTTGGGTTAGGGTTAGGATTAGGTTTGGGGTTAGGGTTTGGGTTAGGTTTAGGGTTAGGGGTTGGGTTTGGGTTAGGGTTAGGGTTAGGGTTTGGGTTTGGTTTTGGGTTAGGGATAGTGTTAGGGTTAGGGTTTGGGTTTGGGTTTGGGTTAGGCTTTGGTTTAGGATTACGGTTAGGGTTGGGGTTTGGGTTAGATTTAGGGTTAGGGTTAGGGTTAGGGTTTGTGTTAGAGTTAGGGTTAAGTTTAGGGTTAAGATTAGATTTAGTGTTTTTGTTAGGGTTAGGGTTAGAATTAAGGATAGGGTTTGGGGTTTGATTAGGGTTAGGATTAGGGTTTGTTTAGATTAGGGTTAATGTTGGGGTTAGGGTGAGGGTTTGGGTTTGCGTAAGTCTTTGGGATAGGGTTAGGGTTAGGGTTTGCGTTTGGGTTTGGATTAGGGTTAGGTTTTGGGTTAGAGTTTGGTTTAGGGTTAGGGTTAGGGTTAGGGTTTGTTTTGGGTAAGGGTTACGGTTAAGGTTAGAGCTGGATTTGGTGTAGGGTTAGGTTTACGGTTAGTGTTAGGTTTGGGTTTGGATTAGGGCTAGGATTAGGGATTGGGTTTGGGTTAGGGTTAGGGTTAGGGTTAGGATTATGGTTTGGGTTAGGGTTAGGGTTAGGGTTTTGGTTTGGGTTAGGGTTAGGTTTAGGGTTAGTGTTAGGGTTTGGGTTATTGTTAGGGTTAGGGTTAGGTTAGGGTTTGGGTTTGGGTTATGGTTAGGGTTAGTGTTAGGGTTTGGGTTAGGTTTAGGGTTAGGGTTAGGGTTTGTGTTAGGGTTAGGGTTAGGTTTAAGGTTAGGTTTTGGGTTAGGGTTAGGGTTAGGATTAGGGTTATGGTTTTTGTTAGGGTTAGGGTTAGGGTTAGGGTTTGGGTTTGGCTTAGGGTTAGGGTTAGGGTTAGGGTTAGGGTTAGGGTTAGGGTTTGTTTTGCGTTAGGATTAGGGTTAGGGTTAAGGTTAGGATTAGGGTTACGGTTTGGGTTAGGGTTTGTGTTTGGTTTAGGGTTAGGGCTAGGATTTGGTTTAGGTTTAGGGTTAGGGTTAGGGTTAGGCTTAGGGTTTGGGTTTGGGTTACGGTTAGGGTTAGGTTTAGGGTTAGGGTTTGGGTTAGGGTTAGGTTTCGGGTTAATGTTTGGATTAGCTTTAGGGTTAGGGTTTGGGTTAGGGTTAGGTTTTATGGTTATGGTTAGGGTTTGGGTTAGGGTTGGGTTTAGGGTTAGGGTTTGGGTTAAGGTTAGGTTTAGGGGTAATGTTTGGCTTAGGGTTAGTGTTAGGTATACGGTTAGGGTTTGGTTTAGTGTTAGGTTTAGTGTTAGGGTTAGGGTTAGGGTTAGGGTTACGGTAAGAGTTTGGGTTAGGTTTAGGGCTGTGTTAGGGTTTGGGTTTGTGTTAGGGTTACGGTTAGGGTTTGTGTTAGGGTTAGTATTAGGGTTAGGGTTTGGGCTAGGGTTAGGGTTAGGGTTAGGGTTAATGTTTGGGTTATGGTTAGGATTAGGTTTAGGGTTAGGGTTTGGGTTAGGTTTAGGGTTAGTGGTTGGGTTTAGGTTAAGTTTAGGGTTAGGGTTAGGGTTTGGGTTTGGTTTTGGGTTAGGGATAGTGTTAGGGTTAGGGTTTGGGTTTGGGTTTGGGTTAGGCTTTGGTTTAGGATTACGGTTAGGGTTGGGGTTTGGGTTATATTTAGGGTTAGGGTTAGGGTTAGGGTTTGTGTTAGAGTTAGGGTTAAGTTTAGGGTTAAGATTAGATTTAGTGTTTTTGTTAGGGTTAGGGTTTGAATTAAGGATAGGGTTTGGGTGTGGATTAGGGTGAGGATTAGGGTTTGTTTAGATTAGGGTTAATGTTGGGGTTAGGGTTAGGGTTTGGGTTTGGGTAAGTCTTTGGGATAGGGTTAGGGTTAGGGTTTGCGTTTGGGTTTGGATTAGGGTTAGGTTTTGGGTTAGAGTTTGGTTTAGGGTTAGGGTTAGGGTTAGGGTTTGTTTTGGGTAAGGGTTACGGTTAAGGTTAGAGCTGGATTTGGTGTAGGGTTAGGTTTACGGTTAGTGTTAGGTTTGGGTTTGGATTAGGGCTAGGATTAGGGTTTGGGTTTAGGTTAGCGTTAGGGTTAGGGTTAGGATTATGGTTTGGGTTAGGGTTAGGGTTAGGGTTTGGGTTTGGGTTAGGGTTTGGTTTAGGTTTAGTGTTAGGGTTTGGGTTATTGTTAGGGTTAGGGTTAGGTTAGGTTTTGGGTTTGGGTTACGGTTAGGGTTAGTGTTAGGGTTTGTGTTAGGTTTAGTGTTAGGGTTAGGGTTTGTGTTAGGGTTAGGGTTAGGGTTAAGGTTAGTTTTTGGGTTAGGGTTAGGGTTAGGATTAGGGTTATGGTTTTTGTTAGGGTTAGGGTTAGGGGTAGGGTTTGGGTTTGGCTTAGGGTTAGGGTTAGGGTTAGGGTTAGGGTTAGGGTTAGGGTTAGGGTTAGGGTTTGTTTTGCGTTAGGATTAGGGTTAGGGTTAAGGTTAGGATTAGGGTTAAGGTTTGGGTTAGGGTTTGGGTTTGGGTTAGGGTTAGGGCTAGGGTTTGGTTTAGGTTTATGGTTAGGGTTAGGGTTAGGGTTTGAGTTGGGGTTACGGTAAGGATTAGGTTAGGGTTTGGGTTTGCGTTTGGGTTAGGGTTAGGTTAAGGTTAGGGTTTGGGTTAGGGTTAGGTTTCGGGTTAATGTTTGGAGTAGCTTTAGGGTTAGGGTTTGGGTTAGGGTTAGGTTTTATGGTTATGGTTAGGGTTTGGGTTAGGGTTTGGTTTAGGGTTAGGGTTTGGTTTAGGGTTAGGTTAAGGGGTAATATTTGGCTTAGGGTTAGTGTTAGGTATACGGTGAGGGTTCGGTTTAGTGTTAGGTTTAGTGTTAGTGTTAGGGTTAGGGTTAGGGTTACGGTAAGAGTTTGGGTTAGGTTTAGGGCTGTGTTAGGGTTTGGGTTTGTGTTAGGGTTAGGGTTAGGGTTTGTGTTAGGGTTAGTATTAGGGTTAGGGTTTGGGCTAGGGTTAGGTTTAGTGTTATGGTTAATGTTTGGGTTAGGGTTAGGATTAGGTTTAGGGTTATGGTTTAGGTTACGTTTTGGGTTAGGGGTTGGGTTTGGGTTAAGTTTAGGGTTAGGGTTAGGGTTTGGGTTTGGTTTTGGGTTAGGGATAGTGTTAGGGTTAGGGTTTGGGTTTGGGTTAGGATTAGGTTTAGGGTTAGTGTTATGGTTTGGGTTACGGTTAGATTTAGGGTAAGGGTTTGGGTTTGGGTTAGGGTTAGGTTTAGGGTTAGGGTTTGGGTTAGGGTTAGGTTTAGGGTTAGGGTTAGGGTTTGTGTTAGGGTTAGGGTTAGGGTTAAGGTTAGGTTTTGGGTTAGGGTTAGGGTTAGGATTAGGGTTATGGTTTGGGTTAGGGTTAGGGTTAGGGTTTGGGTTTGGCTTAGGGTTAGGGTTAGGGTTAGGGTTAGGGTTAGTGTTAGGGTTTGTTTTGCGTTAGGATTAGGGTTAGGGTTAAGGTTAGGATTAGGGTTACGGTTTGGGTTAGGGTTTGGGTTTGGGTAAGGGTTAGTGTTGGGGTTTGGGTTAGGTTAGGGTTAGGGTTAGGGTTAGGGTTTGAGTTTGGGTTACGGTTAGGGTTAGGTTACTGTTGGGTTTGGGTTTGGGTTAGGGTTAGGTTTAGGGTTAGGGTTTGGGTTAGGGTTAGGTTTCGGGTTAATGTTTGGAGTAGCTTTAGGGTTAGGGTTTGGGTTAGGGTTTGGTTTTATGGTTATGGTTAGGGTTTGGGTTAGGGTTGGGTTTAGGGTTAGGGTTAGGGTTAGGTTTAGGTTTTGCGTTTGGGTTAGGGTGAGGGTTAGGTTTAGGGCTAGGGTTATTGTTAGGATTAGGGTTTGGGTTTGTGTTAGAGTTACTGTTAGGTTTAGGGTTAGGGTTTAGGTTAGGGTTAGGGTTTCGGTTTGGGTTTGGTGTAGGGTTAGAGTTGGGGTTAGGGTTAGGATTTGGGTTAGGCTTAGGTTTAGGGTTAGGGTTTGCGATAGGGTTAGGGTTTGGGTTAGGGTTAGGGTTAGGTTTAGGGTTAGGGTAAGGGTGTGCGTTTGGGTGAGTGTTAGGTTTAGGGTAAGGGTTAAGTTAAGGGATAGAGTTATGGTTTTGTTCTGGTTATATTTAGAGTTTGGGTTAGGGTTAGGTTTAGGGTTTGGATTTGGATTAGGGTTAGGGTTAGGGTTAGGGTTAGGGTTAGGGTTTGGTTTGGGTTAGTGTTAGGGTTTGTGTTAGGTTTAGGGTTAGGGTTAGGGTTTGTGTTAGGGTTAGGGTTAGGGTTAGGGTTAGGGTTAGGGTTAGGGTTAGGGTTAGGGTTAGGGTTTGTGTTAGGGTTAGGGTTAGGTTTAGGGTTTGGGTTTGGCTTAGGGTTCGGGTTAGGGTTAGGGTTAGGGTTAGGGTTAGGTTTATCGTTACGGTTAGGGTTTGGTTTGCGTTAGTGTTAGGGTTTGTGTTAGGTTTAGGGTTAGGTTTAGGGTTTGTGTTAGGGTTACGGTTAGGGTTAAGGTTAGGGTTTGGGTTAGGGTTAGGGTTATTTTTAGTGTTAAGTTTAGTGTTAGGGATTTGTTTTTTTTTAGGGTTAGGGTTAGGGTTTGTGTTAGGGTTAAGATTAGGGTTTTGGTTTGTGTTAGTGTTAGGTTTAGGGTTAGGGTTAGGTTTAGGGTGTGGGTTAGGGTTCGGGTTAAGGTTAGGATTAGGGTTATGGTTTGAATTAGGGTTAGGGTTAGGGCTAGGGTTAGGGTGAGGGTTAGGTTTAGGGCTAGGGTTAGTGTTAGGATTAGGGTTTGGGTTTGGGTTAGGGTTACTGTTAGGTTTAGGGTTAGGGTTTAGGTAACGGTTAGGGTTAGGGTTTCGGTTTGGGTTTCGTTTAGGGTTAGAGTTGGGGTTAGTGTTAGGATTTGGGTTAGGCTTAGGGTTAGGGTTAGGGTTTGCGATAGGGTAGGATTTGGGTTAGGGTTAGGGTTAATGTTAGCGTTTGGGTTATGGTTAAGTTTAGTTTAAGGTTAGGGTTAGGGTTTGGGTTAGGGTTAGGGTTAGGGTTAGGGTTAGGGTTAGGGTGTCCGTTTGGGTGAGGGTTAGGTTTAGGGTAAGGGTTATGTTTAGGGATAGAGTTATGGTTTGGGTTCTGGTTATGGTTAGGTTTTGGGTTAGGGTTATGGTTTGTGTTAGGGTTAGGGTTTGGGTAGGGTTAGGGTTTGGTTTAGGGTTAATGTTTGGGTTAGTGTTAGGATTAGGTTTAGCGTTAGGGTTTCGTTTAGGGTTAGGTTTTGGGTTATGGGTAGGTTTAGGCTTAGGGTTTGGGTTAGGGTTAGGTTTAGGTTTAATGTTTGGGTTAGGCTTAGGTTTAGGGTTAGGGTTAGGGTTAGTAGAGGTAGGCGTTGCAGTAGAGGTCCTGTATGTGGAGGTCCTGTGCAGGGCCAGCAGGCCACACCATCTTCTCCCCTCCTCCTCCCATCTTCTCCTGGCTGCTTCTTTTTGTCAAACACTAGAACTTTGACCTAAAGTCTATTATAATCTCTCCAAACTGGTCACCCAAACATTAGAGCCTACCACCAAGAAACCTCTGTGTTTCAGCAACTCATCTGAGAGGGCTTTGTCACCTAGTAACACCCTAAACAATGCTTTGCCAGGTCACTGCCTCTTGGAGTTCCAGAATCTTAGTCCAAGATTCTGTGACCTAAGCACTCCTGCCCACATCAGACACCAATGACAGGAGACTGACCAATAGCACTCTGGACTCACTTGCAAAGCTCTGCCTTCTATCATAGCTTCAGAGCAGGTTCTCCTCCCATGGTCAAGTCATAACAAGGTTGCTTCCCAGTCCTGCATCTCTTGCCAGGATTGCACGTCTTTACCTAAATAACCAACCTCTTTCTTTCTAAAATTTACCATATTATTGATATTTGATTCTTAAGTACTATAAGCTACATTTGAATCAGAAAACTACTTTGGACATCGTTTTCTATGAGGGAAAATATTTTCCTTTATCATTGTTGCTGAATCCAATCTTTGCTCTTAAAAAAGTACAACTCAACTCTTGGGGGTGAGGCAGGAGAATTATCAGTTCAAGGCTACACTCCGGTTAAGGTATGGGTTATGGTTATGGTTATGGTTAGGATTAGGGTTAGAATTAGGGTTAGGGTTAGGTTTAGGGTTAGTGTTAGGTTTAGTGTTTGGGTTAAGGTTAGGTTTAGGGTTAGGGATACGATTAGGATTAGGGTTATGGTTTGGGTTAGGGTTAGGGTTAGGATTAGGTTTAGGGTTAGGGTTAGGTTTAGGGTTTCCGTTTGGGTTAGGGTGAGTGTTAGGGTTAGGGTTAGGTTTAGTGTTAGGATTAAATTTGTGTTTGGGTTAGGGTTCGTGTTAGGGTTAGGGTTAGGGTTTAGGTTAGGTTTAGGGTTAGGGTTTGTGATAAGGTTAGGATTTGGGTTAAGGTAACGGTTAGGATTAGGGTTAGGGTTAAGGTTAGAGTTAGGGTTAACGTTTGGGTTACGGTTAAGTTTAGTTTAAGGTTAGGGTTAGTTTTTTGGTTAGGGTTAGGGCTAGGGTTTGGGTTAGGTTTAGGGTTAGGGTTAGGGTTTGGGTTTGGGTTAGGGTTAGGGTTAGGGTTATTGTTTGGGTTAGTGTTAGGGTTAGTGTTAGAGTTTGGGTTAGGGATAGGGTTATGGTTAGGGTTAGGGTTAGGTTTAGGGTTAAAATTTGGGTTAGGGTTAATGTTAGGGTTAGGATTAGGGTTTGGGTTAGGGTTAGGGTTAGGGTTAGGGTTAGGGTTATGGTTAGGGTTTGGGTTAGAGTTAGGGTTAGGGTTAGGGTTAGCATTAGGGTTAGGGTTAGGGTTTGGGTTAGAGTTAGCGTTAGGGTTAGGGTTTGGGTTAGGGTTAGGGTTAGGATTATGGTTAGGGTTAGGGTTTGAGTTAGAGTTAGCGTTAGGTTTAGGGTTTGGGTTAGGGTTAGGATTAGGTTTAGGGTTTGCGTTTGGGTTAGGGTGAGGGTTAGGTTTAGGGCTAGGGTTAGTGTTAGGATTAGGGTTTGGGTTTGGGTTAGGGTTACTGTTAGTTTTAGGTTTAGGGTTTAGATTAGGGTTAGGGTTAGGGTTTCGTTTTGGGTTTGGTTTATGGTTAGAGTTGGGGTTAGGGTTAGAATTTGGTTTAGGCTTAGGTTTAGGGTTAGGGTTTGCGATAGGATTAGGGTTTGTGTTAGGGTTAGGGTTAGGGTTAGCGTTTGGCTTAGGCTTAGGGTTAGGGTTAGTGTTAGGGTTAGGGTTACGGTTAGTGTTAGGGTTAGGGTTAGGTTTAGGGTTACGGTTAGGGTTAGGTTTGGGGTTAGTGTTAGTGTTTGGGTTATTGTTAGGGTTAGGGTTAGGTTAGGGTTTGGGTTTGTGTTACGTTTAGGGTTAGTGTTAGGATTTGTGTTAGGTTTAGGGTTAGGGTTAGGGTTTCTGTTAGGGTTAGTGTTAGGGTTAAGGTTAGGTTTTGGGTTAGGGTTAGGGTTAGGATAAGGGTTATGGTTTGGGTTAGGGTTAGGGTTACGGTTTGGGTTTGGTTTAGGGTTAGGGTTAGGGTTAGTGTTAGGGTTAGGGTTAGTGTTAGGGTTTGTTTTGCGTTAGGATTAGGGTTAGGGTTAAGGTTAGTATTAGGGTTACGGTTTGGGTTTGGTTTGGGTTTGGGTTAGGGTTAGGGATAGGGTTTGGTTTAGGTTTAGTGTTAGGGTTAGGGTTTGGGTTTGGGTTACGGTTAGGGTTAGGTTAGGGTTTGGGTTTGGGTTTGGGTTAGGGTTAAGTTTAGATTTAGGGTTTGGGTTAGGGTTAGGTTTCTGGTTAATGTTTGGATTAGCTTTAGGGTTTGGGTTTGGCTTAGGGTTAGGGTTAGGGTTAGGGTTAGGGTGTTCGTTTCGGTGAGGGTTAGGTTTAGGGTAAGGGTTATGTTTAGGGATATTGTTATGGTTAGGGTTCTGGTTATGGTTAGGGTTTGGGTTAGGGTTAGGTTTAGGGTTTGGATTTGGATTAGGGTTAGGTTAGGGTTAGGGTTAGTGTTAGTGCTAGGGGTTGGTTTGGGTAAGGATTAGAGTTAGGGTTAGGGTTTGGGTTTGGGTTAGGGATAGTGTTTGTGTTAGGGTTAGGTTGAGGTTTAGGGTTTGGGTTACAGTTTGGTTTAGGGTTAATGTTTGGGTTAGCTTTAGTGTTAGGGTTTGGGTTAGGGTTAGGGTTATGGTTATGGTTAGGGTTAGGGTTAGGATTAGGTTTAGGGTTAGGCTTTGGGTTAGGGTTATGATTAGGGTTAATGTTTGGGTTAGGGTTAGGGTTAGGTATAGGGTTAGGGATTGGTTTAGTGTTAGGTTTACTGTTAGCCTTAGGGTTAGTGTTTGGATTACGGTTAGAGTTTTGGTTAGGTTTAGGGTTAGGGTTAGGGTTTGTGTTAGGGTTAGGTTTAGGGTTAGGGTTTGGGGTAGGGTTAGGGTTTGGTTTAGTGTTAATGTTTGGGTTAGTGTTAGGATTAGGTTTAGCGTTAGAGTTTCGTTTAGGGTTAGGTTTTGGGTTATGGGTAGGTTTAGGCTTAGGGTTTGGGTTAGGGTTAGGTTTAGGTTTAATGTTTGGGTTAGGCTTAGGGTTAGGGTTAGGGTTAGGGTTAGTAGAGGTAGGCGTTACAGTAGAGGTCCTGTATGTGGAGGTCCTGTGCAGGGCCAGCAGGCCACACCATCTTCTCCCCTCCTCCTCCCATCTTCTCCTGGCTGCTTCTTTTTGTCAAACACCAGAACTTTGACCTAAAGTCTACTATAATCTCTCCAAACTGGTCACCCAAACATTAGAGCCTACCACCAAGAAACCTCTGTGTTTCAGCAACTCATCTGAGAGGGCTTTGTCACCTAGTAACACCCTAAACAATGCTTTGCCAGGTCACTGCCTCTTGGAGTTCCAGAATCTTAGTCCAAGATTCTGTGACCTAAGCACTCCTGCCCACATCAGACACCAATGACAGGAGACTGACCAATAGCACTCTGGACTCACTTGCAAAGCTCTGCCTTCTATCATAGCTTCAGAGCAGGTTCTCCTCCCATGGTCAAGTCATAACAAGGTTGCTTCCCAGTCCTGCATCTCTTGCCAGGATTGCACGTCTTTACCTAAATAACCAACCTCTTTCTTTCTAAAATTTACCATATTATTGATATTGGATTCTTAAGTACTATAAGCTACATTTGAATCAGAAAACTACTTTGGACATCGTTTTCTATGAGGGGAAATATTTTCCTTTATCATTGTTGCTGAATCCAATCTTTGCTCTTAAAAAAGTACAACTCAACTCTTGGGGGTGAGGCAGGAGAATTATCAGTTCAAGGCTACACTCCGGTTAAGGTATGGGTTATGGTTATGGTTATGGTTAGGATTAGGGTTAGAATTAGGGTTAGGGTTAGGTTTAGGGTTAGTGTTAGGTTTAGTGTTTGGGTTAAGGTTAGGTTTAGGGTTAGGGATACGATTAGGATTAGGGTTATGGTTTGGGTTAGGGTTAGGGGTAGGATTAGGTTTAGGGTTAGGGTTAGGTTTAGGGTTTCCGTTTGGGTTAGGGTGAGTGTTAGGGTTAGGGTTAGGGTTAGTGTTAGGATTAAATTTGGGTTTGGGTTAGGGTTCGTGCTAGGGTTAGGGTTAGGGTTTAGGTTAGGTTTAGGTTTAGGGTTTGTGATAAGGTTAGGATTTGGGTTAAGGTTACGGTTAGGATTAGGGTTAGGGTTAAGGTTAGAGTTAGGGTTAACTTTTGGGTTAGGGTTAAGTTTAGTTTAAGGTTAGGGTTAGTTTTTTGGTTAGGGTTAGGGCTAGGGTTTTGGTTAGGTTTAGGGTTAGGGTTAGGGTTTGGGTTTGGGTTAAGGTTAGGGTTAGGGTTATTGTTTGGGTTAGTGTTAGGGTTAGTGTTAGAGTTTGGGTTAGGGATAGGGTTATGGTTAGGGTTAGGGTTAGGTTTAGGGTTAAAATTTGGGTTAGGGTTAATGTTAGGGTTAGGATTAGGGTTTGGGTTAGGGTTAGGGTTAGGGTTAGGGTTATGGTTAGGGTTTGGGTTAGAGTTAGGGTTAGGGTTAGGATTAGGATTAGGGTTAGGGTTAGGGTTTGGGTTAGAGTTAGCGTTAGGGTTAGGGTTTGGGTTAGGGTTAGGGTTAGGATTAGGGTTAGGGTTAGGGTTTGGGTTAGAGTTAGCGTTAGGTTTAGGGTTTGGGTTAGGGTTAGGATTAGGTTTAGGGTTTGCGTTTGGGTTAGGGTGAGGGTTAGGTTTAGGGCTCGGGTTAGTGTTAGGATTAGGGTTTGGGTTTGGGTTAGGGTTACTGTTAGTTTTAGGGTTTGGGTTTAGGTTAGGGTTAGGGTTAGGGTTTCATTTTGGGTTTGGTTTATGGTTAGAGCTGGGGTTAGGGTTAGAATTTGGTTTAGGCTTAGGTTTAGGGTTAGGGTTTGCGATAGGGTTAGGGTTTGGGTTAGTGTTAGGGTTAGGGTTTGCGTTTGGGTTATGGTTAAGTTTAGTTTAAGGTTAGGGTTAGGGTTTGGGTTAGGGTTAGGGTTAGGGTTAGGGTTAGGGTTAGGGTTAGGGTTAGAGTGTGCGTTTGGGTGAGGGTTAGGTTTAGGGTAAGGGTTATGTTTAGGGATAGAGTTATGGTTTGGGTTCAGGTTATGATTAGGGTTTGGGTTAGGGTTAGGTTTAGGGTTTGGATTTGGATTAGGGTTAGGGTTCGGTTTAGTGTTAGGGTTAGGGTTAGGGTTAGTGTTAGGGTTTGGTTTGGGTTAGTGTTAGGGTTTGTGTTAGGTTTAGGGTTAGGTTTAGGGTTAGGGTTAGGGTTTGTGTTAGGGTTAGGGTTAGGGTTAGGGTTAGGGTTTGGGTTTGGCTTAGGGTTCGGGTTAGGGTTAGGGTTAGGGTTAGGGTTAGGGTTAGGTTTAGGGTTACGGTTAGGGTTTGGTTTGGGTTAGTGTTAGGGTTTGTGTTAGGTTTAGGGTTAGGTTTAGGGTTTGTGTTAGGGTTAGGGTTAGGGTTAAGGTTAGGGTTTGGATTAGGGTTAGGGTTAGGTTTAGGGTTATGGTTTGGGTTAGGGTTAGGGTTAGGGTTTGTGTTTGGGTTACGGTTAGGTTTGGGGTTAGTGTTAGTGTTTGGGTTATTGTTAGGGTGAGGGTTAGGTTAGGGTTTGGGTTTGTGTTACGTTTAGGGTTAGTGTTAGGATTTGTGTTAGGTTTAGGGTTAGGGTTAGGGTTTCTGTTAGGGTTAGTGTTAGGGTTAAGGTTAGGTTTTGGGTTAGGGTTAGGGTTAGGATAAGGGTTATGGTTTGGGTTAGGGTTAGGGTTACGGTTTGGGTTTGGTTTAGGGTTAGGGTTAGGGTTAGTGTTAGGGTTAGGGTTAGTGTTAGGGTTTGTTTTGCGTTAGGATTAGGGTTAGGGTTAAGGTTAGTATTAGGGTTACGGTTTGGGTTTGGTTTGGGTTTGGGTTAGGGTTAGGGATAGGGTTTGGTTTAGGTTTAGTGTTAGGGTTAGGGTTTGGGTTTGGGTTACGGTTAGGGTTAGGTTAGGTTTTGGGTTTGGGTTTGGGTTAGGGTTAAGTTTAGATTTAGGGTTTGGGTTAGGGTTAGGTTTCTGGTTAATGTTTGGATTAGCTTTAGGGTTTGGGTTTGGCTTAGGGTTAGGGTTAGGGTTAGGGTTAGGGTGTGCGTTTGGGTGAGGGTTAGGTTTAGGGTAAGGGTTATGTTTAGGGATATTGTTATGGTTAGGGTTCTGGTTATGGTTAGGGTTTGGGTTAGGGTTAGGTTTAGGGTTTGGATTTGGATTAGGGTTAGGTTAGGGTTAGGGTTAGTGTTAGTGTTAGGGTTTGGTTTGGGTTAGGATTAGAGTTAGGGTTAGGGTTTGGGTTTGGGTTAGGGATAGTGTTTGTGTTAGGGTTAGGTTTAGGTTTAGGGTTTGGGTTAGAGTTTGGTTTAGGGTTAATGTTTGGGTTAGCTTTAGTGTTAGGGTTTGGGTTAGGGTTAGGGTTATGGTTATGGTTAGGGTTAGGGTTAGGATTAGGTTTAGGGTTAGGCTTTGGGTTAGGGTTATGATTAGGGTTAATGTTTGGGTTAGGGTTAGGGTTAGGTATAGGGTTAGGGATTGGTTTAGTGTTAGGTTTACTGTTAGGGTTAGGGTTAGTGTTTGGATTACGGTTAGAGTTTTGGTTAGGTTTAGGGTTAGGCTTAGGGTTTGTGTTAGGGTTAGGTTTAGGGTTAGGGTTTGGGCTAGGGTTAGGGTTTGGTTTAGGGTTAATGTTTGGGTTAGTGTTAGGATTAGGTTTAGCGTTAGAGTTTCGTTTAGGGTTAGGTTTTGGGTTATGGGTAGGTTTAGGCTTAGGGTTTGGGTTAGGGTTAGGTTTAGGTTTAATGTTTGGGTTAGGCTTAGGGTTAGGGTTAGGGTTAGGGTTAGTAGAGGTAGGCGTTACAGTAGAGGTCCTGTATGTGGAGGTCCTGTGCAGGGCCAGCAGGCCACACCATCTTCTCCCCTCCTCCTCCCATCTTCTCCTGGCTGCTTCTTTTTGTCAAACACCAGAACTTTGACCTAAAGTCTACTATAATCTCTCCAAACTGGTCACCCAAACATTAGAGCCTACCACCAAGAAACCTCTGGGTTTCAGCAACTCATCTGAGAGGGCTTTGTCACCTAGCAACACCCTAAACAATGCTTTGCCAGGTCACTGCCTCTTGGAGTTCCAGAATCTTAGTCCAAGATTCTGTGACCTAAGCACTCCTGCCCACATCAGACACCAATGACAGGAGACTGACCAATAGCACTCTGGACTCACTTGTAAACCTCTGCCTGTCTATCATAGCTTCAGAGCAGGTGCTCCTCCCATGGTCAAGTCATGCCAAGGTTGCTTCCCAGTCCTGCATCTCTTGCCAGGATTGCACGTCTTTACCTAAATAACCAACCTCTTTCTTTCTAAAATTTACCATATTATTGATATTGGATTCTTAAGTACTATAAGCTATTTTTGAATCAGAAAACTACTTTGGACATCGTTTTCTATGAGGGAAAATATTTTCCTTTTTCATTGTTGCTGAATCCAATCTTTGCTCTTAAAAAAGTACAACTCAACTCTTGGGGGTGAGGCAGGAGGATTATCAGTTCAAGGCTACCCTCCGGTTAGGGTATGGGTTATGGTTATGGTTATGGTTAGGATTAGGGTTAGAATTAGGTTTAGGGTTAGGTTTAGGGTTAGTGTTAGGTTTAGTGTTTGGGTTAGGGTTAGGTTTAGGGTTAGGGATACGATTAGGATTAGGGTTATGGTTTGAGTTAGGGTTAGGGGTAGGATTAGGTTTAGGGTTAGGGTTAGGGTTTGAGTTAGGGTTAGGGTTAGGTTTAGGGTTTCCGTTTGGGTTAGGGTGAGTGTTAGGGTTAGGGTTAGGGTTAGTGTTAGGATTAAAGTTTGGGTTTGGATTAGGGTTCGTGTTAGGGTTAGGGTTAGGGTTTAGGTTAGGTTTAGCGTTAGGGTTTGTGATAAGGTTAGGATTTGGGTTAAGGTTAGGGTTAGGATTAGGGTTAGAGTTAAGGTTAGAGTTAGGGTTAACGTTTGGGTTAGGGTTAAGTTTAGTTTAAAGTTAGGGTTAGTTTTTGGGTTAGGGTTAGGGCTAGGGTTTGGGTTATGTTTAGGGTTAGGGTTAGGGTTTGGGTTTGGGTTAGGGTTAGGGTTAGAGTTATTGTTTGGGTTAGGGTTAGTGTTAGGGTTAGGTTTTGGGTTAGGGATAAGTTTAGCGTTACGGTTAGGGCTAGGGTTAGGATTAAAGTTAGGGTTAGGATAAGTGTTAGGGTTAGGATTAGAGTTTGGGTTAGGGTTAGGGTTAGGGTTAGGGTTAGGGTTAGGGTTATGGTTAGGGTTTGGGTTAGAGTTAGGGTTAGGGTTAGGGTTAGGATTAGGGTTAGGGTTAGGGTTTGGGTTAGAGTTAGCGTTAGGGTTAGGGTTTGGGTTAGGATTAGGGTTAGAGTTAGGGTTTGGGTTAGAGTTAGCGTTAGGGTTAGGGTTTGGGTTAGGGTTAGGATTAGGTTTAGGGTTTGCGTTTGGGTTAGGGTGAGGGTTAGGTTTAGGGCTAGGGTTAGTGTTAGGATTAGGGTTTGGGTTTGGGTTAGGGTTACTGTTAGGTTTAGGGTTAGGGTTTAAGTTAGGGTTAGGGTTAGGGTTTCGGTTTGGGTTTGGTTTACGATTAGAGTTGGGTTTAGGGTTAGGATTTGGGTTCGGCTTAGGTTTAGGGTTAGGGTTTGCGATAGGGTTAGGGTTTGGGTTAGGGTTAGGGTTAGGGTTAGCGTTTGGGTTATGGTTAAGTTTAGTTTAAGGTTAGGGTTAGGGTTTGGGTTAGGGTTAGGTTTAGGGTTAGGGTTAGGTTTAGAGTGTGCGTTTGGGTGAGGGTTAGGTTTAGGGTAAGGGTTATGTTTAGGGATAGAGTTATGGTTTGGGTTCAGGTTATGGTTAGGGTTTGGGTTAGGGTTAGGTTTAGGGTTTGGATTTGGATTAGGGTTAGGGTTCGGTTTAGTGTTAGGGTTAGGGTTAGAGTTAGGGTTTGGTTTGGATAGTGTTAGGTTTGTGTTAGGTTTAGGGTTAGGTTTAGGGTTAGGATTAGGGTTTGTGTTAGGGTTAGGGTTAGGGTTAGGGTTTGGGTTTGGCTTAGGGTTAGGGTTAGGGTTAGGGTTAGGTTTAGGGTTAGGGTTAGGGTTAGGTTTAGGGTTACGGTTAGGGTTTGGTTTGGGTTAGTGTTAGGGTTTGTGTTAGGTTTAGGGTTAGGTTTAGGGTTTGTGTTAGGGTTAGGGTTAGGGTTAAGGTTAGGGTTTGGGTTAGGGTTAGGGTTAGGTTTAGGGTTATGGTTTGTGTTAGGGTTAGGGTTAGGGTTTGGGTTTGGGTTAGGGGTAGGTTTAGGGTTAGTGTTAGTGTTTGGGTTATTGTTAGGGTTAGGGTTAGGTTAGGGTTTGGGTTTGTGTTAGGGTTAGGGTTAGTATTCGGGTTTGTGTTAGGTTTAGGGTTAGGGTTAGGGTTTGTGTTAGGGTTAGGGTTAGGGTTAACGTTAGGTTTTGGGTTAGGGTTACGGTTAGGATAAGGGTTATGTTTTGGGTTAGGGTTAGGGTTAGGGTTTGGGTTTGGTTTAAGGTTAGGGTGAGGCTTAGGGTAAGGGTTATGTTTAGGGATAGAGTTATGGTTTGGGTTCAGGTTATGGTTAGGGATTGGGATAGGGTTAGGTTTAGGGATTGGATTTGAATTAGGGTTAGGGTTAGGTTTAGTGTTAGGGTTAGGGTTAGGGTTAGTGTTAGGGTTTGGATTGGGTAGTGTTAGGGTTTGTGTTAGGTTTAGGGTTAGGGTTAGGGTTTGTGTTAGGGTTAGGGTTAGGTTTAGGGTTACGGTTAGGGTTTGGTTTGGGTTAGTGTTAGGGTTTGTGTTAAGTTTAGGGTTAGGTTTAGGGTTTGTGTTAGGGTTAGGGTTAGAGTTAAGGTTAGGGTTTGGGTTAGGGTTAGGGTTAGGGTTACGTTTAGGGTTATGGTTTGGGTTAGGGTTAGGGTTAGGGTTTGGGTTTGGGTTAGGTTTAGGGTTAGTGTTAGTGTTTGGGTTATTGTTAGGGTTAGGGTTAGGTAAGGGTTTGGGTTTTTGTTACATTTAGGGTTAGTGTTAGGATTTGTGTTAGGTTTAGGGTTAGGGTTAGGGTTTCTGTTAGGGTTAGGGTTAGGGTTAAGGTTAGGTTTGGGGTTAGGGTTAGGGTTAGGATATGGGTTGTGGTTTGGGTTAGGGTTAGGGTTAGGGTTTGGGTTTGGTTTAGGGTTAGGGTTAGGGTTTGGGTTTGGGTTAGGGTTAGGGGTAGAGTTATTGTTTGGGTTAGGGTTAGTGTTCGTGTTAGGGTTTGGGTTAGGGATAGGGTTATGGTTAGGGTTAGGGTTAGGTTTAGGGTTAAAATTTGGGTTAGGGTTAGTGTTAGGGTTAGGATTAGAGTTTGGGTTAGGGTTAGGGTTAGGGTTAGGGTTAGGGTTAGGGTTATGGTTAGGGTTTGGGTTAGAGTTAGGGTTAGGGTTAGGGTTAGGATTAGGGTTAGGGTTAGGGTTTGGGTTAGAGTTATCGTTAGGGTTAGGGTTTGGGTTAGGATTAGGGTTAGGGTTAGGGTTTGGGTTAGAGTTAGCGTTAGGGTTAGGGTTTGGGTTAGGGTTAGGATTAGGTTTAGGGTTTGCGTTTGGGTTAGGGTGAGGGTTAGGTTTAGGGCTAGGGTTAGTTTTAGGATTAGGGTTTGGGTTTGGGTTATGGTTACTGTTAGGTTTAGGGTTAGGGTTTAAGTTAGGGTTAGGGTTAGGGTTTCGGTTTGGGTTTGGTTTACGATTAGAGTTGGGTTTAGGGTTAGGATTTGGGTTCGGCTTAGGTTTAGGGTTAGGGTTTGCGATAGGGTTAGGGTTTGGGTTAGGGTTAGGGTCAGGGTTAGCGTTGGGTTATGGTTAAGTTTAGTTTAAGGTTAGGGTTAGGGTTTGGGTTAGGGTTAGGTTTAGGGTTAGGGTTAGGGTTAGAGTGTGCGTTTGGGTGAGGGTTAGGTTTAGGGTAAGGGTTATGTTTAGGGATAGAGTTATGGTTTGGGTTCAGGTTATGGTTAGGGTTTGGGTTAGGGTTAGGTTTAGGGTTTGGATTTGGATTAGGGTTAGGGTTCGGTTTAGTGTTAGGGTTAGAGTTAGAGTTAGGGTTTGGTTTGGATAGTGTTAGGTTTGTGTTAGGTTTAGGGTTAGGTTTAGGGTTAGGATTAGGGTTTGTGTTAGGGTTAGGGTTAGGGTTAGGGTTTGGGTTTGGCTTAGGGTTAGGGTTAGGGTTAGGGTTAGGTTTAGGGTTAGGGTTAGGGTTAGGTTTAGGGTTACGGTTAGGGTTTGGTTTGGGTTAGTGTTAGGGTTTGTGTTAGGTTTAGGGTTAGGTTTAGGGTTTGTGTTAGGGTTAGGGTTAGGGTTATGGTTAGGGTTTGGGTTAGGGTTAGGGTTAGGTTTAGGGTTATGGTTTGTGTTAGGGTTAGGGTTAGGGTTTGGGTTTGGGTTAGGGGTAGGTTTAGGGTTAGTGTTAGTGTTTGGGTTATTGTTAGGGTTAGGGTTAGGTTAGGCTTTGGGTTTGTGTTAGGGTTAGGGTTAGTATTCGGGTTTGTGTTAGGTTTAGGGTTAGGGTTAGGGTTTGTGTTAGGGTTAGGGTTAGGGTTAACGTTAGGTTTTGGGTTAGGGTTACGGTTAGGATAAGGGTTATGTTTTGGGTTAGGGTTAGGGTTAGGGTTTGGGTTTGGTTTAGGGTTAGGGTTAGGGTTAGGGTAAGGGTTATGTTTAGGGATAGAGTTATGGTTTGGCTTCAGGTTATGGTTAGGGTTTGGGTTAGGGTTAGGTTTAGGGTTTGGATTTGGATTAGGGTTAGGGTTCGGTTTAGTGTTAGGGTTAGGGTTAGGGTTAGTGTTAGGGTTTGGATTGGGTAGTGTTAGGGTTTGTGTTAGGTTTAGGGTTAGGGTTAGGGTTTGTGTTAGTGTTAGGGTTAGGTTTAGGGTTACGGTTAGGGTTTGGTTTGGGTTAGTGTTAGGGTTTGTGTTAAGTTTAGGGTTAGGTTTAGGGTTTGTGTTAGGGTTAGGGTTAGAGTTAAGGTTAGGGTTTGGGTTAGGGTTAGGGTTAGGGTTAGGTTTAGGGTTATGGTTTGGGTTAGGGTTAGGGTTAGGGTTTGGGTTTGGGTTAGGTTTAGGGTTAGTGTTAGTGTTTGGGTTATTGTTAGGGTTAGGGTTAGGTAAGGGTTTGGGTTTTTGTTACATTTAGGGTTAGTGTTAGGATTTGTGTTAGGTTTAGGGTTAGGGTTAGGGTTTCTGTTAGGGTTAGGGTTAGGGTTAAGGTTAGGTTTTGGGTTAGGGTTAGGGTTAGGATAAAGGTTATGGTTTGGGTTAGGGTTAGGGTTAGGTTTTGGGTTTGGTTTAGGGTTAGGGTTAGGGTTAGTGTTAGGGTTAGGGTTAGTGTTAGGGTTTGTTTTGCGTTAGGATTAGGGTTAGGGTTAAGGTTAGTATTAGGGTTACGGTTTGGGTTAGGGTTTGGGTTTGGGTTAGGGTTAGGGATAGGGTTTGGTTTAGGTTTAGTGTTAGGGTTAGGGTTTGGGTTTGGGTTACGGTTAGGGTTAGGTTAGGGTTTGGGTTTGGGTTTGGGTTAGGGTTAAGTTTAGATTTAGGGTTTGTGTTAGGGTTAGGTTTCTGATTAATGTTTGGATTAGCTTTAGGGTTTGGGTTTGGCTTAGGGTTAGGGTTAGGGTTAGGGTTGGGGTGTGCGTTTGGGTGAGGGTTAGGTTTAGGGTGAGGGTTATGTTTAGGGATATTGTTATGGTTGGGGTTCTGTTTATGGTTAGGGTTTGGGTTAGTGTTAGGTTTCGGGTTTGGATTTGGATTAGGGTTAGTTTAGGGTTAGGGTTAGTGTTAGTGTTAGGGTTTGGTTTGGGTTAGGATTAGAGTTAGGGTTAGGGTTTGGGTTTGGGTTAGGGATAGTGTTTGTGTTAGGGTTAGGTTTAGATTTAGGGTTTGGGTTAGAGTTTGGTTTAGGGTTAATGTTTGGGTTAGCTTTAGTGTTAGGGTTTGGGTTAGGGTTAGGTTTATGGTTATGGTTAGGGTTAGGGTTAAGATTAGGTTTAGGGTTAGGCTTTGGGTTAGGGTTATGATTAGGGTAAATGTTTGGGTTAGGGTTAGGGTTAGGTATAGGGTTAGGGATTGGTTTAGTGTTAGGTTTACTGTTAGGGTTAGGGTTAGTGTTTGGATTACGGTTAGAGTTTTGGTTAGGTTTAGGGTTAGGGTTAGGGTTTGTGTTAGGGTTAGGTTTAGGGTTAGGGTTTGGGCTAGGGTTAGGGTTTGGTTTAGGGTTAATGTTTGGGTTAGTGTTAGGATTAGGTTTAGCGTTAGAGTTTCGTTTAGGGTTAGGTTTTGGGTTATGGGTAGGTTTAGGCTTAGGGTTTGGGTTAGGGTTAGGTTTAGGTTTAATGTTTGGGTTAGGCTTAGGGTTAGGGTTAGGGTTAGGGTTAGTAGAGGTAGGCGTTACAGTAGAGGTCCTGTATGTGGAGGTCCTGTGCAGGGCCAGCAGGCCACACCATCTTCTCCCCTCCTCCTCCCATCTTCTCCTGGCTGCTTCTTTTTGTCAAACACCAGAACTTTGACCTAAAGTCTACTATAATCTCTCCAAACTGGTCACCCAAACATTAGAGCCTACCACCAAGAAACCTCTGGGTTTCAGCAACTCATCTGAGAGGGCTTTGTCACCTAGCAACACCCTAAACAATGCTTTGCCAGGTCACTGCCTCTTGGAGTTCCAGAATCTTAGTCCAAGATTCTGTGACCTAAGCACTCCTGCCCACATCAGACACCAATGACAGGAGACTGACCAATAGCACTCTGGACTCACTTGTAAACCTCTGCCTGTCTATCATAGGTTCAGAGCAGGTGCTCCTCCCATGGTCAAGTCATGCCAAGGTTGCTTCCCAGTCCTGCATCTCTTGCCAGGATTGCACGTCTTTACCTAAATAACCAACCTCTTTCTTTCTAAAATTTACCATATTATTGATATTGGATTCTTAAGTACTTTAAGCTATATTTGAATCAGAAAACTACTTTGGACATCGTTTTCTATGAGGGAAAATATTTTCCTTTTTCATTGTTGCTGAATCCAATCTTTGCTCTTAAAAAAGTACAACTCAACTCTTGGGGGTGAGGCAGGAGGATTATCAGTTCAAGGCTACCCTCCGGTTAGGGTATGGGTAATGGTTATGGTTATGGTTAGGATTAGGGTTAGAATTAGGGTTAGGGTTAGGTTTAGGGTTAGTGTTAGGTTTAGTGTTTGGGTTAGGGTTAGGTTTAGGGTTAGGGATACGATTAGGATTAGGGTTATGGTTTGAGTTAGGGTTAGGGGTAGGATTAGGTTTAGGGTTAGGGTTAGGGTTTGAGTTAGGTTTAGGGTTAGGTTTAGGGTTTCCGTTTGCGTTAGGGTGAGTGTTAGGGTTAGGGTTAGGGTTAGTGTTAAGATTAAAGTTTGGGTTTGGGTTAGGGTTCGTGTTAGGGTTAGGGTTAGGGTTTAGGTTAGGTTTAGCGTTAGGGTTTGTGATAAGGTTAGGATTTGGGTTAAGGTTAGGGTTAGGATTAGGGTTAGGGTTAAGGTTAGAGTTAGGGTTAACGTTTGGGTTAGGGTTAAGTTTAGTTTAAGGTTAGGGTTAGTTTTTGGGTTAGGGTTAGGGCTAGGGTTAGGGTTAGGGTTAGGGTTAGGGTTAGGGTTTCGGTTTGGGTTAGGGTTAGGGTTAGAGTTATTGTTTGGGTTAGGGTTAGTGTTCGTGTTAGGCTTTGGGTTAGGGATAGGGTTATGGTTAGGGTTAGGGTTAGGTTTAGGGTTAAAATTTGGGTTAGGGTTAGTGTTAGGGTTAGGATTAGGGTTTGGGTTAGGGTTAGGGTTAGGGTTAGGGTTAGGGTTATGGTTAGGGTTTGGGTTAGAGTTAGGGTTAGGGTTAGGGTTAGGATTAGGGTTAGGGTTAGGGTTTGGGTTAGAGTTAGCGTTAGGGTTAGGGTTTGGGTTAGGATTAGGGTTAGGGTTAGGGTTTGGGTTAGAGTTAGCGTTAGGGTTAGGGTTTGGGTTAGGGTTAGGATTAGGTTTAGGGTTTGCGTTTGAGTTAGGGTGAGGGTTAGGTTTAGGGCTAGGGTTAGTGTTAGGATTAGGGTTTGGGTTTGGGTTAGGGTTACTGTTAGGTTTAGGGTTAGAGTTTAAGTTAGGTTTAGTGTTAGGGTTTCGGTTTGGGTTTGGTTTACGATTAGAGTTGGGGTTAGGGTTAGGATTTGGGTTAGGCTTAGGTTTAGGGTTAGGGTTTGCGATAGGGTTAGGGTTTGGGTTAGGATTAGGGTTAGGGTTAGCGTTTGGGTTATGGTTAAGTTTAGTTTAAGGTTAGGGTTAGGGTTTGGGTTAGGGTTAGGGTTAGGGTTAGGGTTAGGGTTAGGGTTAGAGTCTGCGTTTGGGTGAGGGTTAGGTTTAGGGTAAGGGTTTTGTTTAGGGATACAGTTATGGTTTGGGTTCAGGTTATGGTTAGGGTTTGGGTTAGGGTTAGGTTTAGGGTTTGGATTTGGATTAGGGTTAGGGTTCGGTTTAGTGTTAGGGTTAGGGTTAGGGTTAGTGTTAGGGTTTGGTTTGGGTAGTGTTAGGTTTGTGTTAGGTTTAGGGTTAGGTTTAGGGTTAGGATTAGGGTTTGTGTTAGGGTTAGGGTTAGGGTTAGGGTTTGGGTTTGGCTTAGGGTTAGGGTTAGGGTTAGGGTTAGGGTTAGGGCTAGGGTTAGGTTTAGGGTTACGGTTAGGGTTTGGTTTGGGTTAGTGTTAGGGTTTGTGTTACGTTTAGGGTTAGGTTTAGGGTTTGTGTTAGGGTTAGGGTTAGGGTTAAGGTTAGGGTTTGGGTTAGGGTTAGGGTTAGGTTTAGGGTTATGGTTTGGATTAGGGTTAGGGTTAGGGTTTGGGTTTGGGTTAGGGGTAGGTTTAGGGTTAGTGTTAGTGTTTGGGTTATTGTTAGGTTTAGGGTTAGGTTAGGGTTTGGGTTTGTGTTAGGGTTAGGGTTAGTATTCGGATTTGTGTTAGGTTTAGGGTTAGGGTTAGGGTTAGGGTTTGTGTTAGGGTTAGGGTTAGGGTTAAGGTTAGGTTTTGGGTTAGGGTTACGGTTAGGATAAGGGTTATGTTTTGGGTTAGGGTTAGGGTTAGGATTTGTGTTTGGTTTAGGGTTAGGGTTAGTGTTAGGGTAAGGCTTATGTTTAGGGATAGAGTCATGTTTTGGGTTCAGGTTAGGGTTAGGGTTTGGGTTGGGGTTAGGTTTAGGGGTTGGATTTGTTTTAGGGTTAGGGTTCCGTTTAGTGTTAGGGTTAGGTTTAGGGTTAGTGTTAGGGTTTGGATTGGGTAGTGTTAGGGTTTGTGTTAGGTTTAGGGTTAGGTTTAGGGTTAGGGTTAGGGTTTGTGTTAGGGTTAGGGTTAGGTTTAGGGTTACGGTTAGGGTTTGGTTTGGGTTAGTGTTAGGGTTTTTGTTAAGTTTAGGTTTAGGTTTAGGGTTTGTGTTAGGGTTAGGTTTAGAGTTAAGGTTAGGGTTTGGGTTAGGGTTAGGTTTAGGGTTAGGGTTAGGGTTAGGGTTAGGGTTAGGGTTAGGGTTAGGGTTTGGGTAGGGTTAGGGTTTGGTTTAGGGTTAATGTTTGGGTTAGTGTTAGGATTAGGTTTAGCGTTAGGGTTTCGTTTAGGGTTAGGTTTTGGGTTATGGGTAGGTTTAGGCTTAGGGTTTGGGTTAGGGTTAGGTTTAGGTTTAATGTTTGGGTTAGGCTTAGGTTTAGGGTTAGGGTTAGGGTTAGTAGAGGTAGGCGTTGCAGTAGAGGTCCTGTATGTGGAGGTCCTGTGCAGGGCCAGCAGGCCACACCATCTTCTCCCCTCCTCCTCCCATCTTCTCCTGGCTGCTTCTTTTTGTCAAACACTAGAACTTTGACCTAAAGTCTACTATAATCTCTCCAAACTGGTCACCCAAACATTAGAGCCTACCACCAAGAAACCTCTGTGTTTCAGCAACTCATCTGAGAGGGCTTTGTCACCTAGCAACACCCTAAACAATGCTTTGCCAGGTCACTGCCTCTTGGAGTTCCAGAATCTTAGTCCAAGATTCTGTGACCTAAGCACTCCTGCCCACATCAGACACCAATGACAGGAGACTGACCAATAGCACTCTGGACTCACTTGCAAAGCTCTGCCTGTCTATCATAGCTTCAGAGCAGGTGCTCCTCCCATGGTCAAGTCATGCCAAGGTTGCTTCCCAGTCCTGCATCTCTTGCCAGGATTGCACGTCTTTACCTAAATAACCAACCTCTTTCTTTCTAAAATTTACCATATTATTGATATTGGATTCTTAAGTACTATAAGCTACATTTGAATCAGAAAACTACTTTGGACATCGTTTTCTATGAGGGAAAATATTTTCCTTTATCATTGTTGCTGAATCCAATCTTTGCTCTTAAAAAAGTACAACTCAACTCTTGGGGGTGAGGCAGGAGGATTATCAGTTCAAGGCTACCCTCCGGTTAGGGTATGGGTAATGGTTATGGTTATGGTTAGGATTAGGGTTAGAATTAGGGTTAGGGTTAGGTTTAGGGTTAGTGTTAGGTTTAGTGTTTGGGTTAGGGTTAGGTTTAGGGTTAGGGATACGATTAGGATTAGGGTTATGGTTTGAGTTAGGGTTAGGGGTAGGATTAGGTTTAGGGTTAGGGTTAGGGTTTGAGTTAGGGTTAGGGTTAGGTTAAGGGTTTCCGTTTGCGTTAGGGTGAGTGTTAGGGTTGGGGTTAGGGTTAGTGTTAAGATTAAAGTTTGGGTTTGGGTTAGGGTTCGTGTTAGGGTTAGGGTTAGGGTTTAGGTTAGGTTTAGCGTTAGGGTTTGTGATAAGGTTAGGATTTGGGTTAAGGTTAGGGTTAGGATTAGGGTTAGGGTTAAGGTTAGAGTTAGGGTTAACGTTTGGGTTAGGGTTAAGTTTCGTTTAAGGTTAGGGTTAGTTTTTGGGTTAGGGTTAGTGCTAGGGTTAGGGTTAGGGTTAGGGTTAGGGTTAGGGTTTGGGTTTGGGTTAGGGTTAGGGTTAGAGTTATTGTTTGGGTTAGGGTTAGTGTTCGTGTTAGGCTTTGGGTTAGGGATAGGGTTATGGTTAGGGTTAGGGTTAGGTTTAGGGTTAAAATTTAGGTTAGGGTTAGTGTTAGGGTTAGGATTAGGGTTTGGGTTAGGGTTAGGGTTAGGGTTAGGGTTAGGGTTATGGTTAGGGTTTGGGTTAGAGTTAGGGTTAGGGTTAGGGTTAGGACTAGGGTTAGGGTTAGGGTTTGGGTTAGAGTTGGCGTGAGGGTGAGGGTTTGTGTTAGGATTAGGGTTAGGTTTAGGGTTTGCGTTAGAGTTAGCGATAGGGTTAGGGTTTGGGTTAGGGTTAGGATTAGGTTTAGGGTTTGCGTTTGAGTTAGGGTGAGGGTTAGGTTTAGGGATAGGGTTAGTGTTAGGATTAGGGTTTGGGTTTGGGTTAGGGTTACTGTTAGGTTTAGGGTTAGGGTTTAAGTTAGGGTTAGTGTTAGGGTTTCGGTTTGGGTTTGGTTTACGATTAGAGTTGGGGTTAGGGTTAGGATTTGGGTTAGGCTTAGGTTTAGGGTTAGGGTTTGCGATAGGGTTAGGGTTTGGGTTAGGGTTAGGGTTAGGGTTAGCGTTTGGGTTATGGTTAAGTTTAGTTTAAGGTTAGGGTTAGGGTTTGGGTTAGGGTTAGGGTTAGGGTTAGGGTTAGGGTTAGGGTTAGAGTGTGCGTTTGGGTGAGGGTTAGGTTTAGGGTAAGGGTTTTGTTTAGGGATACAGTTATGGTTTGGGTTCAGGTTATGGTTAGGGTTTGGGTTAGGGTTAGGTTTAGGGTTTGGATTTGGATTAGGGTTAGGGTTCGGTTTAGTGTTAGGGTTAGGGTTAGGGTTAGTGTTAGTGTTTGGTTTGGGTAGTGTTAGGTTTGTGTTAGGTTTAGGGTTAGGTTTAGGGTTAGGATTAGGGTTTGTGTTAGGGTTAGGGTTAGGGTTAGGGTTTGGGTTTGGCTTAGGGTTAGGGTTAGGGTTAGGGTTAGGGTTAGGTTTAGGGTTACGGTTAGGGTTTGGTTTGGGTTAGTGTTAGGGTTTGTGTTACGTTTAGGGTTAGGTTTAGGGTTTGTGTTAGGGTTAGGGTTAGGGTTAAGGTTAGGGTTTGGGTTAGGGTTAGGGTTAGGTTTAGGGTTATGGTTTGGATTAGGGTTAGGGTTAGGGTTTGGGTTTGGGTTAGGGGTAGGTTTAAGGTTAGTGTTAGTGTTTGGGTTATTGTTAGGTTTAGGGTTAGGTTAGGGTTTGGGTTTGTGTTAGGGTTAGGGTTAGTATTCGGGTTTGTGTTAGGTTTAGGGTTAGGGTTAGGGTTTGTGTTAGGGTTAGGGTTAGGGTTAAGGTTAGGTTCTGGGTTAGGGTTACGGTTAGGATAAGGGTTATGTTTTGGGTTAGGGTTAGGGTTAGGATTTGTGTTTGGTTTAGGGTTAGGGTTAGGGTTAGGGTAAGGGTTATGTTTAGGGATAGAGTTATGTTTTGGGTTCAGGTTATGGTTAGGGTTTGGGTTAGGGTTAGGTTTAGGGTTTGGATTTGGATTAGGGTTAGGGTTCCGTTTAGTGTTAGGGTTAGGTTTAGGGTTAGTGTTAGGGTTTGGATTGGGTAGTGTTAGGGTTTGTGTTAGGTTTAGGGTTAGGTTTAGGGTTAGGGTTAGGGTTTGTGTTAGGGTTAGGGTTAGGTTTAGGGTTACGGTTAGGGTTTGGTTTGGGTTAGTGTTAGGGTTTGTGTTAAGTTTAGGTTTATGTTTAGGGTTTGTGTTAGGGTTAGGTTTAGAGTTAAGGTTAGGGTTTGGGTTAGGGTTAGGTTTAGGGTTATGGTTTGGGTTAGGGTTAGGGTTAGGGTTTGGGTTTGGGTTAGGTTTAGGGTTAGTGTTAGTGTTTGGGTTATTGTTAGGGTTAGGGTTAGGTAAGGGTTTGGTTTTGGGTTAGGGTTAGGGTTAGTGTTAGGGTTTGTGTTAGGTTTAGGGTTAGGGTTAGTGTTTGTGTTAGGGTTATGGTTAGGGTTAAGGTTAGGTTTTATGTTAGGGTTAGGGTTAGGATAAGGGTTATGGTTTGGTTTAGGGTTAGGGTTAGGATTTGGGTTTGGTTTAGGGTTAGGGTTAGGGTTAGGGTTAGGGTTAGGGTTAGGGTTTATTTTGCGTTAGGATTAGGGTTAGGGTTAAGGTTAGGGTTTGGGTTTGGGTTTGGGTTACGGTTAGAGTTAGGTTAGGGTTTGGGTTTGGGTTTGGGTTAGGGTTAGGTTTAGGGTTAGTGTTTGGGTTAGGGTTAGGTTTCGGGTTAATGTTTGGTTTAGGTTTAGGTTTAGGGTTTGGGTTAGGGTTAGGGGTATGGTTATGGTTAGAGTTTGGGTTAGGGTTAGGTTTAGGGTTAGGTTTTGGGTTAGGGTTAGGTTTAGGGGTTAGGGTTTGGGTAGGGTTAGGGTTTGGTTTAGGGTTAATGTTTGGGTTAGTGTTAGGATTAGGTTTAGCGTTAGGGTTTCGTTTAGGGTTAGGTTTTGGGTTATGGGTAGGTTTAGGCTTAGGGTTTGGGTTAGGGTTAGGTTTAGGTTTAATGTTTGGGTTAGGCTTAGGTTTAGGGTTAGGGTTAGGGTTAGTGGAGGTAGGCGTTGCAGTAGAGGTCCTGTATGTGGAGGTCCTGTGCAGGGCCAGCAGGCCACACCATCTTCTCCCCTCCTCCTCCCATCTTCTCCTGGCTGCTTCTTTTTGTCAAACACTAGAACTTTAACCTAAAGTCTACTATAATCTCTCCAAACTGGTCACCCAAACATTAGAGCCTACCACCAAGAAACCTCTGTGTTTCAGCAACTCATCTGAGAGGGCTTTGTCATCTAGCAACACCCTAAACAATGCTTTGCCAGGTCACTGCCTCTTGGAGTTCCAGAATCTTAGTCCAAGATTCTGTGACCTAAGCACTCCTGCCCACATCAGACACCAATGACAGGAGACTGACCAATAGCACTCTGGACTCACTTGCAAAGCTCTGCCTGTCTATCATAGCTTCAGAGCAGGTGCTCCTCCCATGGTCAAGTCATGCCAAGGTTGCTTCCCAGTCCTGCATCTCTTGCCAGGATTGCACGTCTTTACCTAAATAACCAACCTCTTTCTTTCTAAAATTTACCATATTATTGATATTGGATTCTTAAGTACTATAAGCTACATTTGAATCAGAAAACTACTTTGGACATCGTTTTCTATGAGGGGAAATATTTTCCTTTATCATTGTTGCTGAATCCAATCTTTGCTCTTAAAAAAGTACAACTCAACTCTTGGGGGTGAGGCAGGAGGATTATCAGTTCAAGGCTACCCTCTGGTTAGGGTATGGGTTATGGTTATGGATATGGTTAGGATTAGGGTTAGAATTAGGGTTAGGGTTAGGTTTAGGGTTAGTGTTAGGTTTAGTGTATGGGTTAAGGTTAGGTTTAGGGTTAGGGATACGATTAGGATTAGGGTTATGGTTTGGGTTAGGGTTAGGGGTAGGATTAGGTTTAGGGTTAGGGTTAGGGTTTGAGGTAGGGTTAGGGTTAGGTTTAGGGTTTCCGGTTGGGTTAGGGTGAGTGTTAGGCTGAGTGTTAGGGTTCGTGTTAGGGTTAGGGTTAGGGTTAAGGTTAGGTTTTGGGATAGGGTTAGGGTTAGGATTAGGGTTATGGTTTGGGTTAGGGTTAGGGTTAGGGTTAGGGTTTGGGTTTGGGTTAGGGTTAGGGTTAGGGTTAATGTTAGGGTTTGGGTTATTGTTAGGGTTAAGGTTAGGTTAGGGTTTGGGTTTGGGTTAGGGTTAGGTTTAGTGTTAAGTTTAGTGTTAGGGTTTGGTTTTTTTTTTGGTTAGGGTTAGGGTTTGTGTTAGGGTTAAGGTTAGGGTTAGGGTTTGTGTTAGTGTTAGGTTTAGGGTTAGGGTTAGGTTTAGGGTGTGGGTTAGGGTTCGGGTTAAGGTTAGGATTAGGGTTATGGTTTGAACTAGGGTTAGGGTTAGCGTTTAGATTAGGGTTAATTTTTGGTTAAGGCTAGGGTTAGGGTTTGGGTTAGAGTTAGGGTTAGGGTGTGCGTTTGGGTTAGGGTTAGGTTTAGGGTTAGGGTTAGGTTTAGGGATAGAGTTACGGTTTGTATTCTGGTTATGGTTAGGGTTTGGTTTAGAGTTAGGGTTAGGATTATGGATTGAGTTTGAGTTAGGGTTAGGTTTAGGGTTAGGGTTAGGGTTAGGGTAACGATTAGAGTTTGGGTTAGGGTTAGGTTTAGGGTTTGGTTTGGGTTAGGGTTAGGGTTAGGGTTAGGGCTTGTGTTAGGGTTAGGTTTAGGGTTAGGGTTTGGTTTCGGGTTAGGTTTAGGGTTAATGTTTGGGTTAGGGTTATGTTTAGGGTTAGGGTTTGGGTTAGGGTTAGGGTTAGCTTTTGGGTTAGGTTTAAGTTCAGGTTTAGTCTTAGGATTTAGGGTTAGGGTTAGGGTTAGGGTTAGGTTTACGGTTAAGGTTTGGGTTAGGGTTAGGTTTAGGGTTAATGTTTGGGTTAGGGTTAGGGTTAGGTATAGGGTTAAGGTTTGTGTTAGTGTTAGGTTTAGGGTTAGGGTTAGGTTTAGGGTGTGGGTTAGGGTTCGGGTTAAGGTTAGGATTAGGGTTATGGTTTGAATTAGGGTTAGGGTTAGCGTTTGGATTAGGGTTAATTTTTGGTTAAGGTAAGGGTTAGGGTTTGGGTTAGAGTTAGGGTTAGGGTGTGCGTTTGGGTTAGGGTTAGGTTTAGGGTTAGGGTTAGGTTTAGGGATAGAGTTACGGTTTGTATTCTGGTTATGGTTAGGGTTTGGTTTAGAGTTAGGGTTAGGATTAGGGATTGAGTTTGAGTTAGGGTTAGGTTTAGGGTTAGGTTTAGGGTTAGGGTTAGGTTTAGGGTTACGATTAGAGTTTGGGTTAGGGTTAGGGTTATGCTTTGGTTTGGGTTAGGGTTAGGGTTAGGGTTAGGGCTTGAGTTAGTGTTAGTTTTAGGGTTAGGGTTTGGTTTAGGGTTAGGTTTAGGGTTAATGTTTGGGTTAGGGTTATGTTTAGGGTTAGGGTTTGGGTTAGGGTTAGGGTTTGTGTTAGGGTTAGGGTTAGGGTTACGTTTGTGTTAGGGTTAGGGTTAGGGTTGGTGTTTGGGTTAGGTTTTGGTTTAGGGTTAGGGTTAGGGTTAGTGTTTGGGTTAGGGTTAGGTTTAAGGTTAGGGATACGATTAGGATTAGGGTTATGGTTTGGGTTAGGGTTAGGGTTAGGGTTAGGGTTAGGGTTAGGGTTAGGGTTAGGGTTAGGATTTGAGTTAGGTTTAGGGTTAGGTTTATGGTTTCCGTTTGGGTTAGGGTGAGTGTTAGGGTTAGGGTTAGTGTTAGGATTAAGGTTTGGGTTTGGGTTAAGGTTAGTGTTAGGGTTAGGGTTAGGGTTTAGGTTAGGTTTAGGGTGAGGGTTTGCGATAAGTTTACGATTTGGGTTAAGGTTAGTGTTAGGGTTATTTTTAGGGTTACCGTTTGGGTTAGTTTTAAGTTTAGTTTAAGGTTAGGATTTGGGTTTGGGTTAGGGTTAGGGTTAGGGTTAGGGTTAGGGTTAGGGTTAGGGTTTGGGTTAGGGTTAGGATTAGGGTTATGGTTTGGGTGAGGGTTACAGTTAGGTTTTGGGTTTGGGTTGGAGTGTGGGGTAGGGTTAGGTTTAGGTTTTGGGTTAGGGTTAGGGTTTGGGTTTGGGTTATTGTTAGGGTTAGGGTTAGGTTAGTGTTTGGGTTTGGGTTAGGGTTAGGGTTAGAGTTAGGGTTTGGTTTAGGATTAGGGTTAGTGTTAGGGTTTGGGTTAGGGTTAGAGTTAGGGTTAGGGTTAGAGTGTGCGTTTGGGTTAGGGTTAGGTTTAGGGTTAGGGTTAGGTTTAGGGTTAGGGTTCGGTTTAGTGTTAGGGTTAGGGTTAGTGTTAGGGTTTGGGCTAGGGTTAGGGTTTGGTTTAGGGTTAATGTTTGGGTTAGTGTTAGGATTAGGTTTAGCTTTAGGGTTTCGTTTAGGGTTAGGTTTTGGGTTATGGGTAGGTTTAGGCTTAGGGTTTGGGTTAGGGTTAGGGTTAGGTTTGGGGTTAGGGTTTGGGTTAGGTTTAGGGTTAGGGGTTGGGTTTGGGTTAGGGTTAGGGTTAGGGTTTTGGTTTGGTTTTGGGTTAGGGATAGTGTTAGGGTTAGGGTTTGGGTTTGGGTTTGGGTTAGGCTTTGGTTTAGGATTACGGTTAGGGTTGGGGTTTGGGTTAGATTTAGGGTTAGGGTTAGGGTTAGGGTTTGTGTTAGAGTTAGGGTTAAGTTTAGGGTTAAGATTAGATTTAGTGTTTTTGTTAGGGTTAGGGTTAGAATTAAGGATAGGGTTTGGGGTTTGATTCGGGTTAGGATTAGGGTTTGTTTAGATTAGGGTTAATGTTGGGGTTAGGGTGAGGGTTTGGGTTTGGGTAAGTCTTTGGGATAGGGTTAGGGTTAGGGTTTGCGTTTGGGTTTGGATTAGGGTTAGGTTTTGGGTTAGAGTTTGGTTTAGGGTTGGGGTTAGGGTTAGGGTTTGTTTTGGGTAAGGGTTACGGGTAAGGTTAGAGCTGGATTTGGTGTAGGGTTAGGTTTTCGGTTACTGTTAGGTTTGGGTTTGGATTAGGGCTAGGATTAGGGTTTGGGTTTGGGTTAGGGTTAGGGTTAGGGTTAGGATTATGGTTTGGGTTAGGGTTAGGGTTAGGGTTTGGGTTTGGGTTAGCGTTAGGTTTAGGGTTAGTGTTAGGGTTTGGGTTATTGTTAGGGTTAGGGTTAGGTTAGGGTTTGGGTTTGGGTTACGGTTAGGGTTAGTGTTAGGGTTTGTGTTAGGTTTAGGGTTAGGGTTTGGGTTTGTGTTAGGCTTAGGGTTAGGGTTAAGGTTAGGTTTTGGGTTAGGGTTAGGGTTAGGATTAGGGTTATGGTTTTTGTTAGGGTTAGGGTTAGGGTTAGGGTTTGGGTTTGGCTTAGGGTTAGGGTTAGGGTTAGGGTTAGGGTTAGGGTTTGTTTTGCGTTAGGATTAGGGTTAGGGTTAAGGTTAGGATTAGGGTTACGGTTTGGGTTAGGGTTTGGGTTTGGGTTAGGGTTAGGGCTAGGATTTGGTTTAGGTTTAGGGTTAGGGTTAGGGTTAGGGTTAGGGTTAGGGTTAGGCTTAGGGTTTGGGTTTGGGTTACGGTTAGGGTTAGGTTAGGTTTTGGGTTTGGGTTTGGGTTAGGGTTAGGTTTAGGGTTAGGGTTTGGGTTAGGGTTAGGTTTCGGGTTAATGTTTGGATTAGCTTTAGGGTTAGGGTTTGGGTTAGGGTTAGGTTTTATGGTTATGGTTAGGGTTTGGGTTAGGGTGGGGTTTAGGGTTTGTGTTTGGGTTAAGGGTAGGTTTAGGGGTAATGTTTGGCTTAGGGTTAGTGTTAGGTATACGGTTAGGGTTTGGTTTAGTGTTAGGTTTAGTGTTAGGGTTAGGGTTAGGGTTAGGGTTACGGTAAGAGTTTGGGTTAGGTTTAGGGCTGTGTTAGGGTTTGGGTTTGGTTTTGGGTTAGGGATAGTGTTAGGGTTAGGGTTTGGGTTTGGGTTTGGGTTAGGCTTTGGTTTAGGATTACGGTTAGGGTTGGGGTTTGGGTTAGATTTAGGGTTAGGGTTAGGGTTAGGGTTTGTGTTAGAGTTAGGGTTAAGTTTAGGGTTAAGATTAGATTTAGTGTTTTTGTTAGGGTTAGGGTTTGAATTAAGGATAGGGTTTGGGTTTGGATTAGGGTTAGGATTAGGGTTTGTTTAGATTAGGGTTAATGTTGGGGTTAGGGTTAGGGTTTGGGTTTGGGTAAGTCTTTGGGATAGGGTTAGGGTTAGGGTTTGCGTTTGGGTTTGGATTAGGGTTAGGTTTTGGGTTAGAGTTTGGTTTAGGGTTAAGGTTAGGGTTAGGGTTTGTTTTGGGTAAGGGTTACGGTTAAGGTTAGAGCTGGATTTGGTGTAGGGTTAGGTTTACGGTTAGTGTTAGGTTTGGGTTTGGATTAGGGCTAGGATTAGGGTTTGGGTTTGGGTTAGGGTTAGGGTTAGGGTTAGGATTATGGTTTGGGTTAGGTTTAGGGTTAGGGTTTGGGTTTGGGTTAGGATTAGGTTTAGGTTTAGTGTTAGGGTTTGGGTTATTGTTAGGGTTAGGGTTAGGTTAGGGTTTGGGTTTGGGTTACGGTTAGGGTTAGTGTTAGGGTTTGTGTTAGGTTTAGGGTTAGGGTTAGGGTTTGTGTTAGGGTTAGGGTTAGGGTTAAGGTTAGGTTTTGGGTTAGGGTTAGGGTTAGGATTAGGGTTATGGTTTGGGTTAGGGTTAGGGTTAGGGTTTGGGTTTGGCTTAGGGTTAGGGTTAGGGTTAGGGTTAGGGTTAGTGTTAGGGTTTGTTTTGCGTTAGGATTAGGGTTAGGGTTAAGGTTAGGATTAGGGTTACGGTTTGGGTTAGGGTTTGGGTTTGGGTTAGGGTTAGGGCTAGGGTTTGGTTTAGGTTTAGGGTTAGGGTTAGGGTTAGGGTTTGAGTTTGGGTTACGGTTAGGGTTAGGTTAGGGTTGGGTTTGGGTTTGGGTTAGGGTTAGGTTTAGGGTTAGGGTTTGGGTTAGGGTTAGGTTTTATGGTTATGGTTAGGGTTTGGGTTAGGGTTGGGTTTAGGGTTAGGGTTAGGGTTAGGTTTAGGGTTTGCGTTTGGGTTAGGGTGAGGGTTAGGTTTAGGGCTAGGGTGAGTGATAGGATTAGGGATTGGGTTTGTGTTAGGGTTACTATTAGGTATATGGTTAGAGATTAGGTTAGGGTTAGGGTTTCGATTTGGGTTTGGTGTAGGGTTAGAGTTGGGGTTAGGGTTAGGATTTGGGTTAGGCTTAGGTTTAGGGTTAGGGTTTGCGATAGGGTTAGGGTTTGGGTTAGGGTTAGGGTTAGGTTTAGGGTTAGGGTTAGGGTGTGCGTTTGGCTGAGTGTTAGGTTTAGGGTAAGGGTTATGTTAAGGGATAGAGTTATGGTTTGGGTTCTGGTTATATTTAGAATTTGAGTTAGGGTTAGGTTTAGGGTTTGAATTTGGATTAGGGTTAGGGTTAGGGTTAGGGTTAGGGTTAGGGTTAGGGTTTGGGTTGGGTTAGTGTTAGGGTTTGTGTTAGGTTTAGGGTTAGGGTTAGGGTTTGTGTTAGGGTTAGGGTTAGGGTTAGGGTTAGGGTTAGGGTTAGGGTTAGGGTTAGGGTTTGTGTTAGGGTTAGGGTTAGGTTTAGGGTTTGGGTTTGGCTTAGGGTTCGGGTTAGGGTTAGGGTTAGGTTTAGGGTTAGGTTTATCGTTACGGTTAGCGTTTGGTTTGCGTTAGTGTTAGGGTTTGTGTTAGGTTTAGGGTTAGATTTAGGGTTTGTGTTAGGGTTAGGGTTAGGGTTAAGGTTAGGGTTTGGGTTAGGGTTAGGGTTATTTTTAGTGTTAAGTTTAGTGTTAGGGTTTGGTTTTTTTTTAGGGTTAGGGTTAGGGTTTGTGTTAGGGTTAAGATTAGGGTTTTGGTTTGTGTTAGCGTTAGGTTTAGGGTTAGGGTTAGGTTTAGGGTGTGGGTTAGGGTTCGGGTTAAGGTTAGTATTAGGGTTATGGTTTGAATTAGGGTTAGGGTTAGGGTTAGGTTTAGGGTGAGGGTTAGGTTTAGTTCTAGGGTTAGTGTTAGGATTAGGGTTTGTGTTTGGGTTAGGGTTACTGTTAGGTTTAGCGTTAGGGTTTAGGTAAGGGTTAGGGTTAGGGTTTCGGTTTGGGTTTGGTTTAGGGTTAGAGTTGGGGTTAGTGTTAGGATTTGGGTTAGGCTTAGGTTTAGGGTTAGGGTTTGCGATAGGTTAGGGTTTGGGTTAGGGTTAGGGTTAGGGTTAGCGTTTGGGTTATGGTTAAGTTTAGTTTAAGGTTAGGGTTAGGGTTTGGGTTAGGGTTAGGGTTAGGGTTAGGGTTAGTGTTAGGGTTAGGGTTAGGGTGTCCGTTTGGGTGAGGGTTAGGTTTAGGGTAAGGGTTATGTTTAGGGATAGAGTTATGGTTTGGGTTCTGGTTATGGTTAGGTTTAGGGTTTGGATTTGAATTAGGTTTAGGGTTAGGGTTAGGGTTAGGGTTAGGGTTAGGGTTAGTGTTAGGGTTTGGTTTGGGTTACTGTTAGGGTTTTTGTTAGGTTTAGGGTTAGGGTTAGGGTTTGTGTTAGGGTTAGGTTTAGGGTTAAGGTTAGGGTTTGGGTTAGGGTTAGGGTTAGGATTAGGGTTATGTTTTGGTTTAGGGTTAGTGTTAGGATTTGGGTTTGGGTTAGGTTTAGGATTAGGGTTAGTGTTAGGGTTTGGGTTATTGTTAGGGTTAGGGTTAGTTTAGGGTTTAGGTTTGGGTTAGGGTTAGTGTTAGGGTTTGTGTTAGGTTTAGGGTTAAGGTTAGGGTTTGTGTTAGGGTTTGGGTTAGGGTTAAGGTTAGGTTTTGGGTTAGGGTTAGGGTGAGGATTAGGGTTATGGTTTGGGTTAGGGTTAGGGTTAGGGTTTGGGTTTTGCTTAGGGTTAGGGTTAGGGTTAGGGTTAGGGTGTGCGTTTGGGTGAGGGTTAGGTTTAGAGTAAGGGTTATGTTTAGGGATAGAGTTATGGTTAGGGTTCTGGTTATGGTTAGGGTTTCGGTTAGGGTTAGGTTTAGGGTTTGGAATTGGATTAGGGTTAGCTTAGGGTTAGGGTTAGGGTTAGTGTTAGGGAATGGTTTGGGTTAGGATTAGGGTTAGGGTTAGGGTATTGGTTTGGGTTAGAGTTAGTGTTTGTGTTAGGGTTAGGTTTACGTTTAGGGTTTGGGTTAGGGTTTGGTTTAGGGTTAATGTTTGGGTTAGCTTTAGTGTTAGGGTTTGGGTTAGGGTTAGGGTTAAGGTTAGGGTTATGGTTATGGTTAGGGTTAGGGTTAGGATTAGGGTTAGGGTTAGACTTTGGTTTAGGGTTAGGATTAGGGTTAATGTTTGGGTTAGGGTTAGGGTTAGGTATAGGGTTATGGATTGGTTTAGTGTTAGGTTTAGTGTTAGGGTTAGGGTTAGTGTTAGGGTTACGGTTAGAGTTTTGGTTAGGTTTAGGGTTAGGGTTATGGTTTGTGTTAGGGTTAGGGTTTGGGTAGGGTTAGGGTTTGGTTTAGGGTTAATGTTTGGGTTAGTGTTAGGATTAGGTTTAGCGTTAGGGTTTCGTTTAGGGTTAGGTTTTGGGTTATGGGTAGGTTTAGGCTTAGGGTTTGGGTTAGGGTTAGGTTTAGGTTTAATGTTTGGGTTAGGCTTAGGTTTAGGGTTAGGGTTAGGGTTAGTAGAGGTAGGCGTTGCAGTAGAGGTCCTGTATGTGGAGGTCCTGTGCAGGGCCAGCAGGCCACACCATCTTCTCCCCTCCTCCTCCCATCTTCTCCTGGCTGCTTCTTTTTGTCAAACACTAGAACTTTAACCTAAAGTCTACTATAATCTCTCCAAACTGGTCACCCAAACATTAGAGCCGACCACCAAGAAACCTCTGGGTTTCAGCAACTCATCTGAGAGGGCTTTGTCACCTAGCAACACCCTAAACAATGCTTTGCCAGGTCACTGCCTCTTGGAGTTCCAGAATCTTAGTCCAAGATTCTGTGACCTAAGCACTCCTGCCCACATCAGACACCAATGACAGGAGACTGACCAATAGCACTCTGGACTCACTTGCAAAGCTCTGCCTTCTATCATAGCTTCAGAGCAGGTTCTCCTCCCATGGTCAAGTCATACCAAGGTTGCTTCCCAGTCCTGCATCTCTTGCCAGGATTGCACGTCTTTACCTAAATAACCAACCTCTTTCTTTCTAAAATTTACCATATTATTGGTATTTGATTCTTAAGTACTATAAGCTACATTTGAATCAGAAAACTACTTTGGACATCGTTTTCTATGAGGGAAAATATTTTCCTTTATCATTGTTGCTGAATCCAATCTTTGCTCTTAAAAAAGTACAACTCAACTCTTGGGGGTGAGGCAGGAGAATTATCAGTTCAAGGCTACACTCCGGTTACGGTATGGGTTATGGTTATGGTTATGGTTAGGATTAGGGTTAGAATTAGGGTTAGGGTTAGGTTTAGGGTTAGTGTTAGGTTTAGTGTTTGGGTTAAGGTTAGGTTTAGGGTTAGGGATACGATTAGGATTAGGGTTATGGTTTGGGTTAGGGTTAGGGGTAGGATTAGGTTTAGGGTTAGGGTTAGGTTTAGGGTTTCCGTTTGGGTTAGGGTGAGTGTTAGGGTTAGGGTTAGGGTTAGTGTTAGGATTAAATTTGGTTTTGGGTTAGGGTTCGTGTTAGGGTTAGGGTTAGGGTTTAGGTTAGGTTTAGGGTTAGGGTTTGTGATAAGGTTAGGATTTGGGTTAAGGTTGCGGTTAGGATTAGGGTTAGGGTTAAGGTTAGAGTTAGGGTTAACGTTTGGGTTAGGGTTAAGTTTAGTTTAAGGTTAGGGTTAGTTTTTGGGTTAGGGTTAGGGCTAGGGTTTGGGTTAGGTTTAGGGTTAGGGTTAGGGTTTGGGTTTGGGTTAGGGTTAGGGTTATTGTTTGGGTTAGTGTTAGGGTTAGTGTTAGAGTTTGGGTTAGGGATAGGGTTATGGTTAGGGTTAGGGTTAGGTTTAGGGTTAAAATTTGGGTTAGGGTTAATGTTAGGGTTAGGATTAGGGTTTGGGTTAGGGTTAGGGTTAGGGCTAGGGTTAGGGTTATGGTTAGGGTTTGGGTTAGAGTTAGGGTTAGGGTTAGGGTTAGGATTAGGGTTAGGGTTAGGGTTTGGGTTAGATTTAGCGTTAGGGTTAGGGTTTGGGTTAGGATTAGGGTTAGGATTAGGGTTAGGGTTAGGGTTTGGGTTAGAGTTAGCGTTAGGTTTAGGGTTTGGGTTAGGGTTAGGATTAGGTTTAGGGTTTGCGTTTGGGTTAGGGTGAGGTTTAGGTTTAGGGCTAGGGTTAGTGTTAGGATTAGGGTTTGGGGTTGGGCTAGGGCTACTGTTAGTTTTAGGGCTAGGGTTTAGGGTAGGGTTAGGGTTAGGGTTTCGTCTTGGGCTTGGTTTATGGCTAGAGTTGGGGTTAGGGTTAGAATTTGGTTTAGGCTTAGGTTTAGGGTTAGGGTTTGCGATAGGGTTAGGGTTTGGGTTAGGGTTAGGGTTAGGGTTTGCGTTTGGGTTATGGTTAAGTTTAGTTTAAGGTTAGGGTTAGGGTTTGGGTTAGGGTTAGGGTTAGGGTTAGGGTTAGGGTTAGGGTTAGGGTTAGAGTGTGCGTTTGGGTGAGGGTTAGGTTTAGGGTAAGGGTTATGTTTAGGGATAGAGTTATGGTTTGCGTTCAGGTTATGATTAGGGTTTGGGTTAGGGTTAGGTTTAGGGTTTGGATTGGGATAAGGGTTAGGGTTCGGTTTAGTGTTAGGGTTAGGGTTAGGGTTAGTGTTAGGGTTTGGTTTGGGTTAGTGTTAGGGTTTGTGTTAGGTTTAGGGTTAGGTTTAGGGTTAGGGTTAGGGTTTGTGTTAGGGTTAGGGTTAGGGTTAGGGTTTGGGTTTGGCTTAGGGTTCGGGTTAGGGTTAGGGTTAGGGTTAGGGTTAGGGTTAGGTTTATGGTTACGGTTAGGGTTTGGTTTGGGTTAGTGTTAGGGTTTGTGTTAGGTTTAGGGTTAGGTTTAGGGTTTGTGTTAGGGTTAGGGTTAGGGTTAGGGTTTGGGTTTGGGTTAGGGTTAGGTTTGGGGTTAGTGTTAGTGTTTGGGTTATTGTTAGGGTTAGGGTTAGGTTAGGGTTTGGGTTTGTGTTAGGGTTAGGGTTAATATTCGGGTTTGTGTTAGGTTTAGGGTTAGGTTTAGGGTTTGTGTTAGGGTTAGGGTTAGGGTTAAGGTTAGGTTTTGGGTTAGGGTTACGGTTAGGATAATGGTTATGTTTTGGGTTAGGGTTAGGGTTAGGGTTTGGGTTTGGTTTAGGGTTAGGGTTAGGGTTAGGGTAAGGGTTATGTTTAGGGATAGAGTTATGGTTTGGGTTCAGGTTATGGTTAGGGTTTGGGTTAGGGTTAGGTTTAGATTTTGGATTTGGATTAGGGTTAGGGTTCGGTTTAGTGTTAGGGTTAGGGTTAGGGTTAGTGTTAGGGTTTGGATTGGGTAGTGTTAGGGTTTGTGTTAGGTTTAGGGTTTGGTTTAGGGTTAGGGTTAGGGTTTGTGTTAGGGTTAGGGTTAGGTTTAGGGTTACGGTTAGGGTTTGGCTTGTGTTAGTGTTAGGGTTTGTGTTAAGTTTAGGGTTAGGTTTAGGGTTTGTGTTAGGGTTAGGGTTAGAGTTAAGGTTAGGGTTTGGGTTAGGGTTAGGGTTAGGGTTAGGTTTAGGGTTATGGTTTGGGTTAGGGTTAGGGTTAGGGTTTGGGTTTGGGTTTGGCTTAGGGTTAGGGTTAGGGTTAGGGTTAGGGTTAGTGTTAGGGTTTGTTTTGCGTTAGGATTAGGGTTAGGGTTAAGGTTAGGATTAGGGTTACGTTTTGGGTTAGGGTTTGGGTTTGGGTTAGGGTTAGGGCTAGGGTTTGGTTTAGGTTTAGGGTTAGGGTTAGGGTTAGGGTTTGAGTTTGGGTTACGGTTAGGGTTAGGTTAGGGTTGGGTTTGGGTTTGGGTTAGGGTTAGGTTTAGGGTTAGGGTTTGGGTTAGGGTTAGGTTTTATGGTTATGGTTAGGGTTTGGGTTAGGGTTGGGTTTAGGGTTAGGGTTAGGGTTAGGTTTAGGGTTTGCGTTTGGGTTAGGGTGAGGGTTAGGTTTAGGGCTAGGGTTAGTGATAGGATTAGGGTTTGGGTTTGTGTTAGGGTTACTGTTAGGTTTAGGGTTAGGGTTTAGGTTAGGGTTAGGGTTTCGATTTGGGTTTGGTGTAGGGTTAGAGTTGGGGTTAGGGTTAGGATTTGGGTTAGGCTTAGGTTTAGGGTTAGGGTTTGCGATAGGGTTAGGGTTTGGGTTAGGGTTAGGGTTAGGTTTAGGGTTAGGGTTAGGGTGTGCGTTTGGGTGAGTGTTAGGTTTAGGGTAAGGGTTATGTTAAGGGATAGAGTTATGGTTTGGGTTCTGGTTATATTTAGAATTTGGGTTAGAGTTAGGTTTAGGGTTTGAATTTGGATTAGGGTTAGGGTTAGGGTTAGGGTTAGGGTTAGGGTTAGGGTTTGGGTTGGGTTAGTGTTAGGGTTTGTGTTAGGTTTAGGGTTAGGGTTAGGGTTTGTGTTAGGGTTAGGGTTAGGGTTAGGGTTAGGGTTAGGGTTAGGGTTAGGGTTAGGGTTTGTGTTAGGGTTAGGGTTAGGTTTAGGGTTTGGGTTTGGCTTAGGGTTCGGGTTAGGGTTAGGGTTAGGTTTAGGGTTAGGTTTATCGTTACGGTTAGCGTTTGGTTTGCGTTAGTGTTAGGGTTTGTGTTAGGTTTAGGGTTAGATTTAGGGTTTGTGTTAGGGTTAGGGTTAGGGTTAAGGTTAGGGTTTGGGTTAGGGTTAGGGTTATTTTTAGTGTTAAGTTTAGTGTTAGGGTTTGGTTTTTTTTTAGGGTTAGGGTTAGGGTTTGTGTTAGGGTTAAGATTAGGGTTTTGGTTTGTGTTAGCGTTAGGTTTAGGGTTAGGGTTAGGTTTAGGGTGTGGGTTAGGGTTCGGGTTAAGGTTAGGATTAGGGTTATGGTTTGAATTAGGGTTAGGGTTAGGGTTAGGGTTAGGGTGAGGGTTAGGTTTAGGGCTAGGGTTAGTGTTAGGATTAGGGTTTGGGTTTGGGTTAGGGTTACTGTTAGGTTTAGCGTTAGGGTTTAGGTAAGGGTTAGGGTTAGGGTTTCGGTTTGGGTTTGGTTTAGGGTTAGAGTTGGGGTTAGTGTTAGGATTTGGGTTAGGCTTAGGTTTAGGGTTAGGGTTTGCGATAGGTTAGGGTTTGGGTTAGGGTTAGGGTTAGGGTTAGCGTTTGGGTTATGGTTAAGTTTAGTTTAAGGTTAGGGTTAGGGTTTGGGTTAGGGTTAGGGTTAGGGTTAGGGTTAGTGTTAGGGTTAGGGTTAGGGTGTCCGTTTGGGTGAGGGTTAGGTTTAGGGTAAGGGTTATGTTTAGGGATAGAGTTATGGTTTGGGTTCTGGTTATGGTTAGGTTTAGGGTTTGGATTTGAATTAGGTTTAGGGTTAGGGTTAGGGTTAGGGTTAGGGTTAGGGTTAGTGTTAGGGTTTGGTTTGGGTTACTGTTAGGGTTTTTGTTAGGTTTAGGGTTAGGGTTAGGCTTTGTGTTAGGGTTAGGTTTAGGGTTAAGGTTAGGGTTTGGGTTAGGGTTAGGGTTAGGATTAGGGTTATGTTTTGGTTTAGGGTTAGTGTTAGGATTTGGGTTTGGGTTAGGTTTAGGATTAGGGTTAGTGTTAGTGTTTGGGTTTTTGTTGGGGTTGGGGTTAGTTTAGGGTTTAGGTTTGGGTTAGGGTTAGTGTTAGGGTTTGTGTTAGGTTTAGGGTTAAGGTTAGGGTTTGTGTTAGGGTTTGGGTTAGGGTTAAGGTTAGGTTTTGGGTTAGGGTTAGGGTGAGGATTAGGGTTATGGTTTGGGTTAGGGTTAGGGTTAGGGTTTGGGTTTTGCTTAGGGTTAGGGTTAGGGTTAGGGTTAGGGTGTGCGTTTGGGTGAGGGTTAGGTTTAGAGTAAGGGTTATGTTTAGGGATAGAGTTATGGTTAGGGTTCTGGTTATGGTTAGGGTTTCGGTTAGGGTTAGGTTTAGGGTTTGGAATTGGATTAGGGTTAGGTTAGGGTTAGGGTTAGGGTTAGTGTTAGGGTATGGTTTGGGTTAGGATTAGGGTTAGGGTTAGGGTATTGGTTTGGGTTAGAGTTAGTGTTTGTGTTAGGGTTAGGTTTACGTTTAGGGTTTGGGTTAGGGTTTGGTTTAGGGTTAATGTTTGGGTTAGCTTTAGTGTTAGGGTTTGGGTTAGGGTTAGGGTTAAGGTTAGGGTTATGGTTATGGTTAGGGTTAGGGTTAGGATTAGGGTTAGGGTTAGACTTTGGGTTAGGGTTAGGATTAGGGTTAATGTTTGGGTTAGGGTTAGGGTTAGGTATAGGGTTATGGATTGGTTTAGTGTTAGGTTTAGTGTTAGGGTTAGGGTTAGTGTTAGGGTTACGGTTAGAGTTTTGGTTAGGTTTAGGGTTAGGGTTATGGTTTGTGTTAGGGTTAGGGTTTGGGTAGGGTTAGGGTTTGGTTTAGGGTTAATGTTTGGGTTAGTGTTAGGATTAGGTTTAGCGTTAGGGTTTCGTTTAGGGTTAGGTTTTGGGTTATGGGTAGGTTTAGGCTTAGGGTTTGGGTTAGGGTTAGGTTTAGGTTTAATGTTTGGGTTAGGCTTAGGTTTAGGGTTAGGGTTAGGGTTAGTAGAGGTAGGCGTTGCAGTAGAGGTCCTGTATGTGGAGGTCCTGTGCAGGGCCAGCAGGCCACACCATCTTCTCCCCTCCTCCTCCCATCTTCTCCTGGCTGCTTCTTTTTGTCAAACACTAGAACTTTAACCTAAAGTCTACTATAATCTCTCCAAACTGGTCACCCAAACATTAGAGCCGACCACCAAGAAACCTCTGGGTTTCAGCAACTCATCTGAGAGGGCTTTGTCACCTAGCAACACCCTAAACAATGCTTTGCCAGGTCACTGCCTCTTGGAGTTCCAGAATCTTAGTCCAAGATTCTGTGACCTAAGCACTCCTGCCCACATCAGACACCAATGACAGGAGACTGACCAATAGCACTCTGGACTCACTTGCAAAGCTCTGCCTTCTATCATAGCTTCAGAGCAGGTTCTCCTCCCATGGTCAAGTCATACCAAGGTTGCTTCCCAGTCCTGCATCTCTTGCCAGGATTGCACGTCTTTACCTAAATAACCAACCTCTTTCTTTCTAAAATTTACCATATTATTGGTATTTGATTCTTAAGTACTATAAGCTACATTTGAATCAGAAAACTACTTTGGACATCGTTTTCTATGAGGGAAAATATTTTCCTTTATCATTGTTGCTGAATCCAATCTTTGCTCTTAAAAAAGTACAACTCAACTCTTGGGGGTGAGGCAGGAGAATTATCAGTTCAAGGCTACACTCCGGTTACGGTATGGGTTATGGTTATGGTTATGGTTAGGATTAGGGTTAGAATTAGGGTTAGGGTTAGGTTTAGGGTTAGTGTTAGGTTTAGTGTTTGGGTTAAGGTTAGGTTTAGGGTTAGGGATACGATTAGGATTAGGGTTATGGTTTGGGTTAGGGTTAGGGGTAGGATTAGGTTTAGGGTTAGGGTTAGGTTTAGGGTTTCCGTTTGGGTTAGGGTGAGTGTTAGGGTTAGGGTTAGGGTTAGTGTTAGGATTAAATTTGGTTTTGGGTTAGGGTTCGTGTTAGGGTTAGGGTTAGGGTTTAGTTTAGGTTTAGGGTTAGGGTTTGTGATAAGGTTAGGATTTGGGTTAAGGTTGCGGTTAGGATTAGGGTTAGGGTTAAGGTTAGAGTTAGGGTTAACGTTTGGGTTAGGGTTAAGTTTAGTTTAAGGTTAGGGTTAGTTTTTGGGTTAGGGTTAGGGCTAGGGTTTGGGTTAGGTTTAGGGTTAGGGTTAGGGTTTGGGTTTGGGTTAGGGTTAGGGTTATTGTTTGGGTTAGTGTTAGGGTTAGTGTTAGAGTTTGGGTTAGGGATAGGGTTATGGTTAGGGTTAGGGTTAGGTTTAGGGTTAAAATTTGGGTTAGGGTTAATGTTAGGGTTAGGATTAGGGTTTGGGTTAGGGTTAGGGTTAGGGTTAGGGTTAGGGTTATGGTTAGGGTTTGGGTTAGAGTTAGGGTTAGGGTTAGGGTTAGGATTAGGGTTAGGGTTAGGGTTTGGGTTAGATTTAGCGTTAGGGTTAGGGTTTGGGTTAGGATTAGGGTTAGGATTAGGGTTAGGGTTAGGGTTTGGGTTAGAGTTAGCGTTAGGTTTAGGGTTTGGGTTAGGGTTAGGATTAGGTTTAGGGTTTGCGTTTGGGTTAGGGTGAGGTTTAGGTTTAGGGCTAGGGTTAGTGTTAGGATTAGGGTTTGGGTTTGGGTTAGGGTTACTGTTAGTTTTAGGGTTAGGGTTTAGGTTAGGGTTAGGGTTAGGGTTTCGTTTTGGGTTTGGTTTATGGTTAGAGTTGGGGTTAGGGTTAGAATTTGGTTTAGCCTTAGGTTTTGGGTTAGGGTTTGCGATAGGGTTAGCGTTTGGGTTAGGGTTAGGGTTAGGGTTTGCGTTTGGGTTATGGTTAAGTTTAGTTTAAGGTTAGGGTTAGGGTTTGGGTTAGGGTTAGGGTTAGGGTTAGGGTTAGGGTTAGGGTTAGGGTTAGAGTGTGCGTTTGGGTGAGGGTTAGGTTTAGGGTAAGGGTTATGTTTAGGGATAGAGTTATGGTTTGGGTTCAGGTTATGATTAGGGTTTGGGTTAGGGTTAGGTTTAGGGTTTGGATTGGGATAAGGGTTAGGGTTCGGTTTAGTGTTAGGGTTAGGGTTAGGGTTAGTGTTAGGGTTTGGTTTGGGTTAGTGTTAGGGTTTGTGTTAGGTTTAGGGTTAGGTTTAGGGTTAGGGTTAGGGTTTGTGTAAGGGTTAGGGTTAGGGTTAGGGTTTGGGTTTGGCTTAGGGTTCGGGTTAGGGTTAGGGTTAGGGTTAGGGTTAGGGTTAGGTTTAGGGTTACGGTTAGGGTTTGGTTTGGGTTAGTGTTAGGGTTTGTGTTAGGTTTAGGGTTAGGTTTAGGGTTTGTGTTAGGGTTAGGGTTAGGGTTAGGGTTTGGGTTTGGGTTAGGGTTAGGTTTGGGGTTAGTGTTAGTGTTTGGGTTATTGTTAGGGTTAGGGTTAGGTTAGGGTTTGGGTTTGTGTTAGGGTTAGGGTTAATATTCGGGTTTGTGTTAGGTTTAGGGTTAGGTTTAGGGTTTGTGTTAGGGTTAGGGTTAGGGTTCAGGTTAGGTTTTGGGTTAGGGTTACGGTTAGGATAATGGTTATGTTTTGGGTTAGGGTTAGGGTTAGGGTTTGGGTTTGGTTTAGGGTTAGGGTTAGGGTTAGGGTAAGGGTTATGTTTAGGGATAGAGTTATGGTTTGGGTTCAGGTTATGGTTAGGGTTTGGGTTAGGGTTAGGTTTAGATTTTGGATTTGGATTAGGGTTAGGGTTCGGTTTAGTGTTAGGGTTAGGGTTAGGGTTAGTGTTAGGGTTTGGACTGGGTACTGTTAGGGTTTGTGTTAGGTTTAGGGTTTGGTTTAGGGTTAGGGTTAGGGTTTGTGTTAGGGTTAGGGTTAGGTTTAGGGTTACGGTTAGGGTTTGGTTTGTGTTAGTGTTAGGGTTTGTGTTAAGTTTAGGGTTAGGTTTAGGGTTTGTGTTAGGGTTAGGGTTAGAGTTAAGGTTAGGGTTTGGGTTAGGGTTAGGGTTAGGGTTAGGTTTAGGGTTATGGTTTGGGTTAGGGTTAGGGTTAGGGTTTGGGTTTGGGTTTGGCTTAGGGTTAGGGTTAGGGTTAGGGTTAGGGTTAGTGTTAGGGTTTGTTTTGCGTTAGGATTAGGGTTAGGGTTAAGGTTAGGATTAGGGTTACGGTTTGGGTTAGGGTTTGGGTTTGGGTTAGGGTTAGGGCTAGGGTTTGGTTTAGGTTTAGGGTTAGGGTTAGGGTTAGGGTTTGAGTTTGGGTTACGGTTAGGGTTAGGTTAGGGTTGGGTTTGGGTTTGGGTTAGGGTTAGGTTTAGGGTTAGGGTTTGGGTTAGGGTTAGGTTTTATGGTTATGGTTAGGGTTTGGGTTAGGGTTGGGTTTAGGGTTAGGGTTAGGGTTAGGTTTAGGGTTTGCGTTTGGGTTAGGGTGAGGGTTAGGTTTAGGGCTAGGGTTAGTGATAGGATTAGGGTTTGGGTTTGTGTTAGGGTTACTGTTAGGTTTAGGGTTAGGGTTTAGGTTAGGGTTAGGGTTTCGATTTGGGTTTGGTGTAGGGTTAGAGTTGGGGTTAGGGTTAGGATTTGGGTTAGGCTTAGGTTTAGGGTTAGGGTTTGCGATAGGGTTAGGGTTTGGGTTAGGGTTAGGGTTAGGTTTAGGGTTAGGGTTAGGGTGTGCGTTTGGGTGAGTGTTAGGTTTAGGGTAAGGGTTATGTTAAGGGATAGAGTTATGGTTTGGGTTCTGGTTATATTTAGAATTTGGGTTAGGGTTAGGTTTAGGGTTTGAATTTGGATTAGGGTTAGGGTTAGGGTTAGGGTTAGGGTTAGGGTTAGGGTTTGGGTTGGGTTAGTGTTAGGGTTTGTGTTAGGTTTAGGGTTAGGGTTAGGGTTTGTGTTAGGGTTAGGGTTAGGGTTAGGGTTAGGGTTAGGGTTAGGGTTAGGGTTAGGGTTTGTGTTAGGGTTAGGGTTAGGTTTAGGGTTTGGGTTTGGCTTAGGGTTCGGGTTAGGGTTAGGGTTAGGTTTAGGGTTAGGTTTATCGTTACGGTTAGCGTTTGGTTTGCGTTAGTGTTAGGGTTTGTGTTAGGTTTAGGGTTAGATTTAGGGTTTGTGTTAGGGTTAGGGTTAGGGTTAAGGTTAGGGTTTGGGTTAGGGTTAGGGTTATTTTTAGTGTTAAGTTTAGTGTTAGGGTTTGGTTTTTTTTTAGGGTTAGGGTTAGGGTTTGTGTTAGGGTTAAGATTAGGGTTTTGGTTTGTGTTAGCGTTAGGTTTAGGGTTAGGGTTAGGTTTAGGGTGTGGGTTAGGGTTCGGGTTAAGGTTAGGATTAGGGTTATGGTTTGAATTAGGGTTAGGGTTAGGGTTAGGGTTAGGGTGAGGGTTAGGTTTAGGGCTAGGGTTAGTGTTAGGATTAGGGTTTGGGTTTGGGTTAGGGTTACTGTTAGGTTTAGCGTTAGGGTTTAGGTAAGGGTTAGGGTTAGGGTTTCGGTTTGGGTTTGGTTTAGGGTTAGAGTTGGGGTTAGTGTTAGGATTTGGGTTAGGCTTAGGTTTAGGGTTAGGGTTTGCGATAGGTTAGGGTTTGGGTTAGGGTTAGGGTTAGGGTTAGCGTTTGGGTTATGGTTAAGTTTAGTTTAAGGTTAGGGTTAGGGTTTGGGTTAGGGTTAGGGTTAGGGTTAGGGTTATTGTTTGGGTTAAGGTTAAGGTGTCCGTTTGGGTGAGGGTTAGGTTTAGGGTAAGGGTTATGTTTAGGGATAGAGTTATGGTTTGGGTTCTGGTTATGGTTAGGTTTAGGGTTTGGATTTGAATTAGGTTTAGGGTTAGGGTTAGGGTTAGGGTTAGGGTTAGGGTTAGTGTTAGGGTTTGGTTTGGGTTACTGTTACGGTTTTTGTTGGCTTTAGGGTGAGGGTAAGGGTTTGTGTTAGGGTTAGGTTTGGGGTTCAGGTTAGGGTTTGGGATAGGGCTAGGGTTAGGATTAGGGTTATGTTTTGGTTTAGGGTTAGTGTTAGGATTTGGGTTTGGGTTAGGTTTAGGATTAGGGTTAGTGTTAGGGTTTGGGTTATTGTTAGGGTTAGGGTTAGTTTAGGGTTTAGGTTTGGGTTAGGGTTAGTGTTAGGGTTTGTGTTAGGTTTAGGGTTAAGGTTAGGGTTTGTGTTAGGGTTTGGGTTAGGGTTAAGGTTAGGTTTTGGGTTAGGGTTAGGGTGAGGATTAGGGTTATGGTTTGGGTTAGGGTTAGGGTTAGGGTTTGGGTTTTGCTTAGGGTTAGGGTTAGGGTTAGGGTTAGGGTGTGCGTTTGGGTGAGGGTTAGGTTTAGAGTAAGGGTTATGTTTAGGGATAGAGTTATGGTTAGGGTTCTGGTTATGGTTAGGGTTTCGGTTAGGGTTAGGTTTAGGCTTTGGAATTGGATTAGGGTTAGGTTAGGGTGGGGGTTAGGGTTTGTGTTAGGGTATGGTTTGGGTTAGGATTAGGGTTAGGGTTAGGGTATTGGTTTGGGTTAGAGTTAGTGTTTGTGTTAGGGTTAGGTTTACGTTTAGGGTTTGGGTTAGGGTTTGGTTTAGGGTTAATGTTTGGGTTAGCTTTAGTGTTAGGGTTTGGGTTAGGGTTAGGGTTAAGGTTAGGGTTATGGTTATGGTTAGGGTTAGGGTTAGGATTAGGGTTAGAGTTAGACTTTGGGTTAGGGTTAGGATTAGGGTTAATGTTTGGGTTAGGGTTAGGATTAGGGATAGGGTTATGGATTGGTTTAGTGTTAGGTTTAGTGTTAGGGTTAGGGTTAGTGTTAGGGTTACGGTTAGAGTTTTGGTTAGGTTTAGGGTTAGGGTTATGGTTTGTGTTAGGGTTAGGGTTTGGGTAGGGTTAGGGTTTGGTTTAGGGTTAATGTTTGGGTTAGTGTTAGGATTAGGTTTAGCGTTAGGGTTTCGTTTAGGGTTAGGTTTTGGGTTATGGGTAGGTTTAGGCTTAGGGTTTGGGTTAGGGTTAGGTTTAGGTTTAATGTTTGGGTTAGGCTTAGGTTTAGGGTTAGGGTTAGGGTTAGTAGAGGTAGGCGTTGCAGTAGAGGTCCTGTATGTGGAGGTCCTGTGCAGGGCCAGCAGGCCACACCATCTTCTCCCCTCCTCCTCCCATCTTCTCCTGGCTGCTTCTTTTTGTCAAACACTAGAACTTTAACCTAAAGTCTACTATAATCTCTCCAAACTGGTCACCCAAACATTAGAGCCGACCACCAAGAAACCTCTGGGTTTCAGCAACTCATCTGAGAGGGCTTTGTCACCTAGCAACACCCTAAACAATGCTTTGCCAGGTCACTGCCTCTTGGAGTTCCAGAATCTTAGTCCAAGATTCTGTGACCTAAGCACTCCTGCCCACATCAGACACCAATGACAGGAGACTGACCAATAGCACTCTGGACTCACTTGCAAAGCTCTGCCTTCTATCATAGCTTCAGAGCAGGTTCTCCTCCCATGGTCAAGTCATACCAAGGTTGCTTCCCAGTCCTGCATCTCTTGCCAGGATTGCACGTCTTTACCTAAATAACCAACCTCTTTCTTTCTAAAATTTACCATATTATTGGTATTTGATTCTTAAGTACTATAAGCTACATTTGAATCAGAAAACTACTTTGGACATCGTTTTCTATGAGGGAAAATATTTTCCTTTATCATTGTTGCTGAATCCAATCTTTGCTCTTAAAAAAGTACAACTCAACTCTTGGGGGTGAGGCAGGAGAATTATCAGTTCAAGGCTACACTCCGGTTAAGGTATGGGTTATGGTTATGGTTATGGTTAGGATTAGGGTTAGAATTAGGGTTAGGGTTAGGTTTAGGGTTAGTGTTAGGTTTAGTGTTTGGGTTAAGGTTAGGTTTAGGGTTAGGGATACGATTAGGATTAGGGTTATGGTTTGGGTAAGGGTTGGGGGTAGGATTAGGTTTAGGGTTAGGGTTAGGTTTAGGGTTTCCGTTTGGGTTAGGGTGAGTGTTAGGGTTAGGGTTAGGGTTAGTGTTAGGATTAAATTTGGTTTTGGGTTAGGGTTCGTGTTAGGGTTAGGGTTAGGGTTTAGGTTAGGTTTAGGGTTAGGGTTTGTGATAAGGTTAGGATTTGGGTTAAGGTTGCGGTTAGGATTAGGGTTAGGGTTAAGGTGAGAGTTAGGGTTAACGTTTGGGTTAGGGTTAAGTTTAGTTTAAGGTTAGGGTTAGTTTTTGGGTTAGGGTTAGGGCTAGGGTTTGGGTTAGGTTTAGGGTTAGGGTTAGGGTTTGGGTTTGGGTTAGGGTTAGGGTTATTGTTTGGGTTAGGGTTAGGATTAGGTTTAGGGTTTGCGTTTGGGTTAGGGTGAGGTTTAGGTTTAGGGCTAGGGTTAGTGTTAGGATTAGGGTTTGGGTTTGGGTTAGGGCTTCTGTTAGTTTTAGGGTTAGGGTTTAGGTTAGGGGTAGGGTTAGAGTTTCGTTTTGGGTTTGGTTTATGGTTAGAGTTGGGGTTAGGGTAAGAATTTGGTTTAGGCTTAGGTTTAGGGGTAGGGTTTGCGATAGGGTTAGGGTTTGGGTTAGGGTTAGGGTTAGGGTTTGCGTTTGGGTTATGGTTAAGTTTAGTTTAAGGTTAGGGTTAGGGTTTGGGTTAGGGTTAGGGTTAGGGTTAGGGTTAGGGTTAGGGTTAGGGTTAGAGTGTGCGTTTGGGTGAGGGTTAGGTTTAGGGTAAGGGTTATGTTTAGGGATAGAGTTATGGTTTGGGTTCAGGTTATGATTAGGGTTTGGGTTAGGGTTAGGTTTAGGGTTTGGATTGGGATAAGGGTTAGGGTTCGGTTTAGTGTTAGGGTTAGGGTTAGGGTTAGTGTTAGGGTTTGGTTTGGGTTAGTGTTAGGGTTTGTGTTAGGTTTAGGGTTAGGTTTAGGGTTAGGGTTAGGGTTTGTGTTAGGGTTAGAGTTAGGGTTAGGGTTTGGGTTTGGCTTAGGGTTCGGGTTAGGGTTAGGGTTAGGGTTAGGGTTAGGGTTAGGTTTAGGGTTACGGTTAGGGTTTGGTTTGGGTTAGTGTTAGGGTTTGTGTTAGGTTTAGGGTTAGGTTTAGGGTTTGTGTTAGGGTTAGGGTTAGGGTTAGGGTTTGGGTTTGGGTTAGGGTTAGGTTTGGGGTTAGTGTTAGTGTTTGGGTTATTGTTAGGGTTAGGGTTAGGTTAGGGTTTGGGTTTGTGTTAGGGTTAGGGTTAATATTCGGGTTTGTGTTAGGTTTAGGGTTAGGTTTAGGGTTTGTGTTAGGGTTAGGGTTAGGGTTAAGGTTAGGTTTTGGGTTAGGGTTACGGTTAGGATAATGGTTATGTTTTGGGTTAGGGTTAGGGTTAGGGTTTGGGTTTGGTTTAGGGTTAGGGTTAGGGTTAGGGTAAGGGTTATGTTTAGGGATAGAGTTATGGTTTGGGTTCAGGTTATGGTTAGGGTTTGGGTTAGGGTTAGGTTTAGATTTTGGATTTGGATTAGGGTTAGGGTTCGGTTTAGTGTTAGGGTTAGGGTTAGGGTTAGTGTTAGGGTTTGGATTGGGTAGTGTTAGGGTTTGTGTTAGGTTTAGGGTTTGGTTTAGGGTTAGGGTTAGGGTTTGTGTTAGGGTTAGGGTTAGGTTTAGGGTTACGGTTAGGGTTTGGTTTGTGTTAGTGTTAGGGTTTGTGTTAAGTTTAGGGTTAGGTTTAGGGTTTGTGTTAGGGTTAGGGTTAGAGTTAAGGTTAGGGTTTGGGTTAGGGTTAGGGTTAGGGTTAGGTTTAGGGTTATGGTTTGGGTTAGGGTTAGGGTTAGGGTTTGGGTTTGGGTTAGGTTTAGGGTTAGTGTTAGTGTTTGGGTTATTGTTAGGGTTAGGGTTAGGTAAGGGTTTGGGTTTGTGTTACGTTAAGGGTTAGTGTTAGGATTTGTGTTAGGTTTAGGTTTAGGGTTAGGGTTTCTGTTAGGGTTAGGGTTAGGGTTAAGGTTAGGTTTTGGGTTAGGGTTAGGGTTAGGATAAGGGTTATGGTTTGGGTTAGGGTTAGGGTTAGGGTTTGGGTTTGGTTTAGGGTTAGGGTTAGGTTTAGTGTTAGGTTTTGTTTTGCGTTAGTATTATGGTTAGGGTTAAGGTTAGTATTAGGGTTACGGTTTGGGTTAGGGTTTGGGTTTGGGTTAGGGTTAGGGATAGGGTTTGGTTTAGGTTAAGTGTTAGGGTTAGGTTTGGGTTTGGGTTATGGTTAGGGTTAGGTTAGGGTTTGGGTTTGGGTTTGGGTTAGGGTTAGCATTAGGGTTAGGGTTTGAGTTAGGGTTAGGGTTAGGTTTAGGGTTAGGGTTTGTGATAGGGTTAGGGTTTGGGTTAGGGTTAGAGTTAGGGTTAGCGTTTGGGTTATGGTTAAGTTTAGTTTAAGGTTAGGGTTTGGGTTAGGGTTAGGGTTAGGGTTAGGGTTAGGGTTAGGGTTAGGGTTAGGGTTTGGGTTAGGGTTAGGGTTAGGATTAGGGTTATGGTTTGGGTGAGGGTTACAGTTAGGTTTTGGGTTTGAGTTGGAGTGTGGGGAAGGGTTAGGTTTAGGTTTTGGGTTAGGGTTAGGGTTAGGGTTAGGGTTAGGGTTAGGGTTAGGTTTAGGGTTACGGTTAGGGTTTGGTTTGGGTTAGTGTTAGGGTTTGTGTTACGTTTAGGGTTAGGTTTAGGGTTTGTGTTAGGGTTAGGGTTAGGGTTAAGGTTAGGGTTTGGGTTAGGGTTAGGGTTAGGTTTAGGGTTATGGTTTGGATTAGGGTTAGGGTTAGGGTTTGGGTTTGGGTTAGGGGTAGGTTTAGGGTTAGTGTTAGTGTTTGGGTTATTGTTAGGGTTAGGGTTAGGTTAGGGTTTGGGTTTGTGTTAGGGTTAGGGTTAGTATTCGGGTTTGTGTTAGGTTTAGGGTTAGGGTTAGGGTTTGTGTTAGGGTTAGGTTTAGGGTTAAGGTTAGGTTTTGGGTTAGGGTTACGGTTAGGATAAGGGTTATGTTTTGGGTTAGGGTTAGGGTTAGGATTTGTTTTTGGTTTTGGATTAGGGGTAGGGTTAGGGTAAGGGTTATGTTTAGGGATAGAGTTATGGTTTGGGTTCAGGTTATGGTTAGGGTTTCGGTTAGGGTTAGGTTTAGGGTTTGGATTTGGATTAGGGTTAGGGTTCGGTTTAGTGTTAGGGTTAGGTTTAGAGTTAGTGTTAGGGTTTGGATTGGGTAGTGTTAGGGTTTGTGTTAGGTTTAGGGTTAGGTTTAGGGTTACGGTTAGGGTTTGGTTTGGGTTAGTGTTAGGGTTTGTGTTAAGTTTTGGGTTAGGTTTAGGGTTTGTGTTAGGGTTAGGTTTAGAGTTAAGGTTAGGGTTTGGGTTAGGGTTAGGGTTAGGTTTAGGGTTATGGTTTGGGTTAGGGTTAGAGTTAGGGTTTGGGCTTGGGTTAGGTTTAGGGTTAGTGTTTGTGTTTGGGTTATTGTTAGGGGTAGGGTTAGGTAAGGGTTTGGTTGTGGGTTAGGGTTAGGGTTAGTGTTAGGGTTTGTGTTAGGTTTAGGGTTAGGGTTAGTGTTTGTGTTAGGGTTAGGGTTAGGGTTAAGGTTAGGTTTTATATTAGGGTTAGGGTTAGGATAAGGGTTATGGTTTGGTTTAGGGTTAGGGTTAGGGTTTGGGTTTGGTTTAGGGTTAGGGTTAGGGTTAGGGTTAGGGTTAGGGTTTATTTTGCGTTAGGATTAGGGTTAGGGTTAAGGTTAGGGTTTGGGTTTGGGTTTGGCTTAGGGTACGTTTAGGGTTAGGGTTTGGGTTAGGGTTAGGTTTCGGGTTAATGTTTGGATTAGGTTTAGGGTTAGGGTTTGGGTTAGGGTTAGGGGTATGGTTATGGTTAGGGTTTGGGTTAGGGTTAGGTTTAGGGTTAGGTTTTGGGTTAGGGTTAGGTTTAGGGGTTAGGGTTTGGGTAGGGTTAGGGTTTGGTTTAGGGTTAATGTTTGGGTTAGTGTTAGGATTAGGTTTAGCGTTAGGGTTTCGTTTAGGGTTAGGTTTTGGGTTATGGGTAGGTTTAGGCTTAGGGTTTGGGTTAGGGTTAGGTTTAGGTTTAATGTTTGGGTTAGGCTTAGGTTTAGGGTTAGGGTTAGGGTTAGTCGAGGTAGTCCTTGCAGTAGAGGTCCTGTATGTGGAGATCCTGTGCAGGGAAAGCAGGCCACACCATCTTCTCCCCTCCTCCTCCCATCTTCTCCTGGCTGCTTCTTTTTGTCAAACACTAGATCTTTGAACTAAAGTCTACTATAATCTCTCCAAACTGGTCACCCAAACATTAGAGCCTACCACCAAGAAACCTCTGTGTTTCAGCAACTCATCTGAGAGGGCTTTGTCACCTAGCAACACCCTAAACAATGCTTTGCCAGGTCACTGCCTCTTGGAGTTCCAGAATCTTAGTCCAAGATTCTGTGACCTAAGCACTCCTGCCCACATCAGACACCAATGACAGGAGACTGACCAATAGCACTCTGGACTCACTTGCAAAGCTCTGCCTGTCTATCATAGCTTCAGAGCAGGTGCTCCTCCCATGGTCAAGTCATGCCAAGGTTGCTTCCAGTCCTGCATCTCTTGCCAGGATTGCACGTCTTTACCTAAATAACCAACCTCTTTCTTTCTAAAATTTACCATATTATTGATATTGGATTCTTAAGTACTATAAGCTACATTTGAATCAGAAAACTACTTTGGACATCGTTTTCTATGAGGGAAAATATTTTCCTTTATCATTGTTGCTGAATCCAATCTTTGCTCTTAAAAAAGTACAACTCAACTCTTGGGGGTGAGGCAGGAGGATTATCAGTTCAAGGCTACCCTCCGGTTAGGGTATGGGTTATGGTTATTGTTATGGTTAGGATTAGGGTTAGAATTAGGGTTAGGGTTAGGTTTAGGGTTAGTGTTAGGTTTAGTGTTTGGGTTAAGGTTAGGTTTAGGGTTAGGGATACGATTAGAATTAGGGTTATGGTTTGGGTTAGGGTTAGGGGTAGGATTAGGTTTAGGGTTAGGGTCAGGGTTTGAGTTAGGGTTAGGGTTAGGTTTAGGGTTTCCGTTTGGGTTAGGGTGAGTGTTAGGGTTAGTGTTAGGGTTCGTGTTAGGGTTAGGGTTAGGGTTAAGGTTCGGTTTTGGGATAGGGTTAGGGTTAGGATTAGGGTTATGGTTTGGGTTAGGGATAGGGTTAGGGTCAGGGTTTGGGTTTGGGTTAGGGTTAGGGTTAGGGTTAGTGTTAGGGTTTGGGTTATTGTTAGGGTTAAGGTTAGGTTAGGGTTTGGGTTTGGGTTAGGGTTAGGTTTAGTGTTAAGTTTAGTGTTAGGGTTTGGTTTTTTTTTAGGGTTAGGGTTAGGGTTTGTGTTAGGGTTAAGGTTAGGGTTAGGATTAGGGTTAGGGTTAGGATTAGGGTTGGGGTTTGGTTTAGGGTTAGGGTTAGGGTTAGGTTTAGGTTTTGGGTTATGGTTTGAATTAGGGTTAGGGTTAGCATTTAGATTAGGGTTAAATTTTGGTTAAGGCTAGGGTTAGGGTTTGGTTTAGAGTTAGGGTTAGGATTATGGATTGAGTTTGAGTTAGGGTTAGGTTTAGGGTTAGGGTTAGGTTTAGGGATAGAGTTACGGTTTGTATTCTGGTTATGGTTAGGGTTTGGTTTAGAGTTAGGGTTAGGATTATGGATTGAGTTTGAGTTAGGGTTAGGTTTAGGGTTAGGGTTAGGGTTAGGGTAACGATTAGAGTTTGGGTTAGGGTTAGGTTTAGGGTTTGGTTTGGGTTAGGGTTAGGGTTAGGGTTAGGGCTTGTGTTAGGGTTAGGTTTAGGGTTAGGGTTTGGTTTCGGGTTAGGTTTAGGGTTAATGTTTGGGTTAGGGTTATGTTTAGGGTTTGGGTTAGGGTTAGGTTTAGGGTTAGCTTTTGGGTTAGGTTTAAGTTCAGGTTTAGTCTTAGGATTTAGGGTTAGGGTTAGGGTTAGGGTTAGGTTTACGGTTAAGGTTTGGGTTAGGGTTAGGTTTAGTGTTAATGTTTGGGTTAGGGTTAGGGTTAGGTATAGGGTTAAGTTTAGTGTTAGTGTTAGGTTTAGGGTTAGGGTTAGGGTTAGGGTTAGGGTTAGGGTTACGGTTAGAATTTGGGTTAGGGTAAGGGTTAGGTTTAGGGTTTGGGTTGGGTTACGGTTAGGGTTAAGGTTACGGTTTGTGTTAGGGTTAGGTTTAGGTTAGTCTTTGGGCAAGGGTTAGGTTTAGGGTTAGGATTTGGTTTAGGGTTAGGGTTTGGGTTTTTGTTAGGGTTAGGTTTAGGGTTAGGATTTGGTTTTGGGTTAGGGTTAGGGTAAGGGTTTGGGTTAGGGTGAGGGTTAGGTTTTGGGTTATTGTTAGGGTTAGGGTTAGGGTTAGGGTTAGGGTTAGGTTTAGGATTAAAATTTGGGTTAGGGTTAGAGTTTGGGTTAGGATTAGGGTTTGGGTTAGGGTTAGGGTTAGGGTTAGTGTTAGGGTTAGGGTTTGGGTTACAGTTAGGGTTAGGGTTAGGGTTTGGGTTACATTTAGGGTTAGGATTATGGTTAGGGTTAGGGTTTGGGTTAGAGTTAGCGTTAGGGTTAGGGTTTGGGTTAGGTTTAGGGTTAGGTTTAGGGTTTGCGTTTGGGTTAGGGTGAGGGTTAGGTTTAGGGCTAGGGTTAGTGTTAGGATTAGGGTTTGGGTTTGGGTTAGGGTTACTGTTAGGTTTAGGGTTAGGGTTTAGGTAAGGGTAAGGGTTAGGGTTTCGGTTTGGGTTTGGTTTAGGGTTAGAGTTGGGGTTAGTGTTAGGATTTGGGTTAGGCTTAGGTTTAGGGTTAGGGTTTGCGATAGGTTAGGGTTTGGGTTAGGGTTAGGGTTAGGGTTAGCGTTTGGGTTATGGTTAAGTTTAGTTTAAGGTTAGGGTTAGGGTTTGGGTTAGGGTTAGGGTTAGGGTTAGGGTTTGGGTTAGGGTTAGGGTTAGGATTAGGGATTGGTTTAGTGTTAGGTTTAGTGTTAGGGTTATGGTTAGTGTTAGGGTTACGGTTAGAGTTTTGGTTAGGTTTAGGCTTAGGGTTAGGGTTAGGGTTAGGGTTAGGGTGTGCATTTGGGTGAGGGTTAGGTTTAGGGTAAGGGTTATGTTTAGGGATAGAGTTATGGTTAGGGTTCTGGTTATGGTTAGGGTTTGGGTTAGGGTTAGGTTTAGGGTTTGGAATTGGATTAGGGTTAGGTTAGGGTTAGGGTTAGGGTTAGTGTTAGGGTATGGTTTGGGTTAGGATTAGGGTTAGGGTTAGGGTTTGGGTTTGGGTTAGGGTTAGTGTTTGTGTTGGGGTTAGGTTTAGGTTTAGGGTTTGGGTTAGGGTTTGGTTTAGGGTTAATGTTTGGGTTAGTTTTAGTGTTAGGGTTTGGGTTAGGGTTAGGGTTATGGTTATGGTTAGGGTTAGGGTTAGGATTAGGTTTAGGGTTAGACTTTGGGTAAGGGTAAGGATTAGGGTTAATGTTTGGGTTAGGGTTACGGTTAGGTATAGGGTTATGGATTGGTTTAGTGTTAGGTTTAGTGTTAGGGTTAGTGTTAGTGTTAGGGTTACGGTTAGTGTTTTGGTTAGGTTTAGGGTTAGGGTTAGGGTTTGTGTTAGGGTTAGGTTTAGGGTTAGGGTTTGGGTAGGGTTAGGGTTTCGTTTAGGGTTAATGTTTGGGTTAGTGTTAGGATTAGGTTTAGCGTTAGGGTTTCGTTTAGGGTTAGGTTTTGGGTTATGGGTAGGTTTAGGCTTAGGGTTTGGGTTAGGGTTAGGTTTAGGTTTAATGTTTGGGTTAGGCTTAGGTTTAGGTTTAGGGTTAGGGTTAGTAGAGGTAGGCGTTGCAGTAGAGGTCCTGTATGTGGAGGTCCTGTGCAGGGCCAGCAGGCCACACCATCTTCTCCCCTCCTCCTCCCACTTCTCCTGGCTGCTTCTTTTTCTCAAACACTAGAACTTTGACCTAAAGTCTATTATAATCTCTCCAAACTGGTCACCCAAACATTAGAGCCTACCACCAAGAAACCTCTGTATTTCAGCAACTCATCTGAGAGGGCTTTGTCACCTAGCAACACCCTAAACAATGCTTTGCCAGGTCACTGCCTCTTGGAGTTCCAGAATCTTAGTCCAAGATTCTGTGACCTAAGCACTCCTGCCCACATCAGACACCAATGACAGGAGACTGACCAATAGCACTCTGGACTCACTTGCAAAGCACTGCCTGTCTATCATAGCTTCAGAGCAGGTTCTCCTCCCATGGTCAAGTCATGCCAAGGTTGCTTCCCAGTCCTGCATCTCTTGCCAGGATTGCACGTCTTTACCTAAATAACCAACCTCTTTCTTTCTAAAATTTACCATATTATTGATATTTGATTCTTAAGTACTATAAGCTACATTTGAATCAGAAAACTACTTTGGACATCGTTTTCTATGAGGGAAAATATTTTCCTTTATCATTGTTGCTGAATCCAATCTTTGCTCTTAAAAAAGTACAACTCAACTCTTGGGGGTGAGGCAGGAGAATTATCAGTTCAAGGCTACACTCCGGTTAGGGTATGGGTTATGGTTATGGTTATGGTTAGGATTAGGGTTAGAATTAGGGTTAGGGTTAGGTTTAGGGTTAGTGTTAGATTTAGTGTTTGGGTTAAGGTTAGGTTTAGGGTTAGGGATACGATTAGGATTAGGGTTATGGTTTGGGTTAGGGTTAGGGGTAGGATTAGGTATAGGGTTAGGGTTAGGTTTAGGGTTTCCATTTGGGTTAGAGTGAGTGTTAGGGTTAGGGTTAGGGTTAGTGTTAGGGTATGGTTTGGGTTAGGTTTAGGGTTAGGGTTAGGGTTTGAGTTAGGGTTAGGGTTAGGTTTAGGGTTTCCTTTTGGGTTAGGGTGAGTGTTAGGGTTAGGGTTAGGGTTAGTGTTAGGATTAAATTTGGGTTTGGGTTAGGGTTCGTGTTAGGGTTAGGGTTAGGGTTTAGGTTAGGTTTAGGGTTAGGGTTTGTGATAAGGTTAGGATTTGGGTTAAGGTTACGGTTAGGATTAGGGTTAGGGTTAAGGTTAGGGTTAGGGTTAACGTTTGGGTTAGGGTTAAGTTTAGTTTAAGGTTAGGGTTAGTTTTTGGGTTAGGGTTAGGGCTAGGGTTTGGGTTAGGTTTAGGGTTAGGGTTAGGGTTTGGGTTTGGGTTAGGGTTAGGGTTAGGGTTATTGTTTGGGTTAGTGTTAGGGTTAGTGTTAGAGTTTGGGTTAGGGATAGGGTTATGGTTAGGGTTAGGGTTAGGTTTAGGGTTAAAATTTGGGTTAGGGTTAGTGTTAGGGTTAGGATTAGGGTTTGGGTTAGGGTTAGGGTTAGGGTTAGGGTTATGGTTAGGGTTTGGGTTAGAGTTAGGGTTAGGGTTAGGGTTAGGATTAGGGTTAGGGTTAGGGTTTGGGTTAGAGTTAGCGTTAGGGTTAGGGTTTGGGTTAGGGTTAGGGTTGGGATTGGGGTGAGGGTAGGGGTTTGCGTTAGAGTTAGCGTTAGGTTTAGGGTTTGGGCTAGGGTTAGGACTAGGGTTAGGGTTTGCGCTTGGGTTAGGGTGAGGGTTAGGGGTAGGGCTAGGGTTAGTGTTAGGATTAGGGTTTGGGTTTGGGTTAGGGTTACTGTTAGTTTTAGAGTTAGGGTTTAGGTTAGGATTAGGGTTAGGGTTTCGTTTTGGGTTTGGTTTACGGTTAGAGTTGGGGTTAGGGTTAGGATTTGGGTTAGGCTTAGCTTTAGGGTTAAGGTTTGCGATAGGGTTAGGGTTTGCGTTAGGGTTAGGGTTAGGGTTTGTGTTTGGGTTATGGTTAAGTTTAGTTTAAGGTTAGGGTTAGGGTTTGGTTAGGGTTAGGGTTAGGGTTAGGGTTAGGGTTTGGGTTAGGGTTAGAGTGTGCGTTTGGGTGAGGGTTAGGTTTAGGGTAATGGTTATGTTTAGGGATAGAGTTATGGTTTGGGTTCAGGTTATGGTTAGGGTTTGGGTTAGGGTTAGGTTTAGGGTTTGGATTTGGATTAGGTTTAGGGTTCGGCTTAGTGTTAGGGCTAGGGTTAGGGGTAGTGTTAGGGTTTGGTTTGGGTTAGTGTTAGGGATTGTGTTAGGTTTAGGGTTAGGTTTAGGGTTAGGGTTAGGGTTTGTGTTAGGGTTAGGGTTAGGGTTAGGGTTTGGGTTTGGCTTAGGGTTCGGGTTAGGGTTAGGGTTAGGTTTAGTGTTACGGTTAGGGTTTTGTTTGGGTTAGTGTTAGGGTTTGTGTTAGGTTTAGGGTTAGGGTTAGGGTTTCTGTTAGGGTTAGGGTTAGGGTTAAGGTTAGGTTTTGGGTTAGGGTTAGGGTTCGTGTTAGGGTTAGGGTTAGGGTTAAGGTTAGGTTTTGGGATAGGTTTAGGATTAGGATTAGGGTTATGGTTTGGGTAAGGGTTAGGGTTAGGGTTAGGGTTAGGGTTTGGGTTATTGTTAGGGTTAGGGTTAAGTTAGGGTTTGGGTTTGGGTTAGGGTTAGGTTTAGTGTTAAGTTTAGTGTTAGGGTTTGGTTTTTTTTTAGGGTTAGGGTTCGGGTTAGGGTTTGTGTTAGTGTTTGGTTTAGGGTTAGGGTTAGGTTTAGTGTGTGGGTTAGGGTTCGGGTTAAGGTTAGGATAAGGCTTATGGTTTGAATTAGGGTTAGGGTTAGTGTTTGGGTTAGGGTTAAGTTTAGGTTAAGGCTAGGGTTAGGGTTTGGGTTAGGGTTAGGGTTAGGTTTAGGGTTAGGGGGTGCGTTTGGGTTAGGGTTAGGTTTAGGGTTATGGTTAGGTTTAGGGATAGAGTTATGGTTTGTGTTCTGGTTATGGTTAGGGTTTGGTTTAGAGTTAGGGTTAGGATGAGGGATTGAGTTTGAGTTAGGGTTAGGTTTAGGGTTAGATTTAGGGTTAGGGTTAGGGTTAGGGTTACGATTAGAGTTTGGGTTAGGGTTAGGTTTAGGGTTTGGTTTGGGTTAGGGTTAGGGTTAGGGTTAGGGCTTGTGTTAGTGTTAGGTTTAGGGTTAGGGTTTGGTTTAAGGTTAGATTTAGGGTTAATGTTTGGGTTAGGGTTATGTTTAGGGTTAGGGTTTGGGTTAGGGTTAGGGTTACGATTAGGGTTTGTGTTAGGGTTAGGTTTAGGTTTAGGGTTTGTGTTAGGGTTAGGTTTAGGGTTAGTGTTTGGCCTAGGGTTAGGTTTAGGGTTAGAATTTGGGTTAGGTTTAGGGTTAGGGTTTGTGTTAGGGTTATGTTTAGGGTTAGGATTTGGTTTTGGGTTAGGGTTAGGGTTTGGGTTAGGGTGAGGTTTACGGTTTGGGTTATTGTTAGGGTTAAGGTTAGAGTTTGGGTTTGGTTTAGGATTAGGGTTAGGGTTAGGGTATGGGTTTGGATTAGGGTTAGGGTTAGGGTTAGTGTTAGGGTTAGCGTTTGGGTTAGGTTTAAGTTCAGGTTTAGTCTTAGGATTTAGGGATAGGGTTAGGGTTAGGGTTAGGTTTACGGTTAGGGTTTGGGTTAGGGTTAGGTTTACGGTTAATGTTTGGGTTAGGGTTAGGATTAGGTATAGGGTTAAGGTTTGTGTTAGTGTTAGGTTTAGGGTTAGGGTTAGGGTTAGGGTTAAGGTTAAAATTTGGGTTAGTGTTAGGTTTAGGTTTAGGGTTTGGGTTGGGTTACGGTTAGGGTTAGGGTTAGGGTTTGAGTTAGGGTGAGGGTTAGGTTTTGGGTTATTGTTAGGTTTAGGGCTAGGGTTAGGGTTAGGGTTAGGTTTAGTGTTAAAATTTGGTTTAGGGTTAGTGTTAGGGTTAGGATTAGGGTTTGGGTTAGGGTTAGGGTTAGGGTTAGTGTTAGGGTTAGGGTTTGGGTTACAGTTAGGGTTAGGGTTAGGGTTAGGGTTAGGATTATGGTTAGGGTTAGGGTTTGGGTTAGAGTTAGCGTTAGGGTTAGGGTTTGGGTTAGGGTTAGGGTTAGGTTTAGGGTTTGCATTTGGGTTAGTGTGAGCGTTAGGTTTAGGGCTAGGGTTAATGTTAGGATTAGGGTTTGGGTTTGGGTTAGGGTTACTGTTAGGTTTAGGGTTAGGGTTTAGGTTAGGGTTAGGGTTAGGGTTTCGGTTTGGGTTTGGTTTAGGGTTAGAGTTGGGGTTAATGTTAGGATTTGGGTTAGGCTTAGGTTTAGGGTTAGGGTTTGCGATAGGGTTAGATTTTGGGTTAGGGTTAGGTTTAGGGTTTGGATTTGGATTAGGTTTAGGGTTAGGGTTAGGGTTAGGGTTAGGGTTAGTGTTAGGGTTTGGTTTGGGTTAGTGTTAGTGTTTTTGTTAGGTTTAGGGTTAGGGTTAGGGTTTGCGTTAGGGCTAGGGTTAGGGTTAGGATTGGGGTTACGTTTTGGGTTAGGGTTAGTGTTGGGGTTTGTGTTTGGGTTAGGGTTAGGGTTAGGGTTAGGGGGAGGGGTAGTGTTAGGGGGTGGGTTAGGTTTGGGGTTAGGGTTAGGGTTTGTGTTAGGGTTAGGGTTAGGGTTAAGGTTAGGTTTAGGGTTAAGGTTAGGTTTTGGGTTAGGTTTAGGGTTAGGATTAGTGTTATGGTTTGGGTTATTGTTAGGGTTAGGGTTTGGGTTTGGCTTAGGGTTAGTGTGTGAGTTTGGGTGAGGGTTAGGTTTAGGGTAAGGGTTATGTTTAGGGATAGAGTTATGGTTTGGGTTCTGGTTGTGGTTAGGTTTTGGGTTAGGGTTAGGTTTAGGGTTTGGATTTGGATTAGGTTTAGGGTTAGGGTTAGGGTTAGGGTTAGGGTTAGGGTTAGGGTTAGTGTTAGGGTTTGGTTTGGGTTACTGTTAGCGTTTTTGTTAGGTTTAGGGTTAGGGTTAGGGTGTGGTTTGGGTTAGGTTTAGGGTTCAGGTTAGGGTTTGGTTTAGGGTTAGGGTTAGGATTAGGGATTGGTTTAGTGTTAGGTTTAGTGTTAGGGTTATGGTTAGTGTTAGGGTTACGGTTAGAGTTTTGGTTAGGTTTAGGGTTAGGGTTAGGGTTTGTGTTAGGGTTAGGTTTGGGGTTAGCGTTTGGGTTTGGCTAAGGGTTAGGGTTAGGGTTAGGGTTAGTTTTAGGGTTTGTTTTGCGTTAGGATTAGGGTTAGGGTTAGGGTTAGGATAAGGGTTACGGTGTGGGTTAGGGTTTGGGTTTGGGTTAAGGTTAGGGCTAGGGTTTGGTTTAGGTGTAGGGTTTGGGTTTGGGTTAGGATTAGCGTTAGAGGTATTGTTTGGGGAAGGGTTAGGGGTAGTGTTAGGGGTTGGGTTAGGTTTAGGGTTAGGGTTAGGGTTAGGGTTAGGTTTAGGGTTAAAATTTGGGTTAGGGTTAGTGTTAGGGTTAGGATTAGGGTTTGGGTTAGGGTTAGGGTTAGGGTTTGGGTTAGAGTTAGTGTTAGTGTTAGGGTTAGGATTAGGTTTAGCGTTAGGGTTTGGGTTAGAGTTAGCATTAGGGTTAGGGTTTGGGTTAGGGTTAGGGTTAGGTTTAGGGTTTGCGTTTGGGTTAGGGTGAGGGTTAGGTTTAGGGCTAGGGTTAGTGTTGGGATTAGGGTTTGGGTTTGTGTTAGGGTTACTGTTAGGTTTAGGGGTAGGGTTTAGGTTAGGGTTAGTGTTAGGGTTTCGGTTTGGGTTTGGTTTAGGGTTAGAGTTTGGGTTAGGGTTAGGGTTAGGGTTAGGGTTAGGGTTAGGGTTAGGGTTTGGGTTATGGTTAGGTTTAGGCTTAGGTTTTGGGTTAGGGTTAGTTTTAGGTTTAATGTTTGGGTTAGGGTTAGGGTTAGTGTTAGGGTTAGTTGAGGTAGGCTTTGTAGTAGAGGTCCTGTATGTGGAGGGCCTGGGCACGGCCAGCAGGCCACACCACCTTCACCCCTCCTCCTCCCATTTTCTCCTGGCTGCTTCTTTTGTCAAACACTAGAACTTTGTCCTAAAGTCAACTAAATCTCTCTAAACTGGTCACCCAAACACTAGAGCCTACCACCAAGAAACATCTGTGTTTCAGCAACTCATCTGAGAGGGCTTTGTCACCTAGCAACCCCCTAAACAATGCTTTGCCAGGTCACTGCCTCTTGGAGTTCCAGAATCTTAGTCCAAGATTCTGTGACCTCAGCACTCCTGCCCACATCAGACACCAGTGACAGGAGACTCACGAATAGTACTCAGCAATCACTTGCAAAGCTCTGCCTGTCTATCAGAGCTTCAGAGCAGGTGCTCCTCCCCTGGTCAAGTCATGCCAAGGTTGCTTCCCAGTCCTGCCGCTCTTGGCAGGATTGCACGTGGTTACCTAAATAACCATCCTCATTCTTTCTAGAAATTACCATATTATTGATATTGGATTCTTCAGTACTATAAGCTACATTTGAATCAGAAAACTACTTTGGGCATCGTTCTCTATGAGGGAAAATATTTTCCTTTTTCATTGTTGCTGAATCGAATCTTTGCTCTTAAAAAAGTACAACTGAACTCTTTGGGGTGAGGCAGGAGGATTATCAGTTCAAGGGTACCCTGGGATTAGGGTATGGGTTATGGTTATGGTTATGGTTACGGTTAGGGTTAGGGTTAGAATTAGGGTTAGGTTTAGGTTTAGGGTTAGGGTTAGGGTTAGTGTTTGGGTTAGGGTTAGGTTTAGGTTTAGGGATACGATTAGGATTAGGGTTATGGTTTGGGTTAGGGTTAGGGTTAGGATTAGGGTTAGGGTTAGGGTTAGGGTTAGGGTTAGGATTTGAGTTAGGTTTAGGGTTAGGTTTATGGTTTCCGTTTGGGTTAGGGTGAGTGTTAGTGTTAGGGTTAGGGTTAGTGTTAGGATTAAGGTTTGGGTTTGGGTTATGGTTAGTGTTAGAGTTAGGGTTAGGGTTTAGGTTAGGTTTAAGGTGAGGGTTTGCGATAAGGTTAGGATTTGGGTTAAGGTTAGGGTTAGGGTTAGTGTTGGGGTTACCGTTTGGGTTAGTTTTAAGTTTAGTTTAAGGTTAGGATTTGGGTTTGGGTTAGGGTTAGGGTTAGGGTTAGGGTTAGGGTTAGGGCTAGGGTTAGGGTTAGGGTTAGGCTTAGGGTTTGGGTTAGGGTTAGGGTTAGGATTAGGGTTATGGTTTGGGTGAGGGTTATAGTTAGGTTTTGGGTTTGGGTTGGAGTGTGGGGTAGGGTTAGGTTTAGGTTTTGGGTTAGGGTTAGGGTTAGGGTTTGGGTTATTGTTAGGGTTAGGGTTAGGTTTGTGTTTGGGTTTGGGTTACTGTTAGGGTTAGAGTTAGGGTTTGGTTTATGATTAGGATTAGTGTTAGGTTTTGGGTTAGGGTTAGTATTAGGATTAGGTTTAGAGTGTGTGTTTGGGTTAGGGTTAGGTTTAGGGTTAGGGTTAGGTTTAGGGATAGTGTTATGGTTTGGATTCTGCTTACGGTTAGGTTTTGGGTTAGGGTTAGGGTTAGGTTTAGGGTTTGGGTTTGGGTTAGGATTAGGGTTAGGTTTAGGGTTTGGGTTTGGGTTAGGGTTAGGGTTTGTGTTAGGGTTAGGTTTAGGTTTAGGGTTTGGGTTAGGCTTCGGTTTAGGTTTAATGTTTGGGTTAGCTTTAGTGTTAGGGTTTGGGTTATTGTTAGGGTTATGGTTATGGTTAGGATTTGGGTTTGGGTTAGGGTTAGGGTATGGGTTTGGATTAAGGTTAGGGTTAGGGTTAGTGTTAGGGTTAGCGTTTGGGTTAGGTTTAAGTTCAGGTTTAGTCTTAGGATTTAGGGATAGGGTTTCGGTTAGTTGTAGGTTTACGGTTAGGGTTTGGGTTAGGGTTAAGTTTAGGGTTAATGTTTGGGTTAGGGTTAGGGTTAGGTATAGGGTTAAGGTTTGTGTTAGTGTTAGGTTTAGGGTTAGGGTTAGGGTTAGGGTTACGGTTAGAATTTGGGTTAGGGTTAGGTTTAGGTTTAGGGTTTGGGTTGGGTTACGGTTAGGGTTAGGGTTAGGGTTTGTGTTAGGGTTAGGTTTAGGTTAGTGTTTGGGCTAGGGTTAGGTTTAGGGTTAGGATTTGGGTTAGGGTTAGGGTTAGGGTTAGGGTTTGGGTTAGGTTTAGGGTTAGGATTTGGTTTTGGGTTAGGGTTAGGGTTACGGTTTGGGTTAGGGTGAGGGTTAGGTTTTAGGTTATTGTTAGGGTTAGGGTTAGGGTTAGGGTTAGGTTTAGTGTTAAAATTTGGGTTAGGGTTAGTGTTAGGTTTAGGATTAGGGTTTGGGTTAGGGTTATGGTTAGGGTTAGTGTTAGGGTTAGGGTTTGGGTTACAGTTAGGGTTAGGGTTAGGGTTAGGATTATGGTTAGGTTTAGGGTTTGGATTAGAGTTAGCGTTAGGGTTAGGGTTTGGGTTAGGGTTAGGGTTAGGTTTAGGGTTTGCATTTGGGTTAGGGTGAGGGTTAGTTTTAGGGCTAGGGTTAGTGTTAGGATTAGGGTTTGGGTTTGGGTTAGGGTTACTGTTAGGTTTAGGGTTAGGAATTAGATTAGGGTTAGGGTTAGGGTTTCGGTTTGGGTTTGGTTTAGGGTTAGAGTTGGGGTTAGGGTTAGGATTTGGGTTAGGCTTAGGTTTAGGGTTAGGTTTTGCGATAGGGTTAGGTTTTGGGTTAGGATTAGGGTTAGGGTTAGCGTTTGGGTTATGGTTAAGTTTAGTTTAAGGTTAGGGTTAGGGTTTGGGTTAGGGTTAGGGTTAGGGTTAGGGTTAGGGTGTCCGTTTGGGTGAGGGTTAGGTTTAGGGTAAGGGTTATGTTTAGGGATAGAGTTATGGTTTGGATTCTGGTTATGGTTAGGGGTTGGGTTAGGGTTAGGTTTAGGGTTTGGATTTGGATTAGGTTTAGGGTTAGGGTTAGGGTTAGTGTTAGGGTTTGGTTTGGGTTAGTGTTAGGGTTTTTGTTAGGTTTAGGGTTAGGGTTAGGGTTTGTGTTAGGGTTAGGGTTAGGGTTAAGGTTATTGTTTGGGTTAGGGTTAGGGTTAGGATTAGGGTTATGTTTTGGGTTAGGATTAGTGTTAGGGTTTGGTTTTGGGTTAGGGTTAGGATTGGGGTTAGTGTTAGGGTTTGGGTTATTGTTAGGGTTAGGGTTAGGTTAGGGCTTAGCTTTGGGTTAGGGTTAGGGGTAGTGTTAGGGTTTGTGTTAGGTTTAGGGTTAGGGTTAGGGTTTGTGTTAGGGTTAGGGTTAGGGTTAAGGTTATGGTTAGGGTTAAGGTTAGGTTTTGGGTTAGGGTTAGTGTTAGGATTAGGGTTATGGTTTGGGTTAGGGTTAGGGTTAGGGTTTGGGTTTGTCTTAGGTTTAGGGTTAGGGTTAGGGTGTGAGTTTGGGTGAGGGTTAGGTATAGGGTAAGGGTTATGTTTAGGGATAGAGTTATGGATTGGGTTCTGGTTATGGTTAGGGTTTGGGTTAGGGTTAGGTTTAGGGTTTGGATTTGGATTAGGGTTAGGTTAGGGTTAGGGTTAGGGTTAGTGTTAGGGTTTGGTTTGGGTTAGGATTAGGGTTAGGGTTAGGGTTTGGGTTTGGGTTAGTGTTAGGGTTTGTGCTAGGGTTAGGTTTAGGTTTAGGGTTTGGGTTAGGGTTCGGTTTAGGGTTAATGTTTGGGTTAGCTTTAGTGTTAGGGTTTGGGTTAGGTTTAGGGTTATGGTTATGGTTAGGGTTTGGGTTAGGGTTAGGTTTAGGGTTAGGCTTTGGGTTAGGGTTAGGATTATTGTTAATGTTTGGGTTACGGTTAGGGTTAGGTATAGGGGTAGGGATTGGTTTAGTGTTAGGGTTAGTGTTAGGGTTAGGGTTTGTGTTAGGGTTAGGTTTAGGGTTAGGGTTAGGGTTTGGGCTAGGGTTAGTGTTTGGTTTAGGGTTAATGTTTGGGTTAGGGTTAGGATTAGGTTTAGCATTAGGGTTTCGTTTAGGGTTAGGTTTTGGGTTATGGGTAGGTTTAGGCTTAGGGTTTGGGTTAGGGTTAGGTTTAGGTTTAATGTTTGGGTTAGGGTTAGGGTTAGGGTTAGGGTTAGGGTTAGGGTTAGTAGAGGTAGGCGTTGCAGTAGAGGTCCTGTATGTGGAGGTCCTGTGCAGGGCCAGCAGGCCACACCATCTTCTCCCCTCCTCCTCCCATCTTCTCCTGGCTGCTTCTTTTTGTCAAACACTAGAACTTTGACCTAAAGTCTACTATAATCTCTCCAAACTGGTCACCCAAACATTAGAGCCTACCACCAAGAAACCTCTGTGTTTCAGCAACTCATCTGAGAGGGCTTTGTCACCTAGCAACACCCTAAACAATGCTTTGCCAGGTCACTGCCTCTTGGAGTTCCAGAATCTTAGTCCAAGATTCTGTGACCTAAGCACTCCTGCCCACATCAGACACCAATGACAGGAGACTGACCAATAGCACTCTGGACTCACTTGCAAAACTCTGCCTGTCTATCATAGCTTCAGGGCAGGTGCTCCTCCCATGGTCAAGTCATGCCAATGTTGCTTCCCAGTCCTGCATCTCTTGCCAGGATTGCACGTGGTTACCTAAATAACCAACCTCTTTCTTTATAGAATTTACCATATTATTGATATTGGATTCTTAAGTACTATAAGCTACATTTGAATCAGAAAACTACTTTGGACATCGTTTTCTATGAGGGAAAATATTTTCCTTTTTCATTGTTGATGAATCCAATCTTTGCTCTTAAAAAAGTACAACTGAACTCTTTGGGGTGAGGCAGGAGGATTATCATTTCAAGGGTACCCTGGGATTAGGGTATGGGTTATGGTTATGGTTATGGTTATGGTTAGGGTTAGGGTTAGAATTAGGGTTAGGTTTAGGTTTAGGGTTAGGGTTAGGGTTAGTGTTTGGGTTAGGGTTAGGTTTAGGTTTAGGGATACGATTAGGATTAGGGTTATGGTTTGGGTTAGGGTTAGGGTTAGGATTAGGGTTAGGGTTAGGGTTAGGTTTAGGGTTTGAGTTAGGTTTAGGGTTAGGTTTATGGTTTCCGTTTGGGTTAGGGTGAGTGTTAGGGTTAGGGTTAGGGTTAGTGTTAGGATTAAGGTTTGGGTTTGGGTTATGGTTAGTGTTAGGGTTAGGGTTAGGGTTTAGGTTAGGTTTAGGGTGAGGGTTTGCGATAAGGTTAGGATTTGGGTTAGGGTTAGGGTTAGGGTTAGTGTTAGGGTTTGTTTTGCGTTAGGATTAGGGTTAGGGTTAAGGTTAGGATTAGGGTTACGGTTTGGGTTAGGTTTTGGGTTTGGGTTAGGGTTAGGGCTAGGGTTTGGTTTAGGTTTAGGGTTAGGGTTAGGGTTTGGGTTTGGGTTACGGTTAGGGTTAGGTTAGGGTTTGGGTTTGGGTTTCGGTTACGGTTAGGGTTAGGGTTAGGGTTTGGGTTACGGTTAGGGTTAGGGTTAATGTTTGGATTAGCTTTAGGGTTAGGGTTTGAGTTAGGGTTAGGTTTTATGGTTATGGTTAGGGTTTGGGTTAGGGTTGGGTTTAGGGTTAGGGTTTGGGTTAGGGTTAGGTTTAGGGGTAATATTTGGCTTAGGGTTAGTGTTAGGTATACGGTTAGCGTTTGGTTTAGTGTTAGGTTTAGGGTTAATGTTTGGATTAGGTTTAGGGTTAGGGTTTGGGTTAGGGTTAGGGTTATGGTTATGGTTAGGGTTTTGGTTAGGGTTAGGTTTAGGGTTAGGGTTTGGGTTAGGGTTAGGTTTAGGGGTAATATTTGGGTTAGGGTTAGGGTTAGGTATACGGTTAGGTTTTGGTTTAGTGTTAGGTTTAGTGTTAGGTTTAGGGTTAATGTTACGGTTAGAGTTTGGGTTAGGTTTAGGGCTGGGTTAGGGTTTGGGTTTGTGTTAGTGTTTTGGTTAGGGTTTGTGTTAGGGTTAGGTTTAGGGTTAGGGTTTGGACTAGGGTTAGGGTTAGGGTTAGGGTTAATGTTTGGGTTAGGGTTAGGATTAGGTTTAGGGTTAGAGTTTGGGTTAGGGTTAGGGTTAGGGTTAGGGTTAGGGTTAGGGTTAGGGTTAGGGTTAGGGTTTGGGTTATGGTTAGGTTTAGGCTTAGGTTTTGGGTTAGGGTTAGTTTTAGGTTTAATGTTTGGGTTAGGGTTAGGGTTAGTGTTAGGGTTAGTTGAGGTAGGCTTTGTAGTAGAGGTCCTGTATGTGGAGGGCCTGGGCACGGCCAGCAGGCCACACCACCTCACCCCTCCTCCTCCCATTTTCTCCTGGCTGCTTCTTTTGTCAAACACTAGAACTTTGTCCTAAAGTCAACTAAATCTCTCTAAACTGGTCACCCAAACACTAGAGCCTACCACCAAGAAACATCTGTGTTTCAGCAACTCATCTGAGAGGGCTTTGTCACCTAGCAACCCCCTAAACAATGCTTTGCCAGGTCACTGCCTCTTGGAGTTCCAGAATCTTAGTCCAAGATTCTGTGACCTCAGCACTCCTGCCCACATCAGACACCAGTGACAGGAGACTCACGAATAGTACTCAGCAATCACTTGCAAAGCTCTGCCTGTCTATCACAGCTTCAGAGCAGGTGCTCCTCCCCTGGTCAAGTCATGCCAAGGTTGCTTCCCAGTCCTGCCGCTCTTGGCAGGATTGCACGTGGTTACCTAAATAACCAACCTCATTCTTTCTAGAAATTACCATATTATTGATATTGGATTCTTCAGTACTATAAGCTACATTTGAATCAGAAAACTACTTTGGGCATCGTTCTCTATGAGGGAAAATATTTTCCTTTTTCATTGTTGCTGAATCGAATCTTTGCTCTTAAAAAAGTACAACTGAACTCTTTGGGGTGAGGCAGGAGGATTATCAGTTCAAGGGTACCCTGGGATTAGGGTATGGGTTATGGTTATGGTTATGGTTACGGTTAGGGTTAGGGTTAGAATTAGGGTTAGGTTTAGGTTTAGGGTTAGGGTTAGGGTTAGTGTTTGGGTTAGGGTTAGGTTTAGGTTTAGGTTTAGGGATACGATTAGGATTAGGGTTATGGTTTGGGTTAGGGTTAGGGTTAGGATTAGGGTTAGGGTTAGGGTTAGGGTTAGGGTTAGGATTTGAGTTAGGTTTAGGGTTAGGTTTATGGTTTCCGTTTGGGTTAGGGTGAGTGTTAGTGTTAGGGTTAGGGTTAGTGTTAGGATTAAGGTTTGGGTTTGGGTTATGGTTAGTGTTAGGGTTAGGGTTAGGGTTTAGGTTAGGTTTAGGGTGAGGGTTTGCGATAAGGTTAGGATTTGGGATAGGGTTAGGGTTAGGGTTAGTGTAGGGGTTAGCGTGTGGGTTAGTTTTAAGTTTAGTTTAAGGTTAGGATTTGGGTTTGGGTTAGGGTTAGGGTTAGGGTTAGGGTTAGGGTTAGGGTTAGGGTTAGGGTTAGGGTTAGGCTTAGGGTTTGGGTTAGGGTTAGGGTTAGGATTAGGGTTATGGTTTGGGTGAGGGTTATAGTTAGGTTTTGGGTTTGGGTTGGAGTGTGGGGTAGGGTTAGGTTTAGGTTTTGGGTTAGGGTTAGGGTTAGGGTTTGGGTTATTGTTAGGGTTAGGGTTAGGTTAGTGTTTGGGTTTGGGTTACTGTTAGGGTTAGAGTTAGGGTTTGGTTTAGGATTAGGGTTAGTGTTAGGGTTTGGGTTAGGGTTAGTATTAGGGTTAGGTTTAGAGTGTATGTTTGGGTTAGGGTTAGGTTTAGGGTTAGGGTTAGGTTTAGGGATAGGCTTTGGGTTAGGGTTAGGGTTAGGGTTAATGTTTGGGTTAGGGTTAGGGTTAGGTATAGGGTTAGGGATTGG